>CM053786.1:296666305-297163805 GCA_028749045.1 Cupressus sempervirens | reverse complement strand
TCCTTCATCCAATCACTCAAAATCTCTTATTCACACTAAAATAGGTATATCTTGAGTTCTGCACTTGATTTTTGGGATCTAGGGCATGTTTCAGAATCTCAAAGGAATCCCCAAGGTTGTGGGCCTTGGTTGGCAAGGATGCACTATGCTCCTACCAATCAAGGATAGAATATGCCCTTGTTGGGCCAATTAGGTATGCAATGCATCCCTACTTGGGACCCATTTTGTGTCCATTGTGCAAGTCCTTTGTCCATATTACTCTGGGGTGTTAACTTCTAGGTGGGTCATCCTACTGAAGTTAGTTAATCTTGAGCCCTTTATAAACTCATCTATTTGATCTATTTTGCATCTCGTCATCAAGTTTTCAAGAATTTATGAGCTCAAGTTCTCAATAATTTAGGCATTCTTCAAGTATTCAAGCTATTGAAGTAGTTTATGCAAGATCTAACATTTCAACATCTCCCTTGATACCTTCAAGATCCTTCATCGCATCTTCTACATTAATCCTCTCAAGATCTAAATTAATCCTCTCCATTCATTCCTATGGAATATTTCAAGCATATTCAATGATAAAGGTTTTGGTTTCACTTTGATTTCCTTTTGTTAGGATTTTCAAACTTGAGTCAAGGTGGTTGCATCTACATACTTGATTACATTCCAACTCCAAGAGCATAT
This sequence comes from Cupressus sempervirens, assembly GCA_028749045.1. Taxonomy (NCBI): domain Eukaryota; kingdom Viridiplantae; phylum Streptophyta; class Pinopsida; order Cupressales; family Cupressaceae; genus Cupressus; species Cupressus sempervirens. The sequence goes on along the minus strand of CM053786.1, from coordinate 297,163,130 downwards.
TCAAATATTTACATTAGTTCATGTTATATTTTATCACTACTACTTACTAGCATTTCATTCCTATTTCAATTTAAGGTTAATTCCTAAAGTGGATTTTGGCCAACACCTCCCCCCCACAAAACAAAAACAAAAAAAATTCTTTATTTTATAGGTTTCAAATCTTCGATTTGTGAACACATTGTAAATTTTAATTCCCTTTTCAACCTTCTTTGGAATTGTGAAATAAGAATCAAGTTTGGACACAGTTTAGCAAGGTCATGGAGGTCACTCTTGCAAGTCACCATCGTGAAAGGAAGTCACCCTTGATGGACCATTGAAAGATTTCTAAGTTTTGTAGATCATGCTATTTTTAGCCAACTTAGAAGGAATTGATATTTTTGGAGCTCATTTGATAGTTTGTTTTCAAGACTATATTTCATAAGGTATATCATCTTCCCCTTTTCTATTGTAATACATTTCATCATCCTACTATGTCCTCATATTTTATCTTTATGTTCAATATCCCTTTGCTGAAACACTCTTAAGGTGCAGGTGAGAGTGAAATAAATCCCAGTTATTCACTCCTTTCACATTAGGTTATGCATTGAAACTTTCTTTTGTGTTAATCGAAACTAATTAAAGGGGTGGATCTTAGTCTCCTCCCTCCATTTTTGCATAGGGTGGATCACTTTTTTTTTCCTCCCTTACATTAATTGGTGAACCCCACTCTTGTCCTTTTATTAGTGGAGTTAGATTATTTGCATTAGGTGATCACCTCTTTTGGTGAGCCTAGAGTTTTACATTTTCATTTTTTATATTGGAGTTAAAATATTGTGTGCTCTTAGTTAGATTGCATCTTTCATTAGGAAACTCTTCTGGTATATGGATATCTTTTTCAATAATCTCATTCACATATCTTTATAGAACTTATGATGTATATGAAAGTTTCATGCATTTCATGATATTTATAAATCCTCATACTCTTCTTACTTATGTTATTATGAGGATAACAAATATATCTTTTCTTTTCTTGAAGTTCATGGTTAAATTGCTAGAAAAAATTTCAACGCTCCCCTCAAGATTCGTGACAAGGGCTTAGCCGCCTCCTGTTTACTATAAGTTGAGTAGTTCTATTGGGCATTGAAAGATCAATATTTTGGTGCAACAACAACCCCATTATAACAAGTGGTATTAGATCTTTGTCACAACTTTGAATTGGGTAACACTAAGGGGGAGATTTTTAGAAAAAAATTTAGTGCTCCCCTCAGGATTCATGACAAAGGCTTCACCGCCTCCTGTGTACTATAAGTTGAGTAGTTGTATCGGGCATTGGAAGATCAATCTTTTGGTGCAACCACAACCCCATTCTAATAAGATATCTTTATGTGGTTGGTTTATTTCTTCTTTGGATCATGTGAGAACCTTAGTTGATGATGCTCTTAACCATATTTTTAATCCTCCTAATCCTTTGCCTAACCCTCCCTCTCCTTGTTTATCTCCTATCACTTCTCAAACATTTGTTCAAGCTCAAACCTTAGTTCATGATGAGGATGTTACAGTGTTCCTTGATGAACCTTCTCCTCCTTCTCCTACTCATGATGATAATAAGGCAAAACAAAAATGTCCTATGATTTATCCTCTTGTTATTATTCCTTACACTACCTTTTCTCATGACTCTAGTGAAAAATCTCCTCATGTTGAAGATTTGAAGAATATCTATAGTAGAGGATATTATATGATTGCTAAATAAGGTTTCAATAACTTAGAACTTGGTATTAATGCAGATGGTATAAAAAATCATATTCATATATCTCTTAAGATAGTTAAGAATGGTCTTGATTATACCCCTTCTGAGATAGTGCAAGAATATCCTATATGATCTCATCTTCATCTTCCCTTGCATAGTTGTGATCTTGCTAAACTAGATGCACATCGAGATTTAGTCTTAAAAGTGTATATTCAAGTAGTTGTTGAAATTAAAAAAATTTGCATTCCTCTTGAAGACACTCTTTTCAAAATTTTATGTCCTTTTCATTGTATTGATTCTCACATGCTTGCCAATTGTATCATTTTTTATTTGTATGTTATGAAAAAGGATTCTTTAGGGATTATTCCTTACACACATGAAGTGTTATAATTTCTTCATAATTTCATATAGTCTTTCTTCTCACCTATTGGAATGGATTTCCCTTATTTTAAAATGAGAATTAGGAATCTCCCAATAGGTTTCATTTCCTTCTCCCTTAACTGGGGGGCAGGGATTATTTCTTCTATTTTTCTTTTAGGGATCTCTTTTTCTTCTGATACATGAAGATTTTACAAAATATTATGTGGAAGCAAGAGATTATTATCCCTTCCTCTCTTAGAATTTGTATTCCCTTCTTCTAATGTCCTCTTACAATTTGGCGTTCTTGATAGTATTTCCTCATTGCATGATTATGTTTGTATTTTCCTCTTTGAAGGCACTATTTCTATATTTTACATCTCTTTTCATTACATGGGTGTTGATTTATTTCTTCCTTGTATTTCTTATAAGATATTCTTTAGATGTTATAATGGCATCCAATTATCCCTTTATTTCATTTCCCTATAATTTTATGGTACATTCTTATCTATGGGTGTGTATTTTTTTTGTTTCATGTATGACTATATATTTTTTCCTAGCAAATGTATTTTCATGTGTTGGATTTTAATGATTCTCATTTAATGATCATCTATAGCCTGCTTCATATGTGATATCCTTTCTTATATTATTTAGAATTTATTATTCTATTATGCTTCTTACTTTTATTTTCTTATTTAGTTTTGTGTACGACTCATTGTGAATCTTTTAAGATTTTGTTATATAATCCACCATAGATTTCATTTTCTTGTCTCTCACTATGGGGGGCAAGAAGCCTTGTATATTCTTTTATCTCTTTCTTTAGGCTTAAATGGAAATTTTTTATTATGTGGCATTATTCTTTATTTATGAAGAATCTTCTTGGCTATGGATTCTCTCTTTTGCAAGATGTGTATGTCCTAAGTCATCACCTCTTATTTATCAAGAATAACTATCTCCATTATATACAGTTTCCCTTGCTTGGAGATTGTTCTCCTTCATCCAAAGATCTCTATTCTACCTATATAGGGGGGTGAATGGGTGCATTCTTATTCTTATACCTTCTTCTTGGAGATATTATCTTAATCAAGTGCTCATGTGTTGGAATATTTATATTAACTAAGAGGCGGGAGGGGAGGTCAATGAGTTGTCCAAGGTCCAGATGTACAAATAAAACTTGTCAAAAATTAAATAGATTCAAATCCATATGCCTATATCATGCATGCATCCAATAACTCCATAAAATAGCAGGCGATTGTCCTAGGTTAAAATAAGTTTGCATAAATGTAAACATAAAACACTACAAAATCATTCACACATTTGACACAACGATTAACATGGAAACATAATTTGGGAAAAACCACCAGTAACATTTTACCAATTTTCATTCTTCTAAAGTGAGCCCTATTAGGAGCTAACCTTGTTAAAGGTTATAATGCATATTTTTAAATGTGACCTAGTTAAAGAATTTCAATCACCTTGTTATGAGTGAGCCTTATTGAAGGACTTTAGAACATTCCACTAGAATGTCACTCGGTTAAAGGATTTACAAATGACTGTCAGGTCAACCATAACCCAAAGTATTTATCTAGACTAATACAATGGTTAGAAAGTAGCACTAGGACTTGATGTAATAATAAAATACAATGCACTTATAGATGATAGATATCTAGTTTAGTCCTTTATTTTTCTTGGCATTCTTACCCTTCATCTCTAATTTCTTGTTCACCCTTCAAGCCTTCAACTCCTTAACCCTTCTTGCTCAGTATGCCAATTGCAGATTCATCCCTTTGGCCACCATATGAAGCAATACCCTATACTTCTTGTCTTTCTTAGGTTCTCACACATGACAACAATTACTTCTGGCCTTGTATCTCCTTGTAAAGAGAATTATGATATTTTGTGACTCAATCACAATCATCCATCTTAGGGTTAGGTCAAATTCATTGAATCCTCCCTCTTTCCACTAGGTTACCTCTAGAAACTTCTTTTACAATCTTCCTTGGATTCACCTCTAAATGGTCTATCTTGAATTCTGTACCACTAGCTCATCATACTTATCTTACAAACACTTCAAATAATTAAAGAAATCAAATTAGCCAACTTAGATTCATCAAATCTTTGATTTAACTCATTTTCATGTCACTCGGTATCCACACTATTCACTTGGCAATAATAGTCTTCTGATGCTTGGCCAACATTGGGTTTCTTGGCAGCTACTAAGTCTTCCTCGCTCGATCACCACTATTATTTTCTTGATGCTTGACATTTACTAAATTTTATTGATGCTCAGAACCTACTATATTTTATGATGCTTGACACCTATTGAATTCTTCTTGGCCTAAACTAAGTTTCCTTGGCTTACACTATTTGCTTAGCTAGGCTTGGCAGACACTTTTTATGAAAACACTTATTCTAGGCTTAGCTAAAGTAACCATTCAGTTTAGCCGTAAGTAGATTAATAATAAACTATATCATCAATGTCTTACTTGGTCTTAGTGCTCCATTTATACACCATATAACTCAACCTTTTTCTAGGTACTCTTGATATGATTTCTTTTCAAATCCTCTTCATCAATCAATCAAACAATAGCATTTAGACCAAAAAAGAAATTATCTTGCTAGCAAGTAGCAAGTTTGACATCAGTGACAAAATAAATGATAGTTTCACACTTCAAACAATCAACAATACCAAAAAGAAACTTAATACCTTTTAAACTCTCCCTCTATCAATATGTGTCCTTCCTCAGTATAGGGTAATGTAAACTTTGTCAATCTCCTCCAATGTATCTTATCCCTCTGACTTCTATTAGAAATATCTTCCTCATCAGTGTATCTCTTCCTTATCAGGGTATCTCCTCATTCTATGTAACTCTCCCTCTTCAGATGTTCAATTTATATCTATCTCCCTCTTTAGATTAACTCTCCCTTTTTAGGTTATCTCTCCCTCTTTGACAACAATGCCAAAGATGCATCATCTTTTCCATGCAAATATTATTAATTCAGGGTCTCCCTCTACCACCTTGCTTGTTACTATAAGTCTTATGTTTAAGATCCATTACACCAAGTTGTAAAATATGACATTCAACTCAATTGATGTAGGGCATCACTCTAACTTCTCAAGTGGCTTAAGATAGGGGTATCACCCCTACTTATCAAATAATGGTATTTTATTATTATGTGCTTTATCTTTATATGCATCATAGGGTTTTTTTGAAATTTTTATAGCACTTGAATTGTCATAGTAGATTACCATGGGTTTAATGATTTCATCTTTCATGCCTTTGAGTCACTATTTGATCCACACCACATTTGTACAATTCACTGCAACAACCACATATTTAGCTTCAATAATAGTTTGCAAAATACAATTTTGTTTCTTAGTAGTCTAGGTAACTAGTCTCCTTCCTAATAAAAATGGTCCACCACTTGTACTTTTCTTGTCATCAATGGTTCTATCCCAATCAACATCTGTATAGGATCTCAATTCAAACTTGTCATTTTTCTTATAGTATAGACCATAGTCTTATGTCCCTTTGATATATCTCATTATCCTCTTAATAGCCATTAAGTGATTCTCTTTAGGATTTACAAAAAACCTTGCAACAATCCTAACAACTAAAGCAATGTCAGGTCTACTATGTACTACATATTGCAATTTGCCGATCATAGACTTGTATAATGTTTGATTAACTTCAACAAATACATTAGTTTTGGATAGTTTGTGTTTGTCACCATGGGAGTGCTAACTGGTTTTGAATCTTCTTGAATGAAAGTCTTTAAGATTTCCTTTACATACTTAGAATGAGTAATGTAAATACCATATTTCATTTGATACACTTGCAAACCAACAAAGAATTTAATCTCTCCAAACATAAACATCTCAAATTCTTTCATCATCTCATCTACAAATGTCTTACACAATGTATTTTTTCCTCCAAATATGATACCATCAACAAAAAATTCAGCTAGTAAAATTCCTTTACCTCCTTCAGTCTTCAAGTATGGGTTGTTTTTTATTAAGTAAAATAGATTTTAAAGAAGTGCCTAAAACCCACCAGTTAACAAAAAAAGATGACTAAAAGTTCAGAGCTAGTTACATAACAATAGAAAAAAACAAGCCATAACAAGCCTCTAGAACCAAACATAAGAAAAAATAGCCACAAAGAGGAACAGGCAGGCATAAACCACCAAAAGCTAGGGGCAAGACAAAAAACTAGGAACACTAATCAGGGCACCATTTCTTTGTTCAAATCTGTAGCCTTAAGCTCCAACTCTCCTATGGTCTCTATAGTGACAGTCATCAGATGAATGTCTTCTAGATAATCTATGTTTTCCCTCTTCCTCTTGTCTAATCTCCTTATGTTGCTCAGGCTCTCAGCTAGAAGGTTGTCATCTTCTTCAGCGACCTTTATTTCCTCATTGTCCTTTTTCCCTTTCCCCCTTGTACTTCCCTCCATCATCGAGTGCATCTATTTAATATTATCATTTAATCCTTTGATTATATTTAGGCTCTGGTTAGTAGAGCTATGGAGATATCCCTCCATCCTTTCCCCTCTTTTTCCATCTCAGTAACCTTCTCATCCACCTTACTAATTCTCATGACCCTATCCTCCCCTTCCTTCCCTTCCTATCCCTGCATCCTAATCTTGATCTCTTCAACTTCATGGAAAATGCATATTATGGATATGAAAATGTCCACCATACTGTTGCGAGCATTGTTTAGGAGTTTTAACCCCACCTCCCTAGCATTATCACTTAGAATCACCAAATTCAGGTCTATGAGTTCCTCCAAATCAATTCTATCATCTCTTCCCTCTAAGACCTCTAGCTAGATATGTTCTCTCACTAGCCCATTTTCATAGTACTAGTTTCAAAGTTCCTTCAAGTTTTTTTCCTACCCTTAGCACCAAGAGCACAAGTGGTTTTTTCCAAGCCATAATCCTCTTTACTCTCCTTCTAATCTTTGAGATGGGTCTCCTTTCCCTTTCCATGCACCTTCAAGTATAGGTTGTTGTTGTCATTAGTCTTCTCAAAACCAATCTTCATAAGATAATTATGAATTCTTTCATACCATGCTTTAGGAGCTTGCTTTAAACCATATAAAGCTTAATAAAATCTACATACCATGTTCTTATTGTTAGGATGAACAAATCCTTCAGGTTGTTCAATCTATATCTCCTTTTCAAGTATACCATTCAAAAATGTTGACATAACATCCATTTGATAAACTTTGAATCCTTTGTATGCAAATTAAGCAAGCAAAGATCTCACTCCTTCTAGTCTTGCAACTAGGGGAAATGTCTCTCCATAGTCAATTCCTTCTTCTTGAGCATAGTATTTGCAAACTAGCCTTGCCTTATTCCTTGTAACTTCACCATTCTCATCTAGTTTGTTTCTATACAACCACTTGGTTCCAATAACATTCTTGTCCTTGGGTCTAGGCACAAGTGACCAAGTTTTGTTTTTCTCAATCTAATCAATCTCTTCATTCATAGCTTTAATCCAATCTTCATTTTCTAATGCATACTTCAGAGTTCTAGGTTCACGTATGTTCGAAAAGCATGTATCATTTCTCAATCTATTCCTAGTCATTGGTCCATCTTCTCTTCCACCAATGATTTTCTCAGTAGGATGATGTCTTCTAACATACTTTGGTAATCTTGGCTCTATTCTTCTTTCTTCAACATTAGGCCTTTTGGGAAATTCAATCTTAGGTTCACCATTTATATCTCTGTCAGGTAACTCGGTATTCCTCTCTTGTAATCTAATCTCAATATCATATCATAACTCAGCTTTTGAATGCAACTCTGCATGCATTGGATGTGACTCGATAGTCACTAATTTTGGTTGATTTGTAGCTTTGCTTAAAAAATCATCAGTTGTCATGACTTCATAGTAGTACACAAAAGTTTTTTAATCTTCAAGTTTCTTCTTTTGTTCTTCTTCATGAATTTTTGTATATTCATCAACTTTTACATTGACACTTTCCATAATTTTGTTAGTGTTAGTATTTAAACACTTATAAGCTTTACTTCTTATGGAATAACCAAGGAATATACCTTCTTCACTTTTAGCATCAAATTTACCTTTCCTATTGTCCTTAAGAATGTAACATTTGCTTCCAAATACCTTAAAATGTTTGAGATTGGGTGAGTGTCCATACCATAATTCAAAAGGTGTAATGTTTGTACCTTTCTTCACTAGTACTCAGTTCAAGGTATAGACAGTTGTACTAATAAATTCTCTCTAGTATTTCAAAGGAACATTTTTTTCCATCATTGGTGTCCTAGCACAATCCATCATAGATATGTTTCTCCTTTCAGCCATCCCATTTTGTGGAGGGGTCTTAGGTGCAAAGGTTTGTCTCTTGATTCTTTTATCATTATAGAAAATTTCAAATTCATTTGATGTGAACTCTCCACCTCTCTTAGATCTCAAACACTTTAGACTTTTACTAGTTGCTTTCTCAACTCTAGCCAAGTACCACTTCAACATTTGGAAAGAATCAAAATTCTCTCTTAAAAACATAACAATAATCATTCTAGAATAATCATCAACAAATAGCATGAATTATTTGTCACCTTTGTAGCTTTGCACACTAATTGGTCGACATAGATTAGCATGAACTACTTCAAAAATTGAATTTGAAATATGAGTCTTACTCTTAAAACTAGATTTTTCCATCTTCCCTAACTCACGTTGTTTAAAAATTACATTATCATGTTTCTTCAGTTTTGGAAAGCCTCTAACTCTTTTCATCTTACTAATACTAACTAAATTATCAAAATTTACATGACATAGTCTTTTGTGCTATAGCCACACATCATCAAATTGTACAACAAGACAAGTAGCTTCATTCATGTCAAGATAAAATAGATTACCTCTAGTATGATCACCACTACCAATGAGTTCACTATGAACGTCATAAATATTAGCCTTTCTATTTTCAAATTCAGCCTTACATCCTGAACTATTTAGTTGTGACACACTCAATAGATTATAGTTAAGTCCTTCCACAAAGTAAGCATTTTTACACATGATCTTATCTGTCAATTTTATTGATATTTTCCTTTTATCAGATAAGGTGCATCATTTTAAAATTTAACACTATTACCATCATAATGCATAAGAGAGTTGAACTTACTTTTGTCTCCACTCATGTGGCTAGAATAACCACTATCAATGATCCATTTTTCACTCTTGTTCACATAAGATATTGATGCAATTGCCTCAACTTCATCATAATCATCCTTCATTACAACATACATAACTTCATCATCATGATCATTTGAATCTTCATTGGATTCCTCTTCAGCAATGTAGCAAGCCTTATTTACTTTGTCTTTATAATCTTTTCTACTCTCGTCTCTTTTACCTCTGTATTTGTCTCCACTTCTATTGTTCTTCTTCTCTAGATAACTTGTAGCAATATGACCAATCTCATTACAATTGAAACATATGATAGGTAGCTTACCTCTGTATTTCCCTTTGCCTATGTGAAATCTCCATGCCAACAATGCTTCAAGCTCTTCTACATCATCTTCATCTATATCACTATCACTAGAACCATGTTTGACCTTTTTCTTTTTCTTTTTCTTTTCTTTAGGCTCTTTCATTGACAATTTAGCTTTGAACGCATATTCAACATTCTTTGTTTTGAAATTATCAAAATTTGAAAGCCCAAAAGCAATAAGCCTACCAATCAATCCTTCAAGGGTCATATCATTAATAGTAGTACATCCTAGTTCTCATATAGTAGAGAATCTAATAGCATAGATAGGCAGTAGGGTTCTCAACACTTTGTTGATCATAGTCTCATCCTCAATTATTCCATTAGATCCTCTAATGGCATTAATAATTTCCTTGACTCTAGCATTATACTAAACTATATTCTCATCTTCTTGCATTCTCATTTCATAAAACTTACCTCTAGGACTTTCATATTTGGCTCTCAACACATTCTTATCTCCTCCGTAGATCTTGTGTAGGGCATCCCACATCTTTTTGGAAGTGTTACACTCTTTGATGTCATCAAAATCAGAATAACTTAGGGCAGATGCAATCTCCAATATTGTTGTGTTCTTTCTTTTGTTTTAGTTCTTCTGTTGTCATACCTCCAACTATCTCTACATACTCAGTAGTTATAGTTGACAGTGCAAAGTCTCCAAGTCCTCTTAGATGTAGCTTCATCAAACTTTTCCATGCAAGAAACTTATCCTTGTTAATCTTGGGTACCTCCCTTTTGAACATCTTGATCTTTAGCTTCTAGTACCTTCAAGCTATTTCCTCACAAGCACCAAAGCCCTGATATTAATTGTTGGAATATTTAGAATAACTAACGAGGGGGGTGAATCAGTTATCCAAGGTCTAGATGTACAAATAATTTTTTTCACAACTTAACAGATTCAAATCCATATACCTATATCATGCATGCACCCAATAACTCCATAACTTAGTAGGTCACTATCCTAGGTCAAAATAACTTTGCATAAATGTAAACATAAAACACCACAAAATCATTTAGACATTTGACACAAGGATTTAATGTGGAAACCCAATTTGGGAAAAACCACTAGTAACATGCTACCAATTTTCACTCTTCTAAAGTGAGCCCTATTAGGAGCCAACCCTGTTAAAGGTTACAATGAAGACTATTAAATGTGACTTGGTTAAAGGATTTCAATCACCCCATTAGGAGTGAGCGTTGTTAGAGGAATTTACAATATTCCATTAGAATGTCACCCGGTTAAATGATTTACAAATAACTCCTAGGTCAACCTTAATCCAAAGGATTTATCCAGACTAATACAATGGTTAGAAAGTAGTAGTAGGACTTGATCTGATAATAAAATACAACTCACTTGTAGATTACATATATCTAGTTCGGTCCTCCATTCTTCTTGGCATTCATACCCTTCATCTTTGATTGCTTGTTCACCCTTCAAGTCTTCAACTCCTTAATCCTTCTTGGTCAATATGCCGATTGCAGATTCATCCCTTCGCCCACCATATGAAGCAACACCCTAGACTTCTTGTCTTTCTTAGGTTCTCACACATGAAAATAGTTGCTTCTGACCTCGTATCTCTTTATAAAGAGAATTATGATCTTTTGTACCTCAATCACAATCGTCCATTTTAGAGTTAGGTTAGATTCATTGAATCCTTCCTCTTTCCATTAAGTTCCCTATAGAAACTTCTCTTACAATCTTCCTTAGATTCACCTCAAAATGGTCTATCTTGAATTTTGTGTCACTAGCTCATCATACTTATCTTCCACAAGCTTCGCTCAATTCAAGAAATCAAACTAGTCAGCTTATATTTGTCAAATCTTTGATTTACCTTATTTTTCTATCACTTAGCATCCACATTGTTCACTCAATATTAAAAGTCTTTTTGATCCAACACTGGGTTGCTTTTCTATCACTTAGCATCCACATTGTTCACTCAATATTAAAAGTCTTTTTGATCCAACACTGGGTTGCTTAGCATCTACTAAGTCTTCCTCACTCGGTCACTACTATTATTTTTCTAACGCTCAACACTTACTAAATTTTACTAATGCTCAACACCTACTATATTTTTTGATGCTCAACACCTCCTAAATTTTTCTCGACCTAAACTAAGTTTTCTTGGCTTACACTGTTTGCTCAGCCAGTATTGGTAGACACTTTTTATGAAAACACTTCTTCTAGGCTTAGCTAAAGTAACCATTCACTTTAGCCTTAAGCAGATCAACTATATCATCAATGTCTTAATTGGTCTTAGTGCTCCTTTTATACACCATATAAATCAACCATTCTCTAAGTACTCTTGTTATGCTTGCTTTTCAAATTCTCTTCATCAATCAATCAAATGATAACAGTCAAACCAGAAAAGAAATTATCTTGCCAATAAGTAGCAAGTTTGACATCATTAACAAAATAATGATTGTTCCATGATAGTTCCATACTTCAAACAATCTCTTTTCAACATCCTCTTAGGTAGATGTCTTTTCATTAAGATTTCTCCCTTTTGAAGAGCCTCTTTTCATAAGCAGTATATCCTTTTTGTGATTGTCTATGTTCTTAGATTGTAGGAAGTAAGGCTCTTCGCTATGAATGTAATCCACATTGTCACTTTAAAGATATCTCCTTGTTGCATAAAGTGGGTATCCTCTTTCTCTTCCTTCTCATGTCTACTATCGATACATGATAAGGAGGGGGGCATGCATCTATCCTCCTTGTTTTCCACTCATAATCATGGGCTAGGAAATATGAATTTTGAGTATGGCTTAGAGTACTTTAGCCCTAGATGCTTGGTATGATTTCTAAGTTATTCTCAAATCTATGCATTATTATTTCATCTTCACTTTGCACACACAAGCACATATGCTAAATATTATATATGGATTTTACTAAATCTCATTCATGGGTAACACATCCATATATATGATAAATCTCATATGTGGGTAATGTATAACAACTTACTAAGTCCCATACACTAGTAAAACATTCTAGACAAACATGCTAAATATTATATATGGGTAATGCATAAATTTTTTCTAAATCTCACATATAGGTAATAAATTCAATAACAACATGCTAATTCCCATACATGGGTAACACATCTTTATAAGACCATGTCATGGTGATACAAAGGGTTTTGATCTATGGATGAAAATTTGGTGGGTTGACTAGAGGGTTACCACTTTGTTAGACTTTTTAATGCCATGTTTTACAAGAACCTCTTCCAATGATTCACAATAGGGTGGACACTTGACTGGGCAAGGTAATCACTCTTCTATCACTTCTCCCTTTTTCTTTCATTCTATTAGAGATAGATCCTAAAGCCATGGTTTTAATAATGTTTTTCTAGCATTTCCTATGTCATCATTTATACTCTTGTAATAGATTTCCAAATATGTTATTGGTGACTGAGATATTTCTTCAGCAAAGGTCTCTTTCACTAGTTGATTTGGGTTTGTTTTAGTACTAACCCCTTGTCATGTCTTTTTCCTTTTCGATTATTTTTTTCTGTTTGCTTTGCTTTTGCATTCTTGCACATGGATATGGTGTTATGACCCTTGGTCTTAGGGGATTATTCCCTTTCATTAAGTGATGTTTCATCTCATTTCAATTCATTGTATTCTTCTCTTCAAAATTGTGAATATAGGTTGATCCACACTCTCTCTAATGTGGGGGCTACAAGTCTTATCTTAAATTGGAAGTATCTCAATTTGATGATGTTTTAACACCCATTTGGTGTGAGGTAAGAATTTGTTTTCATCTTTCCTCCTCTCTTCCCCTTTCTCCTAGGTGGAATTGGGGTAAGACCTAATTGATCCTTTTTAAAGCTCCTATTTTCATGGAATACAACTTGAGGTAGGATCTAACTATCTAGTTCTTCCCTTTCCTTCATCCAATCACCTAGAATCTCTTATCCACACTGAAATAGGTATATATTGAATTCTACACCCAATTTTTGGGATCTGGGGCCTATTTTAGATCTCAAAGGAATCTCGAGGCTTTTAGACCCTAGTTGGTAAGGATGTACTGCACCCTAGCTAATTAGAACATAGTGTGCCCTTGTTGAGACAATTAGAGTTGTAGTCATCCCTACTTGGGCCCTATTTTGGGTCTATTTGTTGTGTCCTATACTCGAGTTACTCTAAGGTTTTCACTTCTATGTGGGTCTTCCTGTGGGAATTAGTTAGTTATGAGCCCTCTATAAACCCATCCATTTTCTCTATGTTTCATTTCATCATCAAGGGTTGAAGCATTCATGTGCTCAAGCTCTCAAGCATTCAAGCATTCTTCAAGTATTCAAGGCATTCATGAAATATCCCAATTGAAGATCAAGGATTCATGCATTCAAGCTATTGAAGGAGTTTATGCAAGATCTAACATTTCAACATCTCCCTTCATACCTTCAAGATCCTTTGTTGCATCTTCTACATTCATCTACATTCTTTCCTAAGGTGAATTTCAAGCATATTCATTCAAAAATGTTCTATTTCACTTTTATTTCCTTTCCTAAGGTTTTCAAAGTAGAGTTAAGGCTATTGCATCTACATTCTCAATTCATAGATTTACATTACTTCATGTCAGATCTATCACTAGTACTTCTTAGCATTCCATTTCTATTTCAATTCAAGTTTAATTTGTAAAATGAGGTTTGACTAAAGCAACCCCAACCCACCACAAAAATAACAAATAAAAAACACTTTATTTTTCAAGTTCTTTAGCTTGTATTGGAAAAAATGGTGCATATTCAGATACCCTTTTCAAACTTCTCCAGAAGTTTGAAATTGGCATCAAGGATAGATATAGGTTAGCAAGGCTATAAATGTCACCATTCAAGTGAGATCACAGAGGTGACCATCGAGAGATAAAGTCACCCTTGCTAGATCATCCAAAGCTTTCTAGGTTTTATAGATCTTAATGTTTTCAACCACCATGGTTGTAAACAATAATTTTGGAGCTCACTTGATAGCCCATTTTTGGGCCTGCATTTCATAAGGTATATCATCTTCCCCTTTTCCACTTTAATACATTTCATCATCTTACTATCTCCTCATATTTCACCTTCATATTCCATATCCCTTTTCTTAAACCCTCTTAAGGTGGAGGTGAGAGGGAAATAAATCTGAGTTATTCACTCCTTTGACATTAGGTTACACATTGATACTTCCTTTTGTATCAATAGAATCTAATTCAAGGGGTGATTCTTTGTCTTCCCCCTTCATTTGTGTATGGGATGGATCACTTCCATTTTCCTCTCATAAACTTTTCTAGAGAAGTTATAAACTCATGCATTTGGGTATTCAATGGAATAAACAACTATATTTATTTATCTTTTTAGAATGGAACTACCATTAGAATTATACTTGAATACCAGTATAGTTAGAAAGTCTAACATAATATTGTAGGAGTGAAAATATAGTACAAATGATTTAAAACCTATCTACTATTTTTGCAAGTATGTGCTTTATAGGTTAATGCCACATATTTGAGGGATGTATTCATATTGATGTCAACATGTTTCTTTATTTGTAATTGTGTCGCGGAGATATTCAATAAGATGTTTGGTTCGATATGGATATTATATTTAAGATGAGATGCTTATGAACATATGATTAGATTTAAGGATGTCTTTAGTTTACTCATGTCAATTTACAAAGATTCCCATGATTATTTCAATGATAGGTATTATGGATGTTTAGGAAGAGATTGATGCAACACACAAGTATTTATACACACCAATACATGATTAAGAATGAAATCAGATGAAAGACATAGATGAAATATATTGGTTTTTGAAACTCATTGATTTATCATTCATCAAATGCCCTTCTAAAATGTTCAATGGTTCCTTAAATAACTAAAAACTTTGTAAATTAGAAAAATAGAAAATTACATTTTTCACATATTTTAAAACTTTTGAAATTTGCCATTTTTGGCAACCTTTGAAAACAACTCCTAGAAAGCTAAAACTTAAACTAGACTTCCCTTAACTTGTGACAAGTAAAAATGCCAACTAACCTTCAAATTTGGAAATATTAATTCAAAGTTATTACAAGAAAACAAACTTTATAAAAAATAGAAAAACATGAAAAGCCAATTTTGAGGGTCTAAATGGACTTTCTAGTTTTCAAAAATAAATCGAAATGACCACCAGTAGAGTAGAGTGAATTGTTAACCACTTAACTCCTCCTCTCAAAGCCACCATAATTTTTTTAATCAAAAACCCACATCTGAGTCAAAATTTATCACCCCAAGAAGTCCTTGTATCATTCTCCCCTTGTTCAAAGATGCACAGCTCCTACAAGTGAATGGTTGTGAATTTTTGCAAGTTTGTTAGATCCAACTGCATCACTTACCACTCAGATATCCATGTGCTACCTATTTTTGGTAACCCTTCCCATTGTATCAAATACCTATTGTACTAACCATGCCTTGTGGATGTAATATGTTTGTTTAGAATTCTAACAATCTTGTCCTTCTTATATGGAAAGCAATGTCGCCAATCCACTGCTTGTCCATCATTTTTCTCATGAAATTATCCATGGAATACATGAAAATTAGAAATATTAAACATTGGAGAGATATCTAAACTTTTTAGTAAGTTAACCTCATAAGAATTATCATTAATCTTTTGGATGATCTTGCAAGGACCAATCTATTTTAATTCAACTTGTGATATTTATGAAAAGGAAATCTCTCACGTCTCAAGTAAACCATAACCAAGTCACATTTAGTACATATTTGTTGTCTTCAACTAGCATCAACAATAATCTTGTAGCTCTCATTATTGTTATATAACCTTTATCTTACAACTTGTTGGAGTTTCTCAAGTTATTCAACAAAAGCTACCCCATAATCATTAATTTTGTCCCTCAATGGTAGTGGTACGAGATCTAGAACACCTTGAGGTTTTTCTACCATAAACAATCTAAAAATAATTGATCTATTAACATAATTATTATAAGAAAAATTTTCCTAGGAGAATACCAAGTCTCATTGTTTGGCCTTCTCACCAACCATGCATTTAACAACTTTCCCAAACTTAAATTAACCATCTCTGTTTTCCCATCTGTTTGTGATGCAAGAGCATCCTAAGGTAGTTGGTGATCTTATATTTAGAAGCATCAAGCTCAAATTTTTTAGGTCTATGTTTCGCATGGTTATGGTTGTTTTTGAGGTATATTGGTGGACCTTTTCCTATGTATGCATAATGATTGGAGTAATTATATTGGAGTTGGAGCCATTTTGTGTTAGGATAGACCACGGACAGAAATAAAAACTACATGCAAATATAACCAATAACAGAAAATAATAGATCACACAGAAATGAACACAAGGCAGCAAGATTTAACATGGTTCACCCAATCCCTAGGCTACGTCCACCAAACATCAAGTCTGATCTTATTACAATCCAGTGATTACAACCTGATTACAGTCTGTAATCCCTTACAGCTCAATATCGCTGCAAGAAACAATTTTGCATCACAACATAATGAAAAAATACCCAACCTTAAACCCTTTTATACAAGTATTAAACCGCTTTAGGGTTATAACATGTCGGCCATAATCAACCATAACTTTAGTGGCAAATCTACGAATGGCGAATAGTAGTTTCCTGATTAGCCACCACAATCTAACAATCTCCCACTTGGGGACTGATCAAGCTCCACACTAAACAACATTTTGGTGGTTTTCGATAACATGTTCCTATTTCTTAAGTAGGCTTTGGAGATTGTTTCCACGAGCTTCAATATATGGGAGTTGGCTTGTGTGATCTTAGATAAGAATCATTGGATGGCATGTGGTCATATGGCTAAGGCTACATAAAGTTATTTTGTTTTATGAGTTAGTTATACATTGTAAACTTGGGGCTTATCCTAAGTATGCACTTAATTTAGTCTACCATACCCACTTTAGTCTTGAGTGTGCATTTAATATGAGTTTTTATTCAATGTAACTTGTTAGGCCAACCTATGGCTTAGTTTAGTATAAGTAGAGGGTCTTATGATGTCTAGAATCATTATTCAACGTGGAAAAGAAGACGTAGTAGCTAAGAAGGGAGAATTTTAGTAGAGATAGTCGCTAAGTGTGGGTTTGGGAAACAAGAAGGTTGCTTGGTGGCTTGCAAGCACAAGTTTAGATTCTTCTAGAAGTTTCTACCAAATTGTGGAGCTAGGCTAGTTAGGGTTGGATATTGCAAGGTCTTGTAGAACTGTTATTGTAATTGCTTATTTATTTGGCCATAACTTATAAGGCCTTACACTCGAGCATGTTGGATGTAAATCTTATAATTTTATTATGAGAATATGTGTTGTTTTAATCTAAATATATGAGTTCTTGCTATTTTCTAGTTTTATGGTTATTTGTAGAGGGATGGGACATCTCTTTTGGGTATTCTCCAACCTTATATTGCATCAAGTGGTAGTAGAGAAGGTTGATCTAGTGGATTTGTTTCTTTGGGTTTCTAAAGATCTTGGAAGATGCCTTCGAGAATATTGGCCCCTAGGGCAATAGAAAATTTATGTGATGCTATGGAGACTAAGATTTTAGAGAAGGTTAAAGTGGATTTTAGATATAAGATGGAGCTGATGAAAATGATATGGTCATTGAGATCATGAGAGATATAACTGATTTACCAAGGAATGTGGATACAAAGGATGGTTATGAAGTTGCTGAAGAATTTGAAGTTTTTAGATTCAGTAGTGAGATAGAGTTGATCAGATGAAGAGACCTACAGAAGACATAACTGGTGAGTTGGATAGATATGATGTTTGGTTGAAACTAAAGCATAACATGGATGTTTCTACTTTCTCAAGTACTTTGAATCTTGAAGACCTAATTGATTGGATTGGTGAATTGGAAGACTACTTTTAGTTAGAGGATACTAGAGATCTGCTCAAACAAAGGTTGACACAAACTAAGTTGAAGGGAAATGTTGCTTTATGGTCGAAATAATTGCAAAGGGATAGAAAGGAAGAAGGTGAAATTAAGATCATTAAGTAGGGATTGATGGTTACAAAATTGAAGGCTAAGTTCATTCTTGTTGATTATGAACTAAAATTGTTTAAGATGTTGTAGAATTTAAAGTAGAAGAAATTATTGTGAAGGATTATACCAAGGAGTTCTAAATTTTAACTATTCTATCTAGACATAGAGAACTTGTTAAGGAAAAGGTGGCTAGACATATTAATGGTTTGAGATTCAATATCCAGGATGACATTGCTATGTTGAGATTGAATCGATTGAGGATTCTTATTAGTATGCTATGAGGGAAAAAGACAATTTGAAGAGAAGATATCAATATAACTCTTGAGGGAAGGAGAAAATGATAAATAGATTGACGAGGATGAACCAATACCTATTAAATAGAAGAGAAGAACAAGTAGATGCACATCTATGGGTACATATTTCTGATGTATTAAAGAGGGCATAGATATTTTGAATGTTTCAATGTTGATAGGAAGGTTGGTGATAATAAAAAAAATTGTGGTAAATGAGAATGTAGATCTAGTGAATGAGCTTGAGGTGGAGGATAACTTGTTGGTTTGGTGAGTATTGTTTGGTAAAAAGGTGTTGGAACTTTGTTAAAGGAGAAATTTATTTAGGACTCGATGCAAAAATGGAGGTAATCATTGCAATGTAATTATGGATGGTGGTAGTACTAATAACCTAGTTATTGAGGAGATGGTTCATAAACTTGGTTTGAAGAGAATGAGACATCCTTGACCTTATAGGAATAGTTGGTTGCAAGATGAGAATTCTTTGGAAGTGAGGGAGCAATGTCTTGCTAATTTATACATTGGAAATTATGTGGATCAAGTGCTATGGGATATTGTGGACATGATTAGTTGTCACACATTACTTGGTAGACCTTGATAGTATGATTGTAGGGTAGTACGCGATTGTGTCAAAAATGTATTTACTATTGAAAAGGGTGGCAGGAAGTTGTCATTGCTTCCTTTGCAAAATGCAGAGCTTGGTAGGGGGGACATGAGTTTAGGTAGTTGGGTTGAGTTGAAGGATTCTTGAAGGGTTAGAGATAGACCTAGAAAAAAACCTATGGTACACCGAAGAAGGATGAGAAGAAGAAGAGTAAACAATTGAGGGTTGCTGGAGAGGAGTTACATAAGTAGAACAAAGTAAAGAGTGCACAAGTTGATAACTTGGAGGACATGTATGTGAAGAACCAGTTGGGGTTTATGTGTTAAATCCCAAAAGATGTTCTTCTAGTTGTTAAGAACATATTTTCTTCACACCTAGGGTGTCTAATGTATGAGCATCCTAGGGTAGATGGTAATCTTGTATACATGAGCATCAAGCTTCGATTTGGTGGATCTATGTTTCATGTGGTTAGGGTTGTGTTTAAGGCATATTGGTGGACCTTGTCCTATGTGCACATAATGATTGGAGTAATTGTATTGGATTTCAAGTCATTTTGGCCTCTTCTGAGTGACTATGCTATGATACCAATTGTTAGAGGGAATACTAAGAGGGTGGTGGGAATCAATATTTAAAAAACTTTTTCCCAACTATGGATATCTTTATCAATATTTAATCATGCATATAAGATTAAATTGAAAATTAAACATAGAAATAGTACAATGAAACTCATAACACCATTATTTTTTAGCTAGGGAAGCCCTGGCCAAGGCTAGAAAACCCCAATGGGGATAATACCCACAAAATTATCCATTAATCAAAAGTATCTTGTGAAATATATTGACCTTGTTAGAAGTATGTTACATCCATATAGTGTATCTCTCCTTGTTAAAGAGTTAGGCCTTGTTAGAAGCATCAATCATATTAGGAGTTGGTATTATAATTACAAAAGTAGCAAGTTGATCCCACTTCTCAAACATTCATATACAATGATATATTTTGTACTCAAAAGGTATAGATACAAAAACATTTTTGACAATGCTAATATCTTCAATATTTGATTTGTCCTTGATCAACCTCTTTACACAAATTTTCTTATACTACCTTTTCTCTTCTCTAACACAAAAGTTTGCATCATACAAATATCACAAAATAATGACATGGTCATAACATTAATTCGTGTCCAAAACTCTTTCCTTTATACTTATTTGTTTTGTCTTGTTAGCCTTCAAGTCTTCACATGTGTCCCAAAACATCAAACCACTTCATGTTGAGTGAGGCTTAAAAACTAGGATGTCATCTCATACCAAAATAATTCCTTAACACAAATTACCAAGTTTGTGCCTCTGTTTTGTTCTACCTGTACATGACTACAACTAGTAAAACTCTAATAACTCTATCCATACAAGTCATAATAACTTGGACTCTCAAATATAGATTCCTTATACTATGTAGTATCTCCTATCAAGTGCACATGTTCCAAAATGTTGTCAGTGAAGTGTGCTAACCAAAAAGGTGTTTCTATTGGTAATCAATCTTCATACCTCTTAGACAATTTTCTAAGTCTTCATACCAAAAAAATGTCTTCATATGTTGTTGTCTTAATTTAGGTTATATGTTGTCATAAATGACAACCTTATAGTATATTCATACTCTCCTCTTAGCCAAATTTCCAACAAATATGTGTTATTTTGATCTAAATCTTCAACTTATTGTTATTATTCTATTGCATGGTTATTTGTTGGGGGCTAGTACATCTCCTTATGGGATTATCCTACCTTGTACTACATCAGATTAAGGCTGATAGGTATTGTTAAATTGTAACTTAGTCCCCAATTCCTTCATAAAGTCCTCTAGAAGTGACTCAAGAACTTAGTATCTCTAGTAGATGTGATGGTCTTTAGGAAGACATGTGAAAAAAACCTTCTAAGAAGAATAGTTATGTTATCCTAGTTGCATCATTGGTCTTTTTACAAGCAATAAAAAGAACCATCTTTGAAAATGGATCAACAACTACAAAAATATTACACCATTGAGTTTGTGGAAGAACCAAAACAAAATTGGTACTCAAATTAGTCCATGGCTTAGTGGGTACTGGTAAACACATGTACAAGCCTATATTATATGAATGCCATTTAGCCACTTGAAAAATTCTACACCTTGCCACATATTTAGTGATATCCTACTTCATCTTTGGCCAATAATACTTATATTCAACTAATTTATTGTCTTGTCCTTTCCAAAGTGCCCAACTAGTCCACCACTATGAAATTCCCTCATATTTTCTCACATAGAACTAGCTGATATACAGAGTTTTTCCCCTTTAAGGAGATAACCATCCTGTATATATTAGTCACCTTTCACATGATATGACTTACTAGAAGATGAAGCCTTTAGCTATTCCAAAATTTCCCATAAATCATTATCAATCTCATATAAACTCTTCATAACATCAAAATCAGTGACTTTAGTTTCTATGGTGGTTAATAAAGCAACACATCTACTTAAAGCATCAACAACTTAGTTTTGTTTTCCAAACTTATGCTTCATAATAAAGGCATATCCCTATAAGAAACATACCCACTTGTCATGTCTACTATTCAACTTCTATTTGGTTCTTAAGAATTCTTTTATACCTTGTAGGCACAATTTAACATGTCATAAGTGCTAAAACCATAAGTACTATTCTATTAGGACATGTTCTCTAAATGTCTAGCAACAATTGCAAGAAAGTTGAGGAATCTTCTAAGTTCTATTTGACAACTTCATATGCACTAAAAGAATGTTAGGCACTATTTGATATTTCAAATGCACTATTTTCCATTTATGCACTACTTTATACTTGTTAAGAACTAATTAAAAAATAGAGTTTTATTTTATACACACAACCTGCTGCTCAGAATGCACAAATTCTAATTAATTATGAGCTAATTCAATTTCCTAAGTGCTAAAAAAATGCTACTAGGGGTTAAAAGGCTAAAACTTGCAAATTTAAAATATGTTTATGCCTAAAATTTTGAAAAATATATCTTGGAATTAAAATTTTCAAAAAATTGAGAGCATTCAATGACTTATCGGAGGTTTGTAATGGTTGGACACTAAAAATGGTGCCTTCGCTCAAATATATGCTCACATATCATGAGAACCATCTTGACAACCAACTAGAAAATGAGAGTATAAAGTGTAAAAATGTAAAAGTGGTAATTAGGGTTATTTTAACCTCCATTTTCATCTAAAGGCTTAAGGAAAAATTTTATCACATTTATTTACACTAGACCCCTATAAATTCAAAAAAAAGTCAAACTAAAGCATTTTGACCAAACAAGTTTTTTAATCATCTTATATATGCACTACTAAAATAAAATGTTTTTAAAATTAAAATTGCCAAAAAAAACTGAGAGTCATCATAAATCATTTTAATATCATTTATGAGGGGGCATATCCTTAGTGTAATAAAAAAATCATAATTGAGTGAATCCAAAGAATTTTTCAAAATAGGGACACCAAACATTAGATTTCAAAATCATCACCAAGGCACTTAAACCAATCAATCAGGTGTCATATTGAAATCTTATCATCAAATCAATGAATCAAGAAATAAGACATCATCGGTTCAATCATCAAATTTGAATTATACTTCAATCGATCAAACAATCAACATTATTTGAACTAATGTGCTTCACACATCAATTCAAAGAGGAGCATTTGTAGACACCCTAAATATGAAAGCATAAATCAAGGTGATCAAATAAAAATCAAATCAATCATTATAAGAAAAAATCATATTAAATGGCTATTAAAGCTAAAGTGATAGTAGAACTAATTTTAATTAAAATTTGTATAGTTCACTTAAATAATTAATAATATTTGTAACACATTAAAGGGGCACACTTGCTAAAATAAATCAACTAAAGAAGTTAAAACATTTCCTTGAGTCTCTTACTCATCACATGGAAGACATTAAATGAACAAATGAGAATTGAAGAAAGGGACTCACATAGATCAATAAGGCTTTCAATCTCAATCACTCAATTAGCCTTTTAAATCCTAATCACTCATGTTGTTATATTATTCCACTATATGAAACCATTTAAATAGAAATTACTCAATATTGTTTAATCAAAGTTAACCTAACTCTACCCCAAGTTATTGAGAAAATCTATAAATAATAAGCATTCTTGGAGAATTTGATCCACACTTTTGTATTGCATCTACACTATAGTCATATCAACTTTCATAGCTTTAAATTGAGTAATATAGTTTAGCTTGTGCACTTTAACTTAAAATCATTGATTATTTAGCTTTAGTCATGAATTTTTCATTCTAGGATTGTCACTATGGGGTTTTTAAAATCTCATAGAAAACATAGTTTCTTAGTTAGGAAGAGATATGATGGCTTCAAGCTTACAATTCGTTAGATTAATCTTGTTTTTAACTTATTTTGATCAAATTATAGGATTTAATGTAATTTTCTATGAATGTGTATACAATAATCAATATAATGAGTTTTAATTCCATGAATTTAATATTGTTTTAAAATTCATTTTCATTGTTTGATCAATGATACCTTGTTCAAGTCATGAAGCCAAGATAAATATTAAATGAAGTTAAATGTATCCTTGAAAAATATGACTAGGGTACAACACATATATTAATAGAAATTGTCAAGATAAAATAACACTGAGGGGGGTTGAAGTAGTGTTGTAGAACTTTCAAGCCAATTAATAACTCTGCAACTTAACCATAAATATTCACATATAATAATACAAAAAAATTATGCATTGAAAAATAAAGAACTCATAAAAGCATGACCTATTTTTTAGGAAATCTTGGCCAAGGGAAAACCTCGATGGGGATGCTACCCACAAATATGCACTAATCTAGAAGTTCTTTGTAAAGCGACCTGGTCCTGTTAGAATTTGTTATATAACATTTAGTATAGTAGTCCTTGCTAGAGGAATATATCTTGTTAGAGGTCTTGATGCTATTTGGAGTTTTTTTTACAAAAAAAAAAGAACACACTTTATTAAAAGAGGACTCATTGCCCAATTTCAATGAAAGTGTTTCAATAATGAAAGACTATACTTATTGATCTCTAAGACCAAGTTTCCTATTGGTGTCTAACACTTAGTCATTTCCAAGGAAGCATTGGTTGGTCATCACTGCAACAGAGCCATCCAGAGAAGGCCAAGCTACAAAGGACCTGTTTATATTTCTTCACATGCAGAGCAAGTCAAATGTTGCTGAGCACCCCAGTAGAGACTAAGAAAGCATACATGCTGAGAAAACCAGTTGAGACTAAGCTAATGGAAATTTAATTGATGTTGAGTGAATCGGTAAATGACAAGCATATAGAAGCCAAGTGACAACATGAATGTTAGTTACATGATTGAGTGTTAGAACATTCAAGTGTTGAGTAAACCAGTTTTGACACATGAATTTGTAATAGCACAAACACTTTTGTAAATCATTTTAGCTGACTTCTATATGACATTTAAATATTCTAGAGATAGTTAAGGAGAAGACTACCTTTTTCTGAAGGGTTCTCACCCTAAATTGTACGTACAATGAATGTTGATGTAAAGGAGAAAACAAGTTGAGAATAGAGCAAGGAAGGCTAAGTTTGAAAGGAGAGAAGACAGAGTCACCTAGTAGTGAAGGAAAAAACAAATCATATCAAATAAGGATATAAATTTGAGAGATTGGTGAGAGAAGAACTGTAAAAAACTTTTAGAGAAAACTGAAGGATTAGGTACTGAATCAATTTTGACAGATTGAGTCAGGGAAAATCTCTTAACATAGTGGTTCTAACATACATTATTTAATTCTCCTAATAGTGTCCTTACTTTATTATAAGTGTAAAATCCTTTAATCAAGGTAAGACCTAATAGTCTTAAAAGCTTTTAACATACTGGACCCCTCGCAACGTAGATCATAAGAAGTGATCAAACTGTAGTCCTAATAGGCAAACTTTGTTGTTGTAGCAGTAAAGATTTGTGGGTTTCATCCCCACTCCAATTTTACCTTCATTTTGAAGTGTTTCTAGGTTACCAAAATCATTGTGTTATGAATTTATGTTTTCATGGATGTTATGCTTACAGATTTCATTTCAGCATTATAAGTTTATGTTTATGAGATCTAAGATATGTGATGGATTAGGTGCAAATACAATTAATTATTTTATCAATGAAAAAATTATTTATCTTGATTCTCCTCTCCCCCCTCTCAGTATCTTGTTTCCCATTTAGACTTCCAACAATTGGTATCAGATCTTAGTTCTCTTAAAAGAAGTCTAACAAATTAAGAGTATAGATCTTGAAATAGAGGAGTACAAAATGGGAAAGATCATGGAGAACCAGATGATTGAAATCTAGATCATACTATAACAACTTGAAGGAGAAAAAGATGAGTTGAGGAAATCCTTAAAGAAAAGGAATGATATGGCCATTTAGCAGAATGACACGCTATACAAGGAAGTAGAAATCAGAGGATTTCTTAAAAAGTGGAAATATTGGTGATAATGATGCAACGATAGCCTATCTACTAGAGAAGAACAACATTAAAAGTAAAGAAGTAAAAGAACTCAAAAGAGAAGAGGAAATTCAATTATTAACACTATGTGAAGTGACTGAACAATAGAAGAAAGTTGAAGAAGAAAAAACACAAATGGCTACTAGACTTAATCATTTGATGTGCAGAAGCTTACAAACAACTAGTTAGACATGATGAACCAATTATTACTTGCAAATTAGGAGTTGAACAAAAGG
This sequence comes from Cupressus sempervirens, assembly GCA_028749045.1. Classification (NCBI taxonomy): domain Eukaryota; kingdom Viridiplantae; phylum Streptophyta; class Pinopsida; order Cupressales; family Cupressaceae; genus Cupressus; species Cupressus sempervirens. The sequence goes on along the minus strand of CM053786.1, from coordinate 297,136,899 downwards.
TACATGGAGATCAAAAATCTGAGATCACAACATCACCAACTAAGGAATGAGTTGAGATCTAAGAGAGAACTTCTGGAAAGAATGAATAAACCAAGTGAAGCTATCAGATACTTTGAAGAACTGATGAGATCACCAAGGTCATCCAATGGTACTTCTAGTCTAGGACATATCAAGCACTCTTCATCTATTCAACTAAGAGATTCATCAATGAGTGGAGAGAAAAGAAATGAAAAATAAAAAGGCAAACCTACATGTAATCATTATGTTAAATTTGGACACATTGTTAACATTAGGAGAAGAAAAAATGGTATGAAAAATCCTAAACCTAAGTTTTTTAGTAATTGATTTAACTACAAGAAATAAGGACACCAAGCACATGAATGTAGATCAAAGACAAGTGATGCACCCGCTACATCTAGATTTGAAGGATATTGTTATAACTATAAAAAATATGGACATAGAGCTCAAGAATGTAGATCCAAAGCATAATCCAACTAGACATCTAAAAAGAAAATACATGCACCTAAGCAAGGTAACTCTACATCAAAAGTAACTATAAGAAATGGTTGAACGGAAACCTAGTTTGTTTTAGTTGTCTTAAGGTTTGACATGTTAGTAAGAACTACGGGACCCAAGAAACAGTACCAAACAATGGAAGCAACAAAGGAAAAGGAAAAGTTGAGATGAGTAAATCATGGAAAGAGATAGTAGAAGCTTGAAGGAATCAAGAAGAAAATCTAAGATCACCCAGTCCAATGGATCAGGTGATCACACCACATCCAACTAAGAAAAGAGAGATGTAAGGGACTGTATACCTAAATGTTATATCATACATCAATTCCTAACAAGAAAAGTGATTAAAAATCCATATCACCATGAATAAATATGAATTAGGATAGATTTGAGAGAAGTATTGGGCAATGGATCAAGTTACACTATCAAGTGTCAAGCATTAGTAATGCAATCTATATTGACTGAACATTGCAATGTAGATCGAGCACTTACATAGACCGAGTTGATGTATTGGCTAAACAAAATGGTATTGATTGAGTGAGTGATAATGATCGAGTATTTGAATGGAAAGAAGCGTAGACACAACTTGTGAAGGCTGAAATAGTTTTTGTGCACCTACCAGACTACAAATGCATTTTATTGTAAACCTAAATGAAGAGATTGAAGGTATATATTGAATTTTGGTACTCATTTTCATTTTAACAATAAATTTTTGGTGCACATGATATTTTTTGGGCATTCATTTTGCACGAGGTCAATGGCAAGAATCCATAGTGTAATTCCTCTCTTGAAAAACAAATCTTTTTAAGGACCCACTCCAAGGTTCAGTGTTTGTCTTGCGATGTACCAAAATCCACTCAGTAGAAGATAAATGTAAATGTTCACGAGGAGGCCTTTCCTGGTTCCAAAAACTCTTTTACCTTGGAATCAAGTTAAATCTGTTTGTTGTCTCAAAACACCACACCAAAAGAACAATATTTTTTGTATTTTCTATTTTTCAATGAATGCAACTCTAACAATGCAGCTACTATGAGGTCCTACTCTAACAAGGGGGTTAGCAAAGCAAATAATGAAATTGAAAGCAAATAACATGAAATAAAATAACTTGAAATTGAAATTCCTAAACGGACATAAGCTATAGAACACAACATGCTATGAGTTAAACCTTTGAAGAAATCGGTAGGAAACTAATGAAAATAGGAGCAGCGCTTCCTAGAATCCACTGATGCAATAGTCGGTGAGAATCTTTAACAAATCGAATGATGTTTCACTCTTCATCAAATTGCAAGGCCACAAAAAGTGCACTCATGCGAGACAAAAAACTATGTAGATACAATCGGGTGATCTCTTCTCAAGCTCGTTACGTCAACGAAATTCATATATCTATAGAAAACACCAAAACTAAAAGATCATACAACCAGAAACAATGCAATAAACCTTTGGCTCAATCACAATCTCATGAATAAAATCCACAAAACAATGACACATTCAAGCAAGAATAACTACACTCCAAATGCTAGCACCAAAAGCATATCTTTATTGCATAATAACGGCGGCCCTTTTTACATTTTACAATGGGGTATTTATAAGAAATCATCTCCTCAATTTGTGTTGAGAGTGAGAGATATCTTGATGCAATAAAATGCTTTTAAAACATTAAAACAAACTAAATATATACAAACTAGTAATCTAACTGGTGCTTAGAGGGACTCCATCCATATTTTATTCATTAATTGGATGCATGAGCCCTTTACATGTCAAAAACAATGAAAGCATGAGAGAGAAAGTAGGAGGAAGCCATCAGTCAAAGTAGAAGTGCACGGAGACACCAAAAATAGAATTTGGCCCTTCACTTGATGTGTGTCGGAGTTAACTTGCCATCAAATATGTTTCCAATGCATGGAAAATGATATTTTTGGAACTGGCAATCAACTGTCGGTGCACCTCTGTATTGCGGAGCTGTGGACCTCGACTAGGTCAAAATATCAAAATTTTACTAAGTGTCAAAATTGAAATTCTAGCATCTAGGTTTTGCTCATCTTTATCCTAAAGATATGTTTGGATGTTTGCCCTTGAATTTCTCTATAATCTCAATAATCTTAGCAGCATCGAGAAGATCCAAAGCCTCATACTTATCTTTGACCTTTTGTCTATAGTTGTCCACCTCAATTCGAGTTTCTGAAAAATCTCCAAGTTTGGTATCCAACTCTAACAATGCTTCTTCTGTCCTGAAGGCTTGTCTGATGTCTTCATCACTGGATGCTTCCTCTAAAGTCTTTCTGAAGTTTTCCACAACTACCTCAACTGGTAAAAGCTTCTCTCATTCTTCATCTTCAAAAATATTCATGCATGCATCACTATATAACTTTTCTGCTTCCAAAATTTGCTCTCGGGCTTGGTCCTTGAGCCTATGTATCTCATCATGCAATGTTTCTATCACTTTATTTCCCTCTGCAATATTTTCTATCCAATCATCTATCATGTCTAGCTCTTCTCCAGTATATACATCAATCAGAATGCAGTACCTTTGTCCTTTTATGGCCTGTAGAATTTGCAAATCCTTGCTCCAAACCCGTACCTCATCCATAATACTGAAGTCCTGCCTCAAAATTGCCACGATATTTTCAACATTCTCTTGTGTAGCATGTAATAACTTCAAACTTCCTATAATTATAGTGACACCCCTATCCTCAAGGTTGTCTCACTAATCCTGACAAGCTCTCAAGAATGGACTGAGCTGTATACCTTCCCCTTCTTTAAGAATGGTAGTCAAAGTCTCCTCAGGCCATTCAGAATCAAGAGGACCAATAACTTTAGCTAGATATCCTTTCAAGATCTCAACTTGCCTTCGAAGTGCTCTGATTTCAATCTCATCATGTTCCATATGGTTAAGAACCTTTTTGACTCCCATAGTCATCATCTGTCGAGAAGTATCTCGTGTAGGCTTCCCTAAAATTATATCCTTCACTTCATAGTCCTGAAGGCTAACAACTTCTTCATCTGTACCTTTCAGAGGGTGAGCCACCTGTGCAAATAAGTCCTGGTTCCGAGTAGTAGTAATGAATGCAAATGGTGTTGCATCCTGTAATGGAGAGTCAGGCTTTTTCAAAATCTCTGCAATGTCACAAATATCATCCTCTGAAGCAAGGAATTGATGCTTAGCACTTCTCATTATTTCCTTCCGAAACCATCTCGGGATATGTCTTTCTGTAACCTTGGCTCTAGATGATGAAGGGATGTGTTCAACTACCTCCTTCCCTCTGTTGCTTTTGCTTGGAGTTTCCTGTTTTGAGGGTTCTTCTTCTGTAATCTCAATTTTTGTAGATCCCGTAGTTTGATCCTCAACTTCCTGGGGAGGTTGTTGTATACATTCTACTACCTGTGCCTCTTTTGAGGGCTCATCAATAACCCTTGGTTCTGGCTCTCCTTGTAATGATAATTCCTTCTGAACATGTTCCTCTGAACTCGGAGGTGGAGGTGTCACTGAAACCTTATCTACCATCATAGCCTAAGGTGAAGATGGGGGAGTTGGATGAGGACCTTGTGTCTCATGTGGCATCTATGTCCAATCTTGCTATTGAAATTCACCTATAGGAGTATCTCTAATCTTATCTCCAACCAATTATGTGCCCACTGGCATGAAATCAAAATCTGGAATGGAGAGACTATCATCACCTAGCTCCCTTTGCTCATTCACCCATCGTTGTACTTCATCTTTCGAAGAAGAGAGTTCTACCATTTCAGCTTGGGTGGCTGGTGGGGTATTTGTGACATTCTTCTTTCTTTCCAATTCTGTAGCTTTGGCAAGTCGGGTTCTCCCTTGTAGAGGCACTTGCTCTTCCTCTCCATCTGACTCTGTTTCATCCTCATCTAATTCTTCCTCGAGGATGGTTCCAGGAACAAATGGATTAGGCACAAATATTCTACAAACTCTTTGCCTCTTGTTCATTCTAACCTTGACCCTCCTTTGCTTCTATGGAACCATAGGAGAAGTGGGCTCTTCATGCATCGGATGAATGGATGTCTCTGGAATTTCTCCCTCTTCTTGTTGGCTTGACAAAACAGGAGATAATGGAAAATTAACCTGGATATGAGAAATTCCAGAGTCTTGGGGGTCCTGGGGAGTAGATTCATGTTGCTGCAAAGGGGCCTATTCTTCAACATGCTCTATCTGGATCCTCTGAGGAGAGGCTCTCTTCCTCTTTTCCTTCTTCTTCTCTAATAGATGGTAGTATCCCACTGGATGATCAAGCTGGTAGACTGTTTCTGGCCTGATAGGAGATTGGAGCGCAAAGATAGGAACAGTGACTTTCCTCCCCTTTACCCTTTCTGGGTGAGCATGTGCATGGAATATCACTGTGTCCAAAATTGGATCAAGTGGAAAGGGTTTCTTGATCCAACTCTTTGTCATTCTGATGACATGTCTTGCTCGATGATTAATATCATCTCCTTCCTCTCTATCAATTTTTGCATTCAGAATGGGCCTCTCGCCAACTTTATCTGTATTGAATAAGGGATCCAGTAGCTCTTGTGAATCTTGTAGCCTTATCTCATCTGGGATGGTCAAATGGAGAGCCTTCTCCGCTAAATACAAAGTCATTCTACAATAGTCCCTGATACAAACATCATAGTCATTTGTGGCATTCATCCAATGATCTTCAATGGCGTCTTCATGGTAGAACTTTTTTCCTGCCAGATTTTCCACTTTACCAACATTGTCAAAGAACGGTCGGGGAGAGTTATATTCTTCGAGAGGATAATTCTCCCATTCCCACTCGAAAGTTGAGATATCTTGCTTTCTCTTTACCTGGTATGCTCCTATTACAAATGGCCAATCCCAACAAGGCCTTCGTTGTTTCTTGATCCTCTCATAAGCTGACTCAATCTGTCGAGAAATTTCCATTAGAACCAACTTGTCACTTGGGTACCTTGGGAGATTCTTTGGATGAATGGATGCATCACCAACCTGAATGTCTATGAATGTTTGGAACTAGATGAAATATGCATCGAGAGCTGTGATATGTGCCTTAGCCTCATCAGACAATCTCTTCCCATAATCCCCGTCGATGAATCGAATGATGGCAAAGATGAAGGCATCATTTACAATCCTGTACTCCTTGCTTTGTGGTGAGAGCTTCTTCTTAACTAGCTGAGGATAGACTATATATGGCCATGCGTTACGATCCTGCATACTGCCCTTCTTGTACAACTCAGGATAGTCGGTAGCTCTTGCTGCAAGTAGATATACCACATAAGAAGTCATATAAAACTTCTTCTTGTCCTTTACTATCTGCAACTGATCACACAAGTTCTCACTAAGTGTGGTGGCCCAATCTAGTGGCATCTTTGTGTGTCTGATGGTCTCAATGAAGTTAACCATGAATGGAGCGAGACGACCCGCTGCAGGAAATCCCATAACTCTACTCAGGAGAATGATTGAATATCCAATGTCATCCTTCATGTATCCTCGAGTCATATCTACTTTACTGATTGTCTTTCCTCGAGATGGCTTCTTAATGAAGTATGAAGAATATATGATGTCGATGGCCTCCTGGTGATGATCCTTATGCCACCTCTTAGCTGCTTCATATGAAAGCTTGATAAACTAACCAGCTCTAGGTAAGTGAAAAACCCTCTCGATATTATCAGGTCGTAGATCTAAGACTGCTTCCCCAGTGACGCTCTTTACCACCCTTTCCTCAGGAACAAAATGTCAAGATAAGGTCATAATCAATTCAGCTGACTGAACGGTCCCAGCATGTGATGCTGCATTTACCAATCCAGACTGGATTAAGGCAGATCTCAAAGAAGATATTTCAGTTGGGTTGTTACAAACCCTCAAAAACTCTCCCAAGTTCTGTGTCTTTGATCTCAGAGTGTTCATCGTGCAGCCGTGACTTTGGGGTTTCGCCTTGGAATTTGTACACAACTGGCTTTGCTTTTGATTCGGATGTGGATGCCATTTGATTATATTACCTGCACATCACAAAAAGAAAAGAAAAAAATTTAATTATCGGATATATATAAAACATAAAAAAAAACAATCTCCTAGAACTTATTTTATTTGTTGTGTTTTTTTTTTTTTTTTTTTTAAATTTTTTTTTTTGGTTTTTTGATCATATACAAAAAAAAATTTTAAAAAATAAAAAATAAAAAATTAACATGGGGTTTGAAACGGGGCGGCGCATGCGCGCCCAGAAGGGCGCAGCGGCAGAGCTGCACGCGTGGCCCAGAAAGGTGCCGCAACGGCACGCGTGCATCCAAATGGGTGCGCATAGCACCGCGCCCCGTGTTTCTTCTCGTGGTCGTGCACGTGCACAAGCGCGAAGGCTACATGGACATAGAGAGGGGGGGTAAGGTTTCATACCTTTCCCTCTCATCACTCTTTTAAAAAATGAAGTGACAAAAAAGGGGAAGGGGGTTTTGTAACCTCCCTTCCTTTCTTGTCTTTGCAAAGCACGCATGCCTCGATATGCGCACATGCGTGATATATATATATATATATATATATATATATATATATTTTTTTTTAAAAAAAATTTAATTTATTTATTTATTTTGACTCTAACTTATTTAACCTAGATTTCTTCTCCCAACTCTCGAACTATGAGTTCAGGAGTCGAAAAAAGTAGGGGGTCCCCATTCCTAGTGAGGAATGGGGTGTGTGTTGTGGACACCACAACAATATTCAAATGTGATTAAGGCAATTTTAGTGACATAACAAGTGAATCACAATGTGTCATTGGCAAAAATTGGAAGATCACAATAAATAAAACTTTCAGTGTCGAGCTATGTTATTTTTGTTGTTGTTGAAGTAAATTTGTTCAAAACCCTAGTTTGGAAATGGAATCTTATATATTTGTGTCTTCTAAGAAAATATTAAAGGAGAGTAATGCACAAATTATGAGGATCAATCAGTTTCCTCTACCAAAGTTCAAGGAATATCCAAATGTTGCATTGATTAGTGATGAATTTGGCGCCCTATCATTAATTCCACCAAGGGTATTGATGATTCATGATGTACAATCATGTTATATGTGTAAAGTGGGAGAAGTTGGAGACTATGAACTTCGTGCAGCTTATGAGAAATTGTGTGACAATGGAGTGTTAAGAGATGAACATAAGATTGTTGTTGAGAAAGGGATGACCCATGCCTTAGCTTTTCTAATGGTTTTAAAGGTACACGACATGAAGATATGGTTAGAGGGTGGACCAATCAAGATTAACAAGGCTATCATACACCAATTCACTTGTTATCCTATCCTAGATAGACTAAAGACAATGAAAAGTGTTGTGAGGGACATTGTTGAACAACAAATGAAGGCAAAATGGAATGGCCATGAAATGTCAATTGATGGGATCGAAGACCCAATTGTTGAATCTGAATACGTGTGATTACACACAAGTTCTATTAGTCAAGCTAATTGAATAGCATGCCTTGCATTATAGTGGAACTCGGCTATAAAATTGTTAAGAAAGATCATAGTTATGATCTTGTCAAGATGCAACTACAACAATTATCTAAGAATCTTGGAGCAATAAGGAAATAGAAGAATACTTCATGTAAGTTTGAATCCTTACTTGTCTTTATATTCTTCTATGTACATAATTCATTTCCCACCATTGGCATTGTAGCATAGGATAGGAACTTATTGACAATTGAGCAAATAAGTGACCTAATCAGTCAATTGGGAGAAAATTTTGAGGCAATAATGGATATTACTTCAAGGAATTCAAGAACAAAATGAGAATACCTAATTCAATTATAGATAATCATTTTGATAATATATGTTTTATGATAGATACATATTTTATATATGCACAAGCAGTAATACCAAGGGTTGCATGGCTACGGCCAATGCAATGCAAAATAAATGTTGATGAAGTTACAATAACAATGACTACATTCAAACACACATAACAGACATAATGAAGACAGGAGGAGAAAGAGTGCAAATAGAATATGCGAAAATCACGAGTGCACCTGGACACTGATGCTAATTTGCCATGCCTCAGAAGTCCATAAAAAAATCTCTTCCTTCTCCAACATTTGCAATTCCTCCAAGATCCAAGCCAACCGAAATTCCAACGTGACTAGAAGTGCTTGAAGAAGCATATGAGCATGTAGAAACATATGAGCATGTAGAAGCATATGAGCTTCTCAAATGCATGTAAGCTTTGAAGCTTGATCAAACACACTAGGAGAGCCTCTATTTTAAAGGCCTCTAAGATGCATCTAGAATGTGTCTAGAAACAACTAGAAGATAAGCATGACAACTAAGCATGAGTCTTCTCCAACCTTCTAGATGAGTCATAAGTTTGTAGACACCATGTGCTCAAATAATATGCTAACTCCTAAGTGTAGACAACTTGTGCATTCTTAGAGTGCAAACTCCTATGTTGTCTACATGACAACTCTCGAGAATTTGCAAACCCTTATGTGAGCAAACATTAAAATAATGCACATTAATTAATATAATATTTACTTTACTCTTTTCAATTTTATTTATTTATTTATTAAATCTCATGCACTAACTTTAATAATTCCACTTGTTTTTAATATATTTTCCACTTTTACATTTATTTTCAAAACTTAATTGCTAAAATATTTATTAACTTAAATAAATATTATCACATTCTAATTTTAAAATTATAACTTTTATCTTCAAATTTAATTATTTAATTTAATTAATTTTCCAATTAATTAAATAAAATAAATACTAAAATATCATATTAATTTTCCATTAAATTAAACCATTAATTAAATCTGTTTAACTAGGCTTAATTAATAGAAAATACATCAAAGACTCATAAAATAAAATACGAAAACCCATCATAGCAAAACACATACAAAATCAAACCAAAAGGGTTAATATCACGAATTACGTCATCTGACATATTCGAAGGGTACTCAACTCAGGTACTTGTCCTAATTTTCAATTAGGACAAATGGCTTAAAGGGTTGGGATTTGGACTTGAGAATTTATCTCCCCTCTCTTACCATTGAGATAATGTGATAGGGTACGCTCATCCTGGCAATTTAGGGAAGTTGATACCTGGTACCTGCAACCTACATAAAATCCACGCATGTACAAGCATAATATATACTAAACTAAATAGGCAATGGCAGGAAGTGGTGCATCGTATAGATCCTGACTAGCAGGTGACTATGACTCCCTTCCTTAACCACATCAGAAACGCCATACATAAGAAAAAACAAACACACACACCATACACATACAAGTATGGGGTAAGTATCCATAAGAAAACACATATAATAAACCATCTAACCAATCATCATCAATAACTGCAAATACTAAAAATAATCATCATGCATACATGAAATGTAAAGTCTAAGTGATCTCATCACATATCAACTGAATCCATAGCACAATATCTGATAGTCTCAAAACAATGTTGTTAACCATCAACATAAAACTAGCCCTAAAAGAGTTTGACAATGATAACAAAAATGTGACCTAGGGGCAGGCACTACACATTCGGTACCTACGAGACAACCAAGATCAAAATGATGATGGAAACAAAAGTGCCCAAGATAGATGAGAAAAGAAAGAAAATGATTAAATATCTCAAGGGAAAACTTGGCGAAGGTCAACTTAAAATAAATGAAGGAAAAGGAGAGGATGAGGAATCCAATGAAGAAGTTGAAGCTGAGGAATCTAAAGGCAAAGAGCTAGTTGTTGTCGAGCCTAAGGCAACAAAGCAAAAGAAAGTAGTGATTGTTGATCCAAAAGTAAAAGAGGATATAAAGAAAGGTGTGAAAAATTTTGCTACACCACCTAAGCTTGAGCCAAAGAGAAGAGTGATTACAAGATCAAAGGAAGCTCAGTCCTTGGCTACAAAAGGAAAAGAAATTCCAACAAAGAGGAAGATGACCAAAACACAAAAGCAAATATTACCTAAGAGGCCAAGGAGAAAATTGGTAGTAACACATGAGGAGGAGGAAGATGATGAAGAAATTGAGTCTGCCGCTCTAAGAAAACTTCATATTGTACCTAGACTGCCTCCAATGACAATTGACCAAGCATGTAAAGAAAATAAGGATTCAACAAGTTTCGTAGGTTTTAAGAATATTATTTTTTATTCTTTAAATAAAGATGATCAAGAGAAGCTTGAAAAAGATATGATAGATATGATGCTAAAATTTATGTATACACCTATAGAATTAGGTGAAGGCATTCCTAAATATTTATATAATAAATTAGATGCTAGTTGGAAGTGGGCATTATCCACTGAAAGCCAACTAAGAGAGACCACATTAGGATAGCAAATGTCTAACTTGGGGAAGACACATATTTATATAGCCCTCACAGATTTTGTAAAGAATTTTTTACCTAAAGAGAGGTTCTACAAAATTTTGAAGAATAAGGCTCATGAAGTTGAGAGAGAGAGAATTCTTATATGGAAGGAAGCATTTGAACTACTTATTCCATTGACTGATAAAGAAGAAGAGGAAGAAAGTAGAGATGTGGTAGAATTAGAAGAGCAGGATGAAGAAGAAGAAGTTGCCATGTTAGCTAGAGAAATAAGGAAATTAGTAGAAGGGAGTGACCAACAAGATGTTGTCACTATAGAGGAAATTCTTGATTCATCTCCATAGAATGAAAATGTACTAACGGAGGAAGATCTAAAAAATGCTCAATCAGATACCTCTCTACCTAGCATCAATCCGATTATGTTACAAATACAGGATTATCCAAGGATTGAGAGTGCAAGAACTAATGGTTTTAATCTTACATTAGTTACTGTGGTTTTTGACATGATTTTCAAACAACAGGGAAAGGCAATAATTGTGTTTCCACAATTTACCCATGTCAGAGATGATAAACTAGATGAGAGAAAGGTAGAAGAAAAAGAGACAGCAGAGATAGAGCAACCCAAAGAACAAGAGGCTATTCAATCTCTTATACAACTATTCAGTGTCATGCTAATTGAGACATTATCGGTTACACGTATACAATAGGTTAAATCAACTCAATAAGAGAAGACACCTAGATCAAGTGTAAAGGGAAAACAACTGCAGGTATCACTACCTAGTGATAGCACCCGTTGATCATAGACAATGGCATAGAAAGATGATACATTAGAAGAGTCAGTAAGTTTAGATGAGGTAATCACATTACCTATGTATGACTTAAATAACATGACTCTAGAGTAGATGCAAGAATTACAAACCTTTCTAAGTAGTGAGACAAAGAAAAAAAAATTAAGAAGGGAACACAAAAAGAAATAGGTATTGCACAATATAAAGGATATTTTTGTTGATGCATTTAAGATTATGATGTCAATGAGAAACATCAAATCTTGGATCAGCTAGTGTATATAGTTGATAAGGTTTAGAAAAAAGATATTGAGACCCATGACAAAATGATGAGGTGTCTGAAAAGAAATTTAAGCACAAAGTTTTGTAGAAAGTATCAATAGAACTTGTAATTAGATAGGTTGAGCTTTCTAACCTTACCACTCAGTTGGAAGGAATTTTGATAATAATTCATTCTTTATATATGAAACTTTGTGATGTTGAGTTCTTCATATTGGAGAATCAACATTCTATTGATTTGATACACACAAATATAAAGGCGTGGGAAATTTCATTAAGCAAGAATGCAAGTTCAAATTCACCTTCATATAATACGTTGACATTTGATCAACATAGATTAGTCGAGTTAATGGCTAGTGATAGTGGCATAAGGAATAAATTGATTTCTATTCAATTCATGCTACTACCCCATTTGGAGATAATTTAGAGGGAATTATTTGTGGCTTAGAATTTAACAAGGAAAGGTCCACATCTTTCAACAACAGAGAGCCTGATTGATCTAGCTGATCAGATAGAGATTCACATTCAAGTCATGTAATCAACGAGAGAAAGATGGAATAAAGGGCTTGAAGAAATTTTGGCTAGTCATCAAACATTTTTGGATAAATACAAGCTAACCCCAGAAAACCCCAAGCCATAAGTGACAAAAACAAGGAGGAAATATGTTTTATGACATAAATTGAATTAACATAAATAAAGGGGGAAATCTACTTATGACTAGAACAATTAGAAGAAAGGAACATAGTATTTTCATACAGAAATAAGGGAGAAATCTCAAAATGAATAAGGAGACAAAAATCAGAAACATAATTATCAACAGAGTCAACATCAACATTTACAAACATGTATATAGTTACAACAGAGATAAGTTTTGAAGACTAGGTTACAGTCTTAAGGGGAGCATTATTTTTGAATTTTGTATGGCGAGTCAAGTCATGACAAAGTGTTTTTGCAACTAATGTCAAAGGGGAAGATTGTTGATATCTAAGCCCAAGTTGCCTATTAGTGTCTAACACTTAGTCATTTTCAAGGAAACATTGGTTGGTCATCAATGTAATCGAGCCATTAGAGAAGGTCGAGCTACAAGGACTTGTTTATATTTCTTCACATGCCGAGCAAGTCAAAGGTTTCTGAGAACCCCAGTAGAGACTAAGCAAGCATACATGCTAAGAAAACTAGTGGAGACCAAGCTAATGGAAAGTTAATTGATGCTGAGTGAATCATTATATGTTGAGCATATAGAATTCAAGCGATAGAATGAATGTTAGTTATGATCGAGCGTCAGAACTTTCAAGTGTCGAGTAAACTAGTTTTGGCACATGAGTTTGTAATGGCACAAAAAGTTATGTAAATCATTTTAGCTGACTTCTATATGACATTTAAAGATTGTAGAGACAATTAAGGAGAAGATTGCACATTTTGGAAGAAGGCATTAATCCCAAGAAAAAAATATTAACCAATCAAAAAATCAGAAGGGTAAAATGATAAAAGGATGAAATTTGGATCGTTGATTAAAATCTACAACTTTTTATGATTATTTATTTAAAGAAGGGTTCTAACCCTAAATCATAATGTATGGTGAACGGTGATGTGAAGGAGTGAACAAGATGAGAATACAGCAAGGAAAGCTAAGTCTGAAAGGAGAGAAGGTAGAGCAGCCTAGCAATGAAGGACATAATAGAGAATATCAAATAAGGAGATCAATTTGAGAGATTGGAGAGAGGAGATCAGTAAACAACTTTTAGAGAAAACTAAAGGATCAAGTATTGAATCAGTTTTGATAGATTAAGTTAGGAAAAATCTCTTAATAGAGTGGCTCTAACAAACCTTATTTAAATCTCCTAGCAGAGTCCTTACTTTATTCTACATGTAAAATCCTTTAATCAAGGTAAGACCTAACACTCTTAAAAGCTTTTAATAGAGCAGACCCCTCGAAGGGTAGATCATCAAAAGTGATCAAATTATAGCACTAACAGAAAAACTTTGTTGTTGCAACGTAAAGATTTGTGTGTTTCATACCCACCTCAATTTTACCTTCATCTTGAAGTATTTTTGGGTTACCAAAATCATTGTGTTATGAGTTTATGTTTTTCATGAATGTTATGCTTAGATAGATTTCATTTCAACATTGGAAGTTCATGTTTATGAGATTTAAGACATGAGATGGATTAGGTGTGAATATAGTTAATTTATTTATTAGTGATATTTTTATTGATCCCGATTCACCCCCCCCCAACCCCCCTACCCCCTCTCGGTATCTTGTTTCCCGTTTAGACTTTCAACAATAGTGACATCACAACGCTTGATTAGTCTATGATTAATCTTGCACCTAATCTAATCCAACATCAAGGATGACACATATCTAAAATAACATCATTATAGAATCATCGTTAATTCTTACATATGAAAACAAAATTTCCTTTATACTCTTGTCTAATGTTTATCCATTCAACTAGCAAAAACCCTTTCACAAATTATGTGTCACAAACTCCAACATACAATATAACATGGTAACATCCAAGGGTTAACATCAAGGATGTCATCCCTACAATTCTAAGAAATTGAATTGATCAAACAATTCAATTAGCTAGGTTCTAGTTCTCCCATCACTTTTGGCTATTACTATTTGTCTCCTACACCTCAAGAGATAATTTTATTATACTCATTTGAAATGAAATACTTATGGTTTATACACAACTTTGAATTTAAAATGAAACCATACACATATATCTTCTATCTTCATCCCAACTCAATACTAACAGAAATAAATTTTACTTGTCTAAATAGTGAACTCTTCTTTCTATCACAATGAAGCTCTACAGATAGACGATAATTCAACTATGTAACTTTTTAAATGAAAATTTTATTGGCCTTGAGTACATTATTATTTTAATCTCTCTATAAACTATACATCTCATTATCTATCTAAATTGTATGTTAGAAAAGCATTTTGATGGAATCATCTCTTCCTCATCCCAAAATGTTAGATGCATGACATGATTTAACAACCTTGTGTGTATTCTATAAGTCTAGTGGTTGTATCAAGCATTAACAATTTAATCTTTTGGTCTAACAAAGAGTCTAGTGATTAACAAGTGTATCATATATTGGTCATGGGTTTGAACCTTTGTAGGTTTTGGTGAGAAACACTAGGAGGGAGGTTGTTGGAAGTGGACCAACATCCTCTGTTGTACTATTGTATTCAAGATATAGTTTAACAACATTATGTGTCTTCAATAAGTCTAGTGGTTGTATCAATCATTATTAGGTCAATCTTTTGGCACAACAAAAACCTTAGTGGTTAACAAGGCCAAGTATCCAAGATCTATAATTTTGATAGCATAGACTCTCCTATACTTCATGTCCCATATCATGATGGAAACTACTACAACAACTTATACTTCATTAATGATAATGACATTATTTTTGTTATCGCACCCATTATTTTGGAGGTGAAGAATAACTACATAATTTACCAAGAGGAGGTGAAATTTGTTGTGGAGAAAATATGGTGTGGAGTACTTGAAAAACTTGCAAAGAAAATAAATTCTTGAAAATATGGTCCATGAACTTCAATGAGGGAAAATTCTATCTAGATGTATTCCATAGGCAATAAAGATAAAAATTAAACCAATGTTTTACTATGCACTACATCCCTTTATTGTTGCTACTACACCCATTATTTTGGAGGTGGGCAATAAAGCACAAGCCATTCTAACCAAGAGAAGGTGAAGTTTGTTGTGGAGGAAACATGCTGTAGAGATACTGGAAAAACTTGCTAATAAATTAAATTCTTGTAAATACAATCCATGAACCTAAATGAGGGAAAATCCTATCGGGATGTGTTCCATGAGAAATAAAGATAAAAATTAAAGCAGTATTTTATTGTGCACTACAATTAGATCAAGTAATATATATAACACTATCAGTTTGACTCTCACACCCTTCAAAGGTACAAGTGTTAGTTTTTTCATAAACTTATGGAAAATCATTCATATTTTCATAGCAAATGTATAGAAGGAAAGTTTAGATTAATCTAAGTTTATGAACAAACATTAAGATGAATTGTGAGAAAACCTTAATATGAATTATTACAAGATCCTTATTAGGAATATTATTGATTTTTAGAGATTTATTTATTTATTGTGAGAATGATAAGGTAGATATTGGAGATATTTAAAGCAATCATTTAAAGTAAATCTACAATAAAATTTAAGATAGATTTTGGGAAATCCTTATTTTAAAGATGTAATTTTTGTTATAATGTCTCTCATATGAATGTATAAATATTTCTTCCTGGGGTGGTACTCAATTATCAAGATTGGTATCTTTAATGGGTTGGTGCCTACAAATCATCTAAAAGGCATTCACCTCTCATGTGTGTTAATGTCTAAGAAGATTGTAAGGATTGTTTAATATAAAAGCAATACAAAGCTTTCTATGTAAATTGTATGTTCATTTTTTGTTTGTGTAATTGTTGTAGATGATCAATTTTTGAAGAAATTCTATTGTGATTGATTGAATTTTGAAAAGTAAAGTTTTGTTGTTATAACAATTCACCACTTTCTCAGCATAATTGGGTGATCTTCAATTAGTATCAAAGTTGGTTCCTTTAAATATAACCTAACTACTTGAAGCAAGATCTAAAGGAGCACTTATGGCTAGTCCAACAAGGATATAGATTCTCATCAAATAGGGCATCATTGATTGATATAGAAAATTGCATTTTTAGCGTAAGGATAGAAACCTATTTGAATGCCTCACGGTGTGATATTTGGAAATTAATTCTAAATGGATAAATAGTCCCTTCAACTACCCCAATGGATGAAAATAAAAAGAAAGAAAGTGATGTATTAGGTTATAAAGAAGAACTTAAGTCACAAGAAAGAAAGCCAAGAAGTTATGCCAAGAAAAACAAAACCCTATCAAAAGTGAAGATAAAAAGAAAGATCAAGTCCCACAAAAATAAAGTGCAAATTTAAAAGCTAAGGGCACATTCAAAAAATCATTCTTATATAAGGAAACCACATACATCTAGGTTTCAACATGTCTTCTGTAATATATTTTCACTCCTTAAATCACTTTGGTCACAAGGCAAGAGAGTTCAAAACACGAAATAAAACCCTCAAGGATGGAGAAGTAGAGATTAAAATATTGTATGTTATAGGTGCAATAACTATGGGCAAATAGAGCGACATGTTGTAAATATGGTTGTGAGAAATCATATAAAGGATACCGAGAACAAATAGAAAGAGAGACATGTTATGATATGGAGAAGGAAACAAGAACGAGACAATACGAAGAGTAGATATTATGAATCTATATTATGAAGTATGTACTCCATGCAAAAATGATATCTCCTAGTTTGCTTGGAGAAGCAAAATTTCAAGAGAAATTACTTATGATAATATATTTTACCCCCATGGAGAGAAGAATGAGATGATTGAGACTAGTTGACGCCTTAAAGATAAAGATAAGGAAAAGTGAAGAGAGGGATACACTTAGTGTATTGAGGAAGAATAATAAATTGGTATCTATATTGAGAAAAAGAAATTGATATTACTTTTGTTCAACTTCATATTAGATGAGTTTTTATTAGTGCATTGATACTTTATATGAAATGAATATTCAAAGAGGGATTCTTTCATTATAAATATTAAGGAGAAGAACTACAACAAAGATAGAATGATGAAAATTATGTGAAGAGAATCATGCAAGAAATATTCAATATAAATAAAAATATATATTGTACAATACATTATCAACAAGGTAAGTAATGAATTACTGCATTCAATATCATAGATGATAAAAATATTGCATGCTCTTAACCCATGCAATGGATTGAATACTTTTTAGAATCGTGATTAAGAAGTCATCATTTCAAAGAAAGTGGAAAAAGAAGAAAATTTCATACAAGAAGATAGAAAAGAGCATAAGAATAGTCATAAAGTTGTTTTTGATTAAGTGGCAATAGGTTTTGAGGGGATCTTGAAACTCAATACAAGACAAGCTTTAAAAAAAAGGAATTGAAACCCACACTGAAAGATATGCAATAAGCTCCACAAAGAGATACAAAACAAGGGAAAAATAGGACAAAGATGAAGAAGGGGGTGTCAAACAACTAACAACCAACATAGACACAAACTGGTGATCAAGAAAAGAAATGCAATCAATCAAAATAGCGCTCGTAGAGAAATAAGAAATACAAGATTAAGGTTCCTCTTAAATCCTTTCTTGTGGGATCCAAGGGTCATGTTGAAAGGAGATGTATTCTTAAAATTTTGTTTTGACCATAATCCATTCTTCTTCAACCTTGGTCATCATTGAATGCAAAGTCTATGAATCCATAGATCTATTAGAGTCAACAATGATAAGCACATCCAGAGAAGCAAAGCCAACACTAGCAGCAAGGGTGGGCTCTCCAAGGGGAGAAAAGCCAACATCAATAGAGGACACAACATTCTCATTGTAGCGGAGGCAGTGGGAACCTTAGGAGCAAGAGAAGTAGAGACAACAACAACAATAGAATCAATTGAGTAACTTTTAGCAAGGACAACAATCATACCTTCAGTTTTTTCATTTGATGGAGCAACAACATCACCAAAGAGGGACTACCCTTAGTGGAATTGGCAGGTGTCTCTCCATCATGGGTCAACACCAAATCATTTGCATGACCATCTGAATGAGGAGACCCTTAAGAAATATGCAATGAACATCAAAATCACATTCCCACAACGAGGAAGAATTTTTTAGTTTAGATTTTACTATCTAGCAACTACCTACAATATGCTTTGTCTTGAACCTTAAGACCTCATAGTCCATAGGCTAGACCCAAGAACCCTTTGGAGACTTTAGCTCAATCTCTACAGATGAACCCTTAGAAGAATCAATGTCAACAAGAATGCGAGCAAAGGTAGAGTGGACAATATCAGAGAGTCTTCATCAACCATTAGAAAGTTACTAAGAGCATCACCAACTTCTTCTAAGACCAGAACCACCCAAATATGAAGAGGGAGGTAATAAGGATGAACCTAGATGGGCATCTTACAAAAGGTTTTCGAGGAAGGGTTGAAATTTGTGTGTAATGGCTTCATCATCAAAGGGAAGTGATTCTCCCAGTTGAAAAAATGCTTGTAAAGAACAATACGTCTATCTAAAGCCTTCTCAAAATTGGCAGCAAAAAAAAATTGGCTAATGGGAAAATGTAAACCGTATCTAAAATAAAAGGCTTCCAATGATTGGAAATCCATTGGTGAAATTAAGGAAGAGAGTGTCAAAAACCCTTAAAATATGCAAATGATAGCATATGCAGACATGTCAAAAACCATAGTATTGATCTCTTCCAAAGTCTCTTTATTCTGAGTGACAACAGAGGCAAGAGAGGCAAGAGTGGCAGACAAGGAAAGGAGCAACCACAGATCTTCCATTAACATTCATAAATTTCTCAGCACATGAAGTTACAAAAATCAAAAAGACTTATGAAGACATAGTGATAGTCATAAAATAGTTGAAAATAAAAAATCTTGTAGTTATGAAGAATTTAACAAAGATATCAAATTATTATCCTTATCTAACAACGATGAACAAAGAAGAGATGAACATGCATGAGACTTTTATTCCCAAAACATTAATTTGTTTTTTCTTTGCGACTTTTCATGTTTTTCTACGATGTATAAAATTATGATGGATTGACAGTGTATGGGTCATTGATGAGAACAGTGAGTTGTGTTTCACAATCATAACCATATTTTTCTTTGATCTCCCAAAGAACAATGAGTATTCAAACTAGATAGGCCTACGGACTATGAAATGAGTAGAGGCAATGGAGATTTACAATCTAATCCAATATAATAATCATTGAATGGAAGTACATCTTAGTCCATAAACCTTAAGGAAAATGACAATGAAAGGAAGACATTAGCAAAATAAAGAAAAATTCACTAAGAACAGTTTGCATTCCATAATGAAGATGGGATAAAGTCACCTCCTTAAGGGGCCTTCATAATGGGACAACAATATAGCGTACAGTAAGACAATGACTGCGTGAAGAAAGACCTTAACGCATCATGATAATATAGGACGACAATCAAGTTTCAAGAAAAAATAATTGAAGAATAAAATCTTGAGATGGCAGGGCAGACAAGACCCGTATCAAAAGAAACCTTCCGATATTAACAGGGGGGAAATATCATGAAAAGAGGACTATATAATGCAGGCAAAGAAAGTGTGATAAAAGATAAGTAATAAAAATAAAATCAATGTCAATCAATACTGTGGCAGTAGTTTGAAAGGAAGATTGCCACAAAATTAAGAAGAGCTTATGAACACAATGATTCACACTATGCAATAGATTCATATTTGGAAAGGTCACCTTGCCATACTTTTGGATATATGTATTGTTCATTACTATTGTTCGGTGGTAAAATGAAAGCACTTTAATAGGAAGTAGGCCTCCACTTTAAAAGGCATCGAGCCATTCAAATATCTGTGTGTGAGGGAAAGAGAGGGATTTCCAAGTATGGTTCTCCTTATGATCTGAATTAGATAGCTAGGACCCAAAAAAAGAAGGGTGCTATTACTAAATCCGGGTTGTAAAGAGGAAAGCAATACCAAGAAATATACTCTCTTAGGTTCTTGATAGGATGATATGAATGTGAAATTGAACAAATTACTTAGGAAATATAAATCTAGATGCTATGTGAATACAATCAGCCCAATTAAGATGTAAATCTAGGGTAGGGATATGAAATGAAATGAAATATAAAAGACTTACCTTTAAATGTGTAGCAGAAGATGTGTTTATGCTCAATAACTTTCGAATTTGAATATTTTTTGAACTTATGTTCATGAATCTTGGAATGAAATGATGAAAGGAACAAAACCCATATATCTCCCTAGAATCTGAGACTAAAGGAATAGGTCGACTTGGAAGGATGTCCTACAACCAAGTTGATGTAGTTCGCAGATCCGAAATTGTAATTCTTTTCATTCCCAACATACAAATCAACACAAAAAAGAAAGGTTTGAGTGTTGGGTTTGATGAGGACTTGTCATGGTCAAGCCCCAGGTTAAGAAATTGACCGTAAATGAGAAATGTAAATGTAAAGGACTATAAGTAACAAGATAAATGTTAGAATTCATCTTGCTCGTTTGTATGTAATGTAGATCTTGAATTAGGGATGTAGAATATCTCCACACTTTGTAATGAATCTATCATAACTTCGTCTGGGTGCCATGGATATGGATATGCATTGTTAACGAAGAGGATGAATGCTTCAATGCGGATCCCCTCCCTTGATGGCCAATAATATGCTAGATCTTGAAGAGGAAATGCTCGCAAAGGATTCTCTAATGCTAGATTTAAATCTCCTTGCTTGAATGCTTAAAAAATGCTCGAATGCTTGGACTCCTTAAATGCAAAAGACTGAAATCTTCACTATAGAGTGAGAGCTTGTGTACATGAAGAAATGACATACTTGAAATTGCTTGATATCACTTGATTCCTAAAATGAAGCATCCAAGTCTCCTTATATATGAGTTTTCAAGTGAGAAAACAATATAGGCCCACTAGATAACGGTCACAAACTAATTAAACCCTCGAGGACTTTCAAGCCCCAAGATTTGAAATTGTTGAGGACTAAGTCGAACTAGTCCAAGACTATGTTGACCTGGGAGGACTAGGTTGACCCAAGTTGACCTGGTCCAAGAGGACAGGTCCTGGGTGCCATAGAGAGCTAGGGCAAATGCCATAGAGAAAGATGGAAGAGAGGAGAGGAAAAGAAAGTGAGCATAGGCATATCCATGGTCCAAAGAGAGAATCATAAAGATGAGGGAGCTAAAATGTCTTAAAAGACAAGTGTGTTCAATTTAAGACAATACAACTATGACATAACGCTCATGAATAAAGGGAAAATTCAAAGGAAAAAACTGTTAAAGAGGACACAAGGCATTTATTGGTTATTTAGTAGCATTTCAAAGAAAAGAATGAAGCAAAAAACTAATAACCTAAGCAAATAAAAAGACTCCCTTATCACTATTACAAATGCAGTTATGCAAATCAAAGTCATGGACAAAGATATAATTGCAAGCTTTCAAGGAAACAAAGACACGTTAAGGGAAAATGACAATAAAAAGTAGAATTATTAAGAGTTAGTGTCCACGATCGTCAAAACTACAATGCATTCGAGAGGGAAAAGCATTTGGAACAAATAAATGAAAAATAGTGCTCAACATGCATTCTATAGTGTTAAGTGATCCTCATTGATATTGAAAACATCTATGTCAAGCCATTGCAGAGCCAGTAAGACTAAATAACAAAAAGAGGGCTCACATTCATGCAAATGAAACAAAGCCTAATAAATTCTAAGTTCAATCAGATAACTCCTAGATCATGCAAATGAGAAAAGATAGTTTGAACGTAGTAGGTTAGATGCAATTCAAGACCCCACTGGGTGTGAGTTGTGACACCAATCAAGGAGAGTTGTGGGATCACCATCCATCCATTTGGGGCAGTTTTAAACACATTTTTGCATGATTTTCAATCATGTACAACCAAAGTTGTCTCTACCATGCAAGTTGGAGAATGAAAATAAAGTTGAAAATCGCAAGTTCAAGAAGAGCCATAATCATCATGCAGAGGAGAGGTGTGATTCAAGCTCAATTCATCATTCGGGCATTAAGAGGTGTACTTTTTTTTAAATATCCATTGTACTCTTCTTTTCTTCTTAGTTCCTTTTTCTTTGAATACACAACAAGGAAAAGAAGCATTGTAACACTTTTCATTTCTATAAAAGAAGCTATAAGTTTCAATATTGTGAATGGAGTTACTATCCTAACAAGTAAGCATACCAAAATTAAACAAGAGCTCTAAAAGAGCTTGAGTCCATGCCTTGTAATATTGGCATTCATTTGTACAATGCAAAGACAATTTTGCCAAAATGAAGGGGCATTAAGAGACAATGAAATAACATAGCAAAAAAATAATATGGTTTTTTTCAGGCATTTAAACCACACTTATAGTAGAGAAGACAACCAAGTTGCAAAAGACATGGAAATAATGGAAAAACCATTGAAGGTTATGGGCAATAGTTGATCAATTTTGTAAAATATTCTGGTTATGCCAAGATAATGGTCCTTGGAAGAATGTAGGGGATATATGGGAAAGCACAATTAAGGGCATGTATTGAATTTCGTTGCAACAAACATCATACCGATTGCAATTATTTCTCAAAAACACAATGACTAACAAATTTTCATTTTCACAAAATTCCACAAATAAACATCATAGCCTATTTTTATTCTAATCTCATTCTATGATAAAATTAAAATAAGACACTATTAAAAAAATCACATCTTTATATTTCTATTTTGTTATAGTTAAATAAAAAAGATAGAACATGGCAAATTTAAGTCAATACCTTTATTATGTTAGTTTTGGTCTATGATTGAGAAAATCATGAAACATAATAATAGCAAATATTCATTCACAATTAGTTTATGTACATAAATATAAATAAATAACATAAAATACTAACTCATATTTTTTCCCTAGTCTTGATGTATGATTATTAAAAAAAATAAGAACATAACAAACTTAATTGTTTAACTTTTTATTACTAATTGATATCTTCATTATGATATATTGATATATGATTGAAAAAATATGAACAAATAATAAACAAATATTCATTGACAATCAAGAATATAACAAATTTAATTGTTAATTTTTTATATTTAATTTTTATTCTGAATATATTATTTTATGTTATTTTTCAAATATGATTAAAACAAGACCAACAAAAAACAACAAATAGTCATTCCACAAATAAATATTTTAAATTTCTAATATTGTAATATAAATAAATAAAATATCATTTATAAATCTTTTATTTCTAGTTTTTTATACAATTGAAAAAAAGTAAAGGTGAGGTCAAGTGAACAATAAAATGTAATAGAATTAACTAGAATCTTTTCTAAAACGTAGTCATCCTTGCTTTTTAGGATGCAAATTTGAGCAAGTGAAAAAAGTGGGAGCTAGAAATTGCCCCACCTCCTTAGACTTTTTGTCCACTTATCAATCATATACATTTTTTAACTCTTATCAATATATAATTTTTAACTTTTTTCACTATTATTGAAGAGACCACCAACTCTCCTAAATTGTAGAGGTTAAAAAGAGTACTAGACCCTAATTCCCACAAGCATGATAACATTTTTTAAAAAAAAATAATTGTTTAAAAAAAGGCAAAATGTTTTTTATAAATCTTCTACTAAAATTAGAATCAAAACTCTTAATTTCATATTTAATGAAAGAAATAAGAACCGCATAAATAATTTCATTTCAATTAACTCGCAATATGTTTTTCCCTAACCACCCCTAAATCGTGAGAATAAAAAATAGTGTGGCCTTGCAAATAAATTTACTTCAAATTTCGTTCTATAGTCTACTTTCCAGGTGGCCCAACCTTCCTCTTGGGAGAGGCTTCGCCGGCTTTGACCTGCGAGTCGTAAGCTTTGTACAAGGCCTTCACTTTAGTCAACTTATTGGATTCTTTAGCTGCACATTGAGTTGTATCTTGAAATTTGAAATTTGTAGACAGACCCGCTTTATACTTGTCGCACAAGAAATTTCACAATTGCGTAAGGGCGGGCCGCCGCGCTCTAATTGCTTGAATGATAATCTGATAGCAGAAACGAGAGTAAACAATAGACGCAATGCATCATAGTTCCTACCTAATACATAATGGTTGTAGAGGTGTAGATGAGTGAGAATAAGGTTAAATAGTTTTAAATTGACATTGTGAATGCATTAATTTTTGCCTAGAAATGCACTTGTATCTGATAGGATGGCTTATATTTTGTTGTTAAATTCTTGTTGTAGAAATGCAATTGTGATCTGAAAGAATAGCTCATATTTTGTTGTTAAGTTCTCGTGTTATATTATTATAGGTTTGGGCATTTAAGTCCAATAATAAGAGGCCAAAGTCCCCAACTATGTATTATTCTCATCTTAATTATCAAATGGAAGTCACATTATTTTTAATCATTAGATAGAGATAAATAGTAGTATGGAACAATAACAACATAGACCTCCAACTAGATGTGGATATTCTGATAATAGACCCTTTGAAATTACCTCAGCAAATCAGATTTTTTATCCAGGTATTGTTTACATCCCTCTTATTAGGAACTCAAATATAAAAATCCTAAACATCAACTTTCTACCATTTGAAATAGCTCAAAAAAATCTGAAATCCATTGACCGCACCCAATAACAAGCACAATTCTAAAATTATTATTGGCAGATGCAAAAAAATCAAGGAGGTGATATAGCAAACAGTGGCATGGGTAGTTCAGATAGCCACCACTAACAAAACAATGACTTTAATTTTAAATTAAAATAGTTCACTTATAAATTAAATCTTTAGTGAATTTTTTTTATATTTGTCTTCTTATTCTATTTTACTCTACATTAAAAAATGATATATTTGAATTTTATTTTTTTTAAATAATATATAAAGACTATTTATGAATCTAAATTCAGGGCAAACTTTATAATAGTATCATTTATTTATCGTTGTGAAATCTTCAAAATACACGTGCAATTAAATAATTTCATTTTTAGTTGGAAATTTTTCAATTATATTTTATCTTGTATATTAAAATTTTATAGTATTTTATATTTAGATACTTATAAGTTTTTATATTTACAAACTTACAATTTTTTTTAGATATTTATAAATTTTATATTTAGACATTTTGTATTTTTAACTATTAAATATGTTATTGTAAATAGTTATATTTGATCTAATATAAAAAAAATTGTAAATTTAATGATCAAGAACTTAAAAGATTATTGAAAAGTGAACTCTCGAAAATGAAATGTCATGAATACTAGACATGCATCAACAACTAAATCTCAATGAAATAACAAAATAACAAATAGTCATTCACAAACATTTATATTCTACTATTTGTTGCCCAGTTCCACTCTAGAAGGTCAGACATTTCAATAATTTAAATCCTTCTACTTACAATACTTACAATAGAGAGGGACTCTCAATAGAACTTTTGTTGTCTAAATATTTTTCATGAAGATTCCTAATTTACACTATTTAATAAGTTTTGAGGAAAAAATTAGATGCATATTCAATTGGGAGCGCTCTCACCGCTTCAATCCTCCCCAAGTAGGTAAGTCGTACAAATGTTCTGTGTACACCACGGCCACCTATAGGCAAATATCCAAACAAATCTAAACTACAATAGACCTCTCTCCTCCGCACCCAAATTCAAACCATTCGCTCCTCACAAAGGGTATAAACAACATAAATGTTCTGCATATACTACCAATCTATTAATAAAAACCTATCCTTGCACACAGCCTACTTACCCCGACATCCAAATTCAAAGACCCTATGTTTCAACATGAACCTACCATACGATAGCTCTCCTCTGTAGTAAACACTAGAACCTCGTGTCACAAAAATATCTGTGGATCCTCATATTGACAATAGTGGTCCTCATGCACAAACAGAGCCACCCCACGACTGAGAAAATCCTTCCCCCACATACCTAGTTCAGTCCCACAGTTTTCTGCAAGAAAGACTATCTGAAGTTTCATGATTTGAACAACATAGACTAAATTAAACATGAAAGAGGAAAATATAATTGAACAAAAAACATGTTCTTCAGCTGTCACGGGGAATCCGTGCAGCATGCAGAGGACCCACTAATAGCTGCTTCTTCCTTACAAAAAATTTCCAATTTTTAAATATTTTTCCCAAGTTTCATCCACAGGCAAAAGAGAGAAATGACAGTCTGATCGTGCTCTAATAATAATATTTCAATAATTAAATGCAGAAATGAAAAAGAAATTGACACATGAATAATAGCATCTATATAGATCTGTACAACCATGATCCAAACAGAAAATACAACCACAAATGCTTGATAGATCACATGCTTTTCAGCAATATATAGGCCCAATCAGATGTCTACAGCCTTTCTGTCTTGCATTTTTTCAACCTGAAAACTCATTCTCCCCAGTCAATAATATACTCCATCATATTGATAATTCCAAGTCACACTTGGTGGGGTTGCGATTCTTATGTATGATATGCCTATTCATTTACTACTGCCTCCTCAACATGAAAGCACAAGACAGGTTTTCAGTATGAAGGCTCAGATTAATACTGGAAATGTTTGATATACAGATTTTGCTAAAATGGTTGTAACCACAATGTCAGCTTCACCAAGATGAGGCAACCAAAAACTAGAAACATCAGATATTTATATCTATATCGTTTCATCCTCAATCTGCATCCACAAGAGAGAAAGAAAATCAGATTATTAATAAGTGCATAGCATTCTATGCTTGCATTCATTAGCCTCTTTAACATCAGCTGGTTGACAAGCAGTTTCTCAATTCAGTAAATATCAGATTCATCATCACTCAGCTATTGTCGCATTAATGAGTTGAGTCAGTCTTCAATTAAATTATCCACTGCTAACAAACAATCTATTGGATAGGTCAGAATCTCATCCATGCTAGCAAGGTCATTTTCTTTGATAGCATGGTCGTTTTCTTTGATAGCATTATCTACTGTCCTGAGAGTTGAGACAATGAAATGAGTACAGAAACAACTTAGAATTATAAATGGTTTTTCTATAATTCTTTCTGTAATGTCAACATTTTGAAGAATGTTGTTACGAGTATATAACATTTCGATTTTCATTTGGAACAATTCAGTTAATTTCAACTTTGCAAAGGAAAAACTACAGGGTTTCAAATGGCCCCTATTTGAATATTAATTTCCCCGGTAACAAGTATGAGGGATGATAACAGAAACAGCCACCACAGTAAATGCAGTTCAACAATACCCCAAGCTATACAGTTCTTGTTGAAAGAACTAATGCTGAAAACTTGTTATATAGTTGGACCTCATTCCAATTTTTTGAAGTATGGCACAAATGTTCACATGCTACACTCTAGGCACAAGCATATCTTCTATTTCTAACAAAGACAGACTCCAGATCCTTCAAAACTCTTATTTTATTAGTCCTGTGACGGGGACTAATGTTTTCAATATGCTATTCGTATTAGTTGCTGTATCAATAGTCCTACAAATCCCAAACATTCTCGTATTTACTATGGTCCTGGCCAAACTTCTTATTAAACAGAATTTCCAGATTTTATTCCCTGCTTTGGGATTGGCTCTCTTCATTTTTTCCAGTAGTCATTTCATTTTGCCCCTCAGAGAATTTGACAGAAAAATAGGGCTCCAAGGATTTGTGGCAATTTGCAGGCGTGTGTCTCTTCTCAGGGATTTCCAGTCGCATGGTGTGGGCTACTAAACGTGCCATTTGCATGTGGGTTTCCCTTGACATGGCATCAATGTGGAATAGCATATTGTCGTGTAGAGGGTTTACAACATTCACTTTCCAAGCCTTCTGCAATTTCCTCAGATTGCTACTTGGGTTTTTGACTCGAGGCCAAGTAAGGTAAGGTAATCAAACCCTAAAGCCATGCATCATCTATATCTTGCTCCACGGATCTCAGGTTGGCGCAGGCAGATTGGATGCTAGGAAGGGATGTGGGATTTGGTTTTATGCCTGTCAACAACATTTGCCTGAAAGTTTCATAAACCTTTTTCTCAAATCTGTTTCTTGCAAACACATTAATTCTTTGATGGCTGTCTATGCACATTTCAAAGCTTCCATTTCGGCTCCAGCAGATGAGGAATGTAAGGAAGCTCAGTGGAATATGGCTTTGCACCCACCAGTTGCATTTGCCCGAGGCTTTCAAAGGCTTTCTATCAAATATATTTTGTGCCATATTCTGCAACCATGGCTTCATGAGACATATTCCTTGGAGGTGCTTAAAAGATAGTTCGCATAGCCTTTATCTCATTCCTTCTCTGTATAAATTTATCCCTCATTTCCATGGTGACAGAAACACCAGGTGCAGGCTTGCAACTTTCTTTTGGCACTCCATCTTCAGGCTGCAAGGATGCAAGCCTTAGCCACGTGTCCAGTTGGCCACAAGTGCAGGAGATGAGACAGATTGCTAGTAGTCTCAGTTTTTTTGCTATGAATAATTTTACTTATTTCATGGCCACGACATTGAATTTCCTTACCCTGGATAACAATTAAAGAACTCGGGACATTTTCAACTAATCCTACCAAGCCTTCCTGCAATCACAAGACCACATTTCTTATTACATTACATAGATTTGCATCAAAATGTGGTGGTTTGAGATCAAAATTTATACTTCAGGCATTTAGATTGTATTGTGTTCAATTCTCTGGGATGGACCTGGCCACCCTTTGTAAAGTTAGTCCTGCAAATTTTGGTCAGTGAAAAGAAACGTGGTGGCTTACCTTATACTAGGCTAGGTCACCCAAGTTTGGATGGGTAATCTTATATTGCATTTTTGTCCTTGTTTTTCTTCATATTGGACCAGGTTCGATAGTTAATTCATTGCTTCTCCCATTGACTACACATGATTGTGTAATTGTGAACTGATAATAAAAAAGAAGCAACACCGTCAATTTTACTTAAACTAGAAAAAAGCTATTATATTATTAACTAATATATTTAATACAACCTATCTTAATTCTTAAGAAATAACCAGTCAATATATATGAACTGAAAAACTAAACATGAACAAATGAAAAGTTCGAAAATCAAATAAAATGGTTGGAGCATTATCAAAAACAAGTGTGCTGGAATTATGGACATCTATATTCCAGTTGTATAAAATTAGGTGACGTAAAATTTGAGATGCAAAAATAGAAAAGAAAAACAACAATGAATTTATACCTAGGTTGGCCTAAGGCATCAGGTGAGTTCAGCCAGTTCACTGCTTAAATCTCAGCATACCAAAAAGTAGGCCAATCTTCTGGGCTCGTCATACTTATCATGTAATTCAGTCTTAAGACATTTTGAAAGCTGATATGCTTTGTTTCAAGGCCGTTCCAGTGGCATCCGATTCAAATAAGCTGTTACAAACTATGTGAACAAATAAACTAAATTTGGGGTGGATTAATCTAAGATTTATTATCACTAATTCCCAAGTTAGTCTGATAAACAGAAGAAATATTTTTTTTAAATGTTTTCTTATGAAGCATGGAGGAATTCCAGCTTACATCAGTGCAAATTGATCAAGTTTATAATGTTAAGAGGTTGTATAGGTTAGTTAGACTCAACAGTTTGCAGACTAATGCAACCCACAAAAAATAAGGTTTTGTATTTCACTTCAAGTCTTTTGAAGCATGTTAAAATGAATTTTTGAGTATGTCATTTTTTAGTTCTTTTGCAGGGAGATCTTTTGTTGGGTGCAGAACTTTTTGCAAGGCTCTTGTTGAGCATATGAAGTTGGATTTTCTAGGCTACAAAAATCTATGGAATTTGCAATGTTCAGAAGAAGAAAAAGCTATGAATTTTTATGTCTAGCTGCCAGCAAAAATTTTGGGGTCATTGTTTTAGTATTTGTTCTACTCTAGAAATTGTATTCTATTCTAACTTTTGATGTACTTAGCTATTGGTTTAGAACAATTTTGCCTAAGAAGATTTTTATTTCAGTTCACGATCTCTGCTTAGAGATCCTTCCAATGCTGAAACTGAATGTTGTTACATAGAGGAGAGAAACAAAAAGAAATTATCATCTGCATGGTGCATTTTCACTGCAAGAATGTCAGACACGTAATTTAAGGGATTATTGTTAGAAAATAGGGCATCATTTACACTAATTCTACTCTTTCATGATGGAAAAATAGTAAATTCCATGAAGATGTTAGGTCTAGTCTGAATGAGATCAGTGATTTTATTACAAGCCCCTGCATACCTCACTAAATCATTATTCAGAGAACTTCAACAACTAGCGATTTTAATATCCAGCTAATAGCAAACAATTTGGGGTCATTGTTCTGAAATAGTTTTGAGCTCTTGAAATTACATTATTGTCTAACTTTTAATGTATTCATCTAAGTTTCTATACAAAAAATTTTAACACGACTTGTATTGTAATTCATGGTCATTCTGTTTTCAAATCCTTCCAATCCTAAAAATGGATGCTGTTAGATAGAGGAGAGAAACAAAAAGAAGTTATCATCTGCATGGTGCAGTTTCATGCAAGCATGTCAGCCACCTGACTGAGGGTTGTTCATAAGAAATAGGATGTAAATTACATTAAACATATTCCTTCGTGAGGAAATATGGTACCTTTACCACTAGAACCATTCAGGGGTACACTTTATCATGCATTAAAATGGTACCATGTGATTTTCACCACCAGGTACAGTCCATCTTACCTGAAAATGTAAACATGGGATCTTCACCATTTGGTCCATTCATGCCTAAACATATTGACACCAAT
This sequence comes from Cupressus sempervirens, assembly GCA_028749045.1. NCBI lineage: Eukaryota > Viridiplantae > Streptophyta > Pinopsida > Cupressales > Cupressaceae > Cupressus > Cupressus sempervirens. The sequence continues at coordinate 297,105,669 of CM053786.1, read as the reverse complement.
TATTGGTAGAGATCCATACATATAGCCAACTGCCATACTTGCAAAACAAATCCTCAATATCAGATAATGAAATAAGAGTTAGGAAAGCAATAACTCATACAGTACTTGTAATACTTATTTTACAGCAAAGACTCTAGAGAAACTTCAAAAATTGTGATATACCATAGTTGCATGGGTACTCTACATACACGTATCTCATACCCAACAGTGAGTGGGGTACTCTTGAAGAGCATCAGTTTTAGTTTTGCCATTCATTTAATGAACTCCCAGCCTTCACACTGCATGTAGTGATTCCTAATTTCTTTCTATTCATTGGTAAAATGCCTATGCCCAATATTTTTTAAATTTATATTTACAACTCCATTCATGCGGGCACTGGTAGGAAAGAACAGAGTTTCCTAAGATACTGAAGAATTATTATTACAATTCTTTTTTTACCTAATACGGAAACTTTCACAGCATTGATCAGATTGGCTCCTTGAACTTAGCATTCCTTCAGAAATAGTTCTGTTATAAAAGCAGCCTCTAAATGTACTGGTTACCCTCCAAAATGCCAAGTGGGATTTTATTTTATATTTTTCATAAAAGAGTAGTGTATACAACGAGCTTACGAAATTTAATCAAATTTTTAATTTAAGAATCACATTGTTTTTTACAACATTATGGTTTGTTTGCCTGTCAATGGGCCTCAGAGGGTTAAACATTGGTTGGTTGATTTTGGGAGGGATAAGTGGCGTCCACCTGATCATGGGTGGATGAAAATTAATTCTGATGAGGCTTTAAAGGGAAACCAGGTCCTTCAGGGGTGGGTTTTGTTGCCCAAGATGAAACTGGGAGTATCATTGCCTTAGCTGCCAAATGCTTAGAAGATGGTACTAACAATATGGCAAAATGTTTGGCTGCGGTGGAAGCGATTCAAATGAGAATCAAGATAGGAATTTGGAAGCTCCACCTAGAAGGAGACACACAAATTGTGGTTAATGGCATAATCAAAGGTGAATTGGATATGTGGTACTTAAATAAACATATAAGGTGCATTTGATATTTGTTAGAAGAAGTGGAGGAATTTTGGGTAACACGTGTTAAGAGAGGCTAATTCATTGGTGGATAAACTTTCAAATGTAGGGGTGGTGGATTCCTCGGATGAGAGATTTGAAATGTTTGAGGACTTTAGCTCTGTGGGAGTATCAGATTTCGATTTTGTAGAATGATTCTTTGAAATGCTAACCCGTATATTTCCTTTCATACTTTTGGCAGTAATGGGAGGTTATCAAATTGGAGGCAGGTTGTAGATTTCTAGACAGCAGGTGGATTGTAAAGATTTGTTGTGAAGACATATATTGCATTTAGTGTGACATGCAAAGTAGTGTTGTGGAGGTCCTCTTCTGGAGTGTTTGCTGGACTTTTTTAGAGGGTGGTGGTGTACTGTTTGTGGTGCACTACTTTTTTGAATTGAAGCCTATGCGGTTGGGTGTGTGAACAAGCGGCGATGGAGGTAAATTTCTAGCTATATACGTCTGGCCAAGATCAGGCATTCACGGGGCTGATTACAGTGAAGAGGATGAGAAGTGTTTACGAATTGGACCATGAAGATTTTTTTGGAAGGCTGTTTGCATGATGTTTGGGGAGGATTCTCTCCATCATGATTGGCACCCAGGCACAAATCTTGATAATTCTTCTCTTTTTCTAGCTCTGGCCTTTGTGGTGGGTTCATCCAAGGGTGAAGTTTTGCAGGTGGCTAGGGCTTGTTTGGAACTGAAGTGGGCCAAGGATTCGTACAAAATTGATGGTCGGGCTGAAGTAAATGTTCGTCTGCATATGGTTCTGCGACCGAGAAGATTGGTTCGGGCTGGGGATGGAGAGATTCAGCCATAGGTCATTTGGTCGTCTGCTAGCCCTGAGGAGGTGCATTTGCTGGAGGCGCGCAATGGGTGGCACTTGTTGCTTGAAATTTTGCAAGCAATAAATAGGGAAAAGCGAGAGTTGGAGTCTGAATGTGCACAGAAGAGGAAACATACTCCACTTAAATCAATGGCCCCAGTCGGGGTGGATGGCATTTTATGCAGTTACAATTTCCCAGTTATTTTGTGAATTAATTTGTGTGCACTGTGGACAAATTTTAACATCAAATGATTGTAAATTTACTTAGTGCTCTTATACTAAAATATTGACTCAATATTGTGCCATCACTCAGTATATTTGTTTGTATTTTCTTCACTGTTCATCTCAATTGGATTGAATGCTGAAATTTCAGAGCCATATAAAAATTGCTACAATTAACATAGATAGTTCAAGATGAAACAGTTAATTTGCTACGGTTACTCTATTTCAGAATGCTCTATGGTGGAATATCCATCTTCAAACATCTAAGATCAACTTCTCAAAAATCTGTCCATTTCTTTTATGTTATATTATAATACTAATAAAGAATGTAGACATTATTTTTAAAGGGTCGGCTCTAGTATATAATATAGAAAACAGGTTTTTCCAGAAAAGAGATCAATCAAATGTCGGCATCTGAGATTCATGTTAATAAGGCGAGGAATAAAACATCTACCTTATGGATTAAAGAGTATATACATATACCATACCTACCAAGTTAGGAATGCTAAATTTGGTTCAAAAGGAAAGTTTATATAAGGATCGGGTTTCATATTAATTAAATCTTTTCCAAATTATGTAGCTGATGTTGATACAGAGCAGTTGTAATCTTGTATAATCTTGTCTGCTTAAATTGCAACTGTCACTTATTTGATGCAAATTACGCCGCTCTTTAAAAAAAATAACTCTTGAAGTATTGACTTTACGATTTCAATGAACCCTACTACAAAGACTGTTAATCTACTCTTTATATGGAGGACTATGCAAAAGTTCATGGAATTCCATGATGACAAGATTGTTGAAAGTTTAACTTCAGTCGAGTACTGCTGAGCATATGAATATGTTATTTTCTGTCATATATATATATATAGGATAATATGCATATGTATATATGTACAGATATGTATACGTATAATTTAGATAGATGTGATTCAGATCAGGCATATATATATATTACTGCTGTTACTGATTCACATCAGGTTCTATCATTCTTGATATTACGACTGCCACCAATACACATTGGATTGCTTTCAGATTTATCTATCATCTCCGATCAGGGACCAGGTCTTATTTGTACTGCCATCGATAAACATTGAGATCATTATCGAACATGTTATCGAGCATGATTAACCTTTGAATGGTTATGGTTAACAAACATTAGTTTATGACCACGTAGGGCCACGTAGAGTCATGCCCCTACAGGAACATAACTCTGCACACTTGTATATATAGTTACTCTCATCGGTGGACAAGGCAATAAGAAAGACATAACATACTTGCAGTCCCAAAATTAACAAAGCAACATTGCAGATTACAAACTACATTCCTGTCAGCATTCGACATACCAGACACAGAATATCAGAAGCATTCTGAAGAGATCCTATAAATCAACAAAGATATACTGATATGGATCACAAAAGAGGGCATAAGGCATAATTACGCTAGTATGTGTCTTTGCAATACCATCTTTTTGTATAAGTCACTAAAATAGAGAATTAGCTTGAGCAGGATCAAAAACCTGATTGGGATAGGCATATCCCATCTTAGGCATCAGTATCGGGAAGTGGCCAAACATTTTCAGGAGGAGCTGAATCAGGTTACTGACTCAATTCAGACTTTGATGGTTATTTTCTTTTAAATTGCTGCATTATATTGAAGTGCATTACCTTCCACTGTACTTTACTATTAGCCCTGATTACAATCTGCCTATTTTATATAATAGGCAGGGACTCCAGCCACACCTGTGCAGCTCTTGTTTGAATATTGTTCAATTACAATGTGCATTAAATTCTTTAACCGAAACTTTTTTCTTAAATTATCAATTTAATTCAATCATATAAAAAAACCTAATTTCTAAAATAAAATATAATAGGATGATATATATAGAAAAACACAAAAAAATTACATTATTTGAGAAGAAATAAGGGGTTTTTCAACTTACAGATTCTATTTCATTTAGTTCTCCCACCTCCTTTTGTGCATCATCAAGATAATCTACACACAAAATCACAAAATAAATCCATTTTTAATTAAAATACAAAAACACTGTATATAAATAAGACACTTTTATCTCGCTATCCCAAACATCACCAAAAGAAGAGAAACAAGAAAGAATGTCACCCTCTCCTCTCTAAAACTTTTGCCTTCTAAATAAAGGACTTTTTTCTGGATTATTTGAAGGCACACCTGCCGTTTGATATAAAGCGAGCTCCATGATAGAAGATACGGCATTAAAATTCTTCATTTGGTAATCGATAAAACATCTGAACTTGGAAACTTCTCTCATCGTTTTCAAAACTGAAGGAGGCGAGTTGTTCGTGATGAAAGCCTCGCTAAAAATAAAAGGCAACACAGCTTCCTGCAAATTCTCCACTCCATAATTCACAGCAAGCTCGAAAACTCCAAGAATGTCCATAATCACATTACTTTCAAGAAAATGTCCACATATGGCCGTCAAAAGAGGCAGATCATACTTAACAGAAGCCTTGTAAAGTGCAACCCCATGACATTCCAAGCTTCTTTGGTCTACTCTCCCTGTATACAGAAAATTAACTAACGGACGCAATTCTTCAGCTGTCAAGTCTATTATTTTCACTTTACCACTAATAGTCTCGGACATTCCTGCCCTCAGCATTGTCTTGAAAACTTTGGACTTCCCTGCCTGCCAAGAAGTCGCTTATAAATATATCATTTAACAGAGTAAACATTTTAGGGAATTGTAAATAGCTAGGGTCTATTTCGTACCAGAACGACCTTATGTGCCCTCACAATTCCTCCATCACTTCCTTCCAATGTGAAATCCGCCGAAGCTTCAAGAAACATATCTTCGTCCCAGTTTTGCAGGAAATCATGATCAGGGTGGAATTTCTGGGCGCCGACACATTCTTCACAGTAGAGAAATTGCATGACATAAACATTATGCCTAACAAACCCTAATGATTTACCGCACGAATTGCATGAAATATCAGAATTTGCTAGAAAGTATTGCATTTTGTAGCATGGAAAAAATAAAAGGAGCAATTATGCGGCGAGGGGGGCATGTAAAGCAGGAAGAGCAAAAATCAAGCGACTAATGAATAATAGCACAGCAACAGCAATAATCGATTTCTTCAATCGGGCAGGAGGTCTTGGTTGAGAGAAATGGTAAACACAAAATCAGATTGCGATCGCATCGGAAAAAAATCAGAAATTCAAGCGAAGAAGATGGATTGAGCGTCTGGATTATGTAAATGATGGTTACGAATCAATTGAATGATAGAATTTTAAAAGTTTCCAGAGAGATGGCGGCATGCAAAATTGTTAGTTTTGTATTTTTAAGCGAAAATTTTGTATTTTGAGGAGTTTTCGAGGGAAGTTAAATTATAGAATCTTGTTTTAAAAAACATAAGTAATTTTTTTATGGTTGGTTTGAAAATATGTTGCAAGCTTTGGATTTAACTATAGAGAAAACTCTGTAGTTAAGCGCGCTCAGGCTGGAGTAGTACTGGGATGGGTGACCCCTGGGAAGTCCTGTGCTTCACCTTTGTGAGCATCACCTAGATCCAATGAGTGCTAAGTGTTCCATTTATTCCCATGAGAGATGGATTCATGTTGAATCACTACTCATGAAACATGGGTCAATGAGTTTGACTCTAAATCACACAATTAAATCTTGATATTCACATCACAATATGTTGGAATCTAAATTTAATATTTTTTATTGCATATAATAATTGATATATTAAATAAATGATGTTCCCATCGGTAATAAAAATATATACACTCATTCTCACTTTGATTCTTGCCTACTACTAGAAATTGTATTTAGCACTGAAATTGGGTGTTTTATGTTCATTTCTACATCTATAAGGCTTCATTTTTGCAAGGCAAATCTTATAGCCCATCAACAAGCAACTAATCAACACCATCTGTATTACTAACTTTTTATGAATTACCATAAGTACCTCTTATATCATCCCCCATTTTCATTTCTTTCCAATTAAAATGAAATTGTTGGTGATGTTGAAAAATGAGCTTACAGAATATATTGTAAGAATTTCCCACCCACTTTTCCTCATCACAATTCACTCTTCATTAGACATGGAGTTTTAGTGAAAGTATAATACTATAGTATATCTGTATATAACATTATTATATTACATAGTTGTAGGGCTGTTGATTTCATTTAACACTTCATATCATTGGAGTAAGTGGAATATGTTTTCCATAGAAAGTCGCATTATGGTATTGCTATCAAGATTCAACTATATAGTTTTTTGAGTCAAACTCATTGACATGTGTTTCATGAGTAGTAGTTCACAACAACCCAACTCTTATTGAAATAATGGAACACTTAGCACGAACCACATTTAGGTGATGCTCACATAGGTGAAGCACTAGGACTTCCTAGGAGGTCACCTATGTGAGTACTACTCGACCTCAAGCACACTTTATTATAAAAAAATCCATGGCTAAGAATTCTCTTCTTGCAACCCCACTTGCAAAATCTTTAGCGGGTGTTGTGTCTTGTGAACATTCATTAGAGATTGTTTAGAGCTCACAAATTGATATAGGAGATAATTTCCTCCACAAAGCAAATTATGATTGCCATCATAATTTAACTATGTAGTTTTTTTTCCAGTCAAACTCATTACCCGTGTTTCATGAGTAGTGGTTCATAAGAACCCATCTTCATAAAAATGAATGGAACGCTTATAACTCATTGCATCTAGGTGATGCTCAAGAGGCTTCCTAATGAATGTTTCATAAGGAGCAATACTTATTGAAGATTTTGCAAATGGGGTTGCAAGTAGAGTGGAATTAAGTATGGAGGAATTTCTCTTATTAAACACACTTGAGTTGGATTAATACTAGGAAGATTGACTTCCCAAGAAGTTATTATGCTTCACCTCCATGACTATCACCTAAATGCAATTAGTGTTAAGTGTCTTGTTCATTCTCACAAGAGATGGGTTCTCGTGAACCACTACTTGTGGAACATAGGTTGAAATGAGATTGAATAATAAACTACACAGTTGAATCTTGATAACAATATCATAATTTGAAGTTTACTGTGGAAAATATCTCTTTCTTATCAATTATTGAGCTCAAGGGGCCTCAAAATGAATGATTCATAAGGTACAAAATATGTTGAAGGTTTTGCAAATGGGATTGCAAGTAGAGTGGACTTAACCATGGAGAAAATGTTGTAGTTAAGCATGCTTAAGTTGTAGTGATACTAGGATGTCATGTCCTTTTTCAAATAATTAAAAATAATAATCTTTTTTAAGGCAGGCAGGCCCAAAAAGGTGAAGTTTCAGAAAAAGGGGATAATCTTTGGAAGCTAATGGACTAATAAATGAAAATTATTATTAAAATATGTTTTATTAACCCCTCTTGGACGTGAGTTAGGGTTATGCCCTCTTTTAAGGAGTTTGGAGGCATTTTGGGCTCATTCTAGAACTTGATTTTTGCGCATTGCTTTGTTGTTCTTCAGAGGCTGCCAAACCTGTGGAGAAGGAGACCCAAGAACGGGAGTTTTCAGGTTTCCAAGAAGGCTAAGGATGGGAGTTTGAATCCATTCCATGTGCATGCTCATGCAGAGTTTTCCTTTGTGCTGAACAGTGCAGATTTGTGGGTGTTCGGATTGTTTTTTGTAAGAGTTTGGTGTTTTCGGTTGAGTATTTCATATCAGTTTGGGTTGCTGCTGTATATCAGACATTTAGATGTTAAAATAAAGCTGAATATATGTATTTGGTTGTGATTATACTTTTGTGGTAGATTATTAGTGTTTTTGTGGTGTTTTCGGGTTGTTCTGTGTTGTTTTCGGGAGCTCGATGAGCATTGTTTTTATCCTCCGTTTGGGATTTGTTGTGTAAATGTTATACAAATCTAGAAATGTCATTTTGGAGGCTGTTATGCTGCTGAAATTTCTATAAAAATGTCCACTTTCAGATATGTTAATAATATGTGAAGCTGTGAAGTTTTTGGCACTATTTCCGGCATACCCAATTTGGGGTTTATTGAGAAATTGGTGGATCTTTGAAATATTAGTTGTTTGATCTTAAAGATCTGATTAGAGGCTTGAAATATTATATAAAATCAGTAAAGGGACATTTCAGTGGTATCAGAGCTATGATCTTGCCAGCCTGAGGGTTTGTAGAAGTTTGCATGTCAGTTTTGACAACTACCCAAATCTTGCATGTCATAATTTATGGTTGCATGTTGCTTCTAATCAGCTACATGTCAAAATTTATGGTTGCATGCTACTTCTAATCATTTGCATGTTAGTTCTTGGTGAATTTGGTGGTTGCATGTTGCTTCTAATCAGCTGTATGTCAAAATCTATGGTTGCATGCTACTTCTAATCAATTGCATGTTAGTTCTTGGTGTTTGAAGAAGTTATAACCTATTGGGGTTACACTCTACTTTATCCAGAATGGATAGGTATAGTACAGAGTCTCAGAGGACACGGTCTTGGACAATTGATATCCAGAGTTAGAACAGTAGAAAGGATGGTTATTTAGACATTTGAGATAAACTTAGGAAAATAAGCCATGACATGTCTGAACAGTTGGTTGAGCACCACCGTATGATGAATGACATGTTGTCCGACCTAGCTAAGGTGGATAAGTTGATTGGATTTCTATTTGGCAGATTTTCTCATAGGGCAGATGACAGAATTACCAAGAACTTGCATGAGGAGTTTGAGAAACTAGCTTATAGCCAGGTAGAGGTCTCAAATTCTACTTCGCCACAGGAGGTAGTGAGAAAGGATATTACACAGATTGATAGTAATGGTCAACTTGATACTCAAATTGAGACAATTGTATACAGGTCATCAAAGGGTGATGTCATAGGTATTCAAGATGGTATAGTTACAACAGGTAGTGACTACAACGTAGTGGGTTCAGATGATGATTATGAGGATGTTGTTGTGCATGATGGTGAGATACCTGGTAGAGATGAGAAGATATTGAGCATTCATGACTTTGCTGAGAAAGAGTACCAGGCACAGTTAGATGCTTCGTCACATGAGGTTGAGGCTGGTAGTACTTCACATGATTTGTCCAGCCAGCTGAAAGTGAACAAAGACAATATTGTGACTTCATTATCTCATCATGACAGGTATGTGGAGTTAGTTGGTATTGGTCATATTACTCAGGTGAGGAGTTTTCTTGAGTTACCAGTTGATTCTAGTTTACGGATATGGACTCGAGATTGTTATATTGGCGTTTGGGATTCAGTTGACTGGAGATCTTTAACACTTTTTGGTAGCAGTGTTTGTTTGGGTGATATCATGGATTTGATTAGCAAATTGCACGGTGTTGTCTTTTCTTGTGCTAGCAGCTTGTCTGATGTTGGTATTAGTTTTTATACACCAGTGTTGGGCTTTGTTCATATATCTAGTCAACCATACTTGTTGGAATGTGTTGATGATCTTTCATATTTGGCAATGTGTACAGATGAGTCCCAGGATCATATTGGCATTGATGACATCCAGGCAGATGCAATGGGTAGTTTTGAAGACTTAGTTTCCTTGGTAGTTTCTTTTGGTACAAAGGAGTTGGATAGCAGTGCTATAGTTTTTGATACTCCATATGTTGATATGAGCTTTGGAGTTGATTCACAGGATATGGATGGTAATACTCTAGAGACTAGTAACTTTGAGGATACTCCTTTAGACAATGCATCAGAGGAGGTTTGTAGGAGACAGTCTAGCCAGTGCCATCATGTGTCTAATCAGTTGAGAGTTAGTGAGTGAGACATTGCTATCACTTGCCAGCATTTCGATGTTGCTCGTCAGTTGTTAGCAGTTTATGGATGGGGTTCTCCTACTACTGATGAGCAGGGAGGTAGTTATCTTTCCTTGACAGAATTCCACTCTTTATGGGAGGCTATCCGGATTCTGAGACAAGATTATATGCAATTGGTAGCCGACAGAGATTATCTTATGGAGTGGGGGAGTACAACATACGATGCATTATTGGCCAAGGAAGATGAGGTGAGTGAGCTTACTCAATAGCTTTAGGTGACTTCTGAGATTCTTGAGAGTACACATTTGGCTTTCAAGGAGTCACAGTTTCATTTCACTAAGGTGACCATGGAGTTAGAGCAACTACAGTCTTTACCAGATTCTGTACAGTCACAAGCTATGGTGTCTGGTGATCTGAGGATGTCCATGGTCGAGATTGTCAAAGACAGTGGAGATGGGGATGCATCCATCCTTGATACTAACATTAGCATATCGGGTTCATCCCCACTAAAGTTAGGTTCAGTTGAGTTGGGTGCTGCAGCAGATTGTTATGGTATCCCTGACATGGTGGTAACCTCTAGTAGTAATGGCACAAAAATTAGAGATGTTGTATCAAAGACCATGTGTGATGTTGGTGAGCCGACAGTTGGCATGGTTCCTGCTAGTAATACTACTCCCTTGGCGATGTCTTCAGAGGTAGGAGTCAGTTCCAACTTGGTTAGTGATCGATTGCAGTTAGTTACATCTGGATTGTAGTTTGAGCCACTGACTAAGATTGGTGCATTCTATCAACATTACATTGTGAGGTATGCTCATCAATTCACCTTTGATGACCATGTTGATGAGATGATGATACAGAGATGTACTTTGGTTCATAGTGCTTGTCATCAGTTATGGGATGGTTCGACGCCTCGGGATGAGAGTTGTGATGGGCATGACATGGCAATAGGTTCTACAGTTGATAGCTTGATAATACATGACTTAGAGCAGGAGTTTGGGAGTAATGCTTCAGAAGTTGTTGTTATTGATTCTACTCCTTTGGATATGACATCTCCTGACTTAGCTGGTGGTCAGTCACAGTGGGCTATATCACTTGTTCATGGCAAATTTGGTTTGGGTTCTATTTCTTGCTATTTATCTTGTAATGTCTTTTCACCATCAGGAGTGCATGGGAGTTATGGTTATGAGACAATGGTCAATGATTTGCAAAGTTGTGTTGACTACAAGAGTTGTACAGTGTGTGGATTCTCCATACTTGGTACAGTTTCATTCAGGAGCACTCACGATTGTTGCAGAGTTGGATTGTACATTTCGTATAGGCCAGTGGGATGCGTTGATGGTATTTACTGTGTTGGCAGTTTGATTTGTCCACTTTACTTGGGTTCTGATGTTCTAAGAGTTTGTGTCTCGTGGGTTTCTGACTGTGGTAGTGGTGATTTTGGAGTTTGGTTGAGCTGTAATTGTCAGTTTGGTTATGGATTCCTCTTGGTTATATTGCAGAGGATATTGCAGAAGCCTGTGTTAATTGATAGTAGCATAGTTCATGACTACATTTGGGATCCAGGTGGATTGATTGGTTTATTGTTCAGCCATTTCTTGAGGACAAGTAATATTTGGGAGGGGAGGAATTGTCATGTCCCTTTTCAAATAATTAAAAATAATAATCTTTTCTAAGGCAGGCAAGCCCAACAAGGTGAAGTTTCAGAAAAAGGGGATAATCTTTGGAAGCTAATGGACTAATAAATGAAAATTATTATTAAAATATGTTTTATTAACCCCTCTTGGACGTGAGTTAGGGTTATGCCCTCTTTTAAGGGGTTTGGAGGCATTTTGGGCTCATTCCATAACTTGATTTTTGTGCATTGCTTTGTTGTTCTTCAGAGGCTGCCAAACCTGTGGAGAAGGAGACCCAAGAATGAGAGTTTACAGGTTTCCAAGAAGGCTAAGGATGGGATTTTGAAGCCATTCCATGTGCATGCTCATGCAGAGTTTGCCTTTGTGCTGAACAGTGCAGATTTGTGGGTTTTCAGGTGTGTTTTTTGTAAGAGTTTGGTGTTTTCGGTTGAGTATTTCATAGCAGTTTGGGTTGCTGCTGTATATTAGATATTTAGATGTTAAAATAAAGCTGAATATATGTATTTGGTCATGATTATACTTTTGTGGTAGATTATTAGTGTTTTTGTGGTGTTTTCGGGCTGTTCTGTGTTATTTTTGGGAGCCCGATGAGCATTTTTTTTATCCTCCGTTTGGGAGCTGTTGTGTAAATGTTATATAGATCTAGAAATGTCATTTTGGATGCTGTTATGTTGCTGAAATTTCTATAAAAATTTCCACTTTCAGATATATTAATAATATGTGAAGCTATGAAGTTTTTGGCACTATTTCCGACATATCCGATTTGGGGTTTATTGAGAAATTGGTGGATCTTTGAAATATTAGTTGTTTGATCTTAAAGATCTGATTAGAGGCTTGAAATATCATATAAAATTAGTAAAGGGACATTTCATAGGATGGGTGACCTCTCAAGAAGCCCAAATGCCACCTCTATGAGCATCACCTAGATGTAGTGAGTGCTAAGTGTGTCACTCATTCTCATGAGAGACGGGTTCTTGTTAGCCACTGCCCATGAAACACAATTTAGTGAGTTTGATTCAAAAAGTTACACAATTTAATTCTAATATAAATATGCCAATTTGACTTGTGGGAAGTATCTCATACTTATCAATCAGTAAGCTCAAGGGGCTTTCTAATGAATGGTTAATAAGGTGCCATACTTGTTGAAGGTTTATTGAGTGGGATTGCAAGTAGAGTGGGTTTAACCATGGAGGGAACCTCGTAGCTGAGTGTACTCAAGTTGGAAAAGTATTGGGATGGTAACCTCCCATATAGTACTTCACTTGTGTGAGCATCACCTAGATGTAATGGATGAGCTAAGTGCTCCCTTAATTATCATGAGAGATGTGTTCTTGTGAACCATTACTTGTGAAACATTAGTAAATGAATATGACTCAAAAACCTATACAATTGAATACTTATAGCAATATCGTAATTTGACTTGACATGGAAAATATTGTCTACTTCTTGATTAGTAAGCTCAAGGGATTTTCTAATGAATGGTTCATAAGACACACCACTTGCTAATTTTTTTGCAAGTAGGATTGTAAACAAAGTGGTCTTAACCATGGACAAAATTATGTAGTTAAGTGTTCTTGAGCTAAAGTAGTACTGGGATAGGTGACTTATTGGGAAGTTCTAGTGCTTTATCTCCATGAGAATGCCCTAGATGTAATTTGTATTAAGTGTTTCATTCATTATCATAAGACATGGGTTCTTAATGACCACAACTTATGAAACATGGGTTAATGAGTTTTACTACAGAAACTACAGACTTGAATCTTTATAGCATTATCATAATTTCCTATAATTACTAAATAAATTTTGTGAGTGGAAGTGGTTTATAAGAAACAACATGGTTGTCAAAAGAGATGGATCATACTAATGAGAAGACAAAGAAAGTGGAATTCCATTTTATTCCAAACTTCTTTCATATGCTCTACTTATATACATAAAATTAACTAACAAACACAATTATTTAGCTATCAAGTCTGTTATTTTCACTTTATTGTCTCAACAATCTTGTCCTCAGCATTACTTTGAAAACTTTGGAATTCGCTGCCAGCTATAAATTCATATATAGATATAGAGTAAAAATTTGGGAATTTGTAAACAGCTAGGGTGTATTCAATACCAAAATAACCTTAAGTGTCCTAAAAATTCCTCCATCACTTCCTTCCAATATGAAATCGGCTAAAGCTTTAAGAAACATATCTTAATCCGAGTTTTGTAGGAAATTGTGGTTAGGGTGGAATTTATGAGCACTAGCACATTCTTTACAATAAAGGAATTGTATGACCTAAACATTATGCATAAAAAATCCAAATGATTTACTGCATGAATTACATGAAAGATTGGGATTTGCTAGAAAGTATTGCATTTTTTAGCATGGAAAAAATGAATGGAGCAATTATGCCATGAGTGGAACAATCATACACCACGTAAAGTAGGTAGAAAAAAAATTAAGCAACCAAAGAATAAAAGCACAATAATAATTGTTTTTTCAATTGGGTAGGAGGTCTTGGCAGAGGGAAACGAAAAATGAATTTAATAGAATGTGATCACATAAAAAAATCCAAAACAAAAGGAATTGGATTCCACAACAATAGATCTAAATCTTTAGGCCCTGTTTGGTTGCTGGCATAGGAATAGAAAATTAGAATAGAAAAATGGAATGGGAATGGAAATGAGGAATGGGAATAGAAATAGGCAATTCCAATCATGTTTGGTGCACTTGGAATTCGACTGGGAATATGTTAATCTATTGTTTGGTTGTACAAAAATAGAATAGGAATAAGGTTAAATTTTGTATTTTTAAAAACATTTTTCCTAAACTTTTTTTTTAATTTATTATTTTTTTAGTTAATTCATTTTCATTTTCATTTTTTTAAAGAAATAGATATAATTTTTAAAAATGTTATTAAAAAAAAATTTAACAAAAAAAATTCAAAAAGTAAAAGTACAAAAAAATAAAAATAAAAATAAAAAATTTAATTTTTTTTTAAAAAAAATTTATAAATAAATAAATAAATTTTTTAATGAAAAATCGGAATGGGAATGGAAATGGCCTATTCCAATAACAGATATTTTTTGGCATAGACATATGCTCATTTTAGGGGCAAAATTGGAATATGTCTTCCTATTCCCAATTCCGATTGAGCTTACCAAACAGCGAATATAAAACATATTCTAATTTTGTTTTCCTATTCCACTCATATTCCAGCAACCAAACGGGGCCTTAAGTAACTAAGTTGGAATGTGTGTTCGGTTTATGGGGATGATGAAATTGTTTACGAATAATTTGAATTACAGTAGTTTAAAAATTTTCAAAGAGGTGTTTGTATGCAAAAATTTATTTATTTATTTTGGAAAAAAATAGTTTTTTCAATAGAGTTTTGGAGGGAAATTATTTTATAGAATCTTCTCTTGAAAAATAAAGGGCTTCCATATTCCATATTTAAATTTAAAGGGTGTGTTTCTTATCTTATTATGGTGAGCAATAGTGCTTAATTTTTTATTACTTACTTAGCCCATAGTTTAGTTCATTGGCTATTTATGAGAACTTAACTCTTAGAAAATTATTTTTCTAAAAATTGTATCCTTTTCCATCATACTTTTTGAATTAGATATTATCTTATTATTTTCCTTACTTTTAATTTATTTTTTCTTGTTTTTATTCATTTTTATTTATAAAATACATTAGAGTCCTGGATTTGTTTAGTGTGGGTGCAAATAGGAAAGAACAGAGTAAAGAAAACCTTCAATTTTTCCTGAGACTTATTTAGTCTAGAGTTCAGAGTACAAATTTATAGAAAGTTGCCTTGGACTAGAGGTTACATGAGGAATAAAAAATACTCACTTACATGTCTAATTTGAGTACATATGAGATGTGTATAACCTAATTTTACATATCATGAATTGTTAAATTGATTTTAGTGCATTCTAGATGGGATAAAACCCAATTTACATAATATTAACTAGTAAGAAGAGGATGCTTATTCTATACTAATCATTGTGAAATAAACTTTCTTCCCTAGTATCTTCTTTGAAAAATCAACCATTATACTTCCAAGACATACCTCTTCCCTAGTATCTTCTGTGAAAAATCAACCATTATACTTCCAAGACATACCTGATTAAACAAAAAATTCCAATTATTGCAATGCTTCCTATGTCCAATCCTCTTAATAGAACTTCCTCTACATTTTTGCATTAGAGTTATTTGATATCGAAAATATTCTAACAAAATTTACTTTCAACACTTATCCCAAATATTAGTAACTTAAACATAAAACCAAGGGTGTTCTTGGAGAAGGAAGTTGTTGAATGCAAACATTAATTAATCTATGGTTTAGTACTAGAGAAAAATCATAATCCTTAATAAAGTTGTTTACGATTCTCATTCTAGAATTTAATCGATATATATACTATTGATAGTACTTCCCTAGCCAGTGTCATTTCCTAGATAAGTAGTTCTCATCTTTTTCTAGTTTGTATTTGATGGGACCAATTGTATTACCTTTTAACTTAATGTTTATGCATTCACAAAGGACAACTTTATGCAACTAAGAATATTTTAGTAATAGGTATGTTGCATAATTATTTACCATCTACAAGAAGTTGCATTTCAAGAAATATAAGATGTATTCAAAGCGCGAGCCATTACTAAAATTCTATCTATACCATCTTTACCAAGTTAATACATGGTTCTCAATATGTTGGAAATTGAAAAAATTTCAAGCTAAGAATTGAAGATAAGTGCAGTATGAATATAATACACAGGCATGTTACTCCGCAATCATGGTTAGTATAAACAAATTGAAAATAATATATAAGACTCATTCCTCTAGATAAATTCATATTATATACAATACAAGATTAAAAGAAATGAATGATATTTTATGAAGCATTCCCAATTTAATAAAATTACATTTGGGAAGAGCATTAACTAATGTCAAACAAATATGTCTTGTTGATGTATATAGTAATTTGAAAAGTGAAGTATAGTAACCAGCTCATGAGTGTATATATATGTATGTATGTATGTATGTATGTAGAGAGAGAGAGAGAGAGAGCTATTATACATTAATATAAACATATAAAAATATATATTTATATATGTATATCAAAAAACAATATATGATATTAGATATTCAAAAATAAAAGATAAAACTACCACTTAAATAGAAATGAGATAAAAGAAATATATTACAAACAATGGGGAACTAGTTGAAAGCATACCAAACAAGAAGGAGACAATTAAGATAAAGAACCTAAGAAAAATTTATAGAACTAAAGAACAAGAATGATGAATACCTCAATATAAGAAAAGTACAAGGAAAGAAGAATCTAAGCCAAATAGAGAAATCAACCAATTAAAAAACAAGAACAAAAGAATAGACAAACACAACACATATATAGTGCAAGAGGGACCCAATGAAACTAAAAAACATCAAGTAGAAGATGAAATGATAGAAGAAAAACATTGCCAATCTTAGCAGCACACAAAGGAAGGGATCGACAACATGGAAAACACTAACTAACATAAAGAAAGTAGTCACAGGGAAGGAAAGGAAATAAAGGAAGAGGAAAAGAATAAACCAACAAACTCGAAAAATAAAAAAACACACTCTGACTAAGGAATGCAAAGAAACTTAAGAGAAGAGAAAGAAGGGGAACTACAAACCAAGGACTGAAATAAAGAAAAATAGATAACACCTAAAACCCAAGCAATAAAAAAATGAAATAAGAAGGGAGTGCAAGAAGAAAAAGATAGGCCAAAAGGAGATGATAGGAAAGGAATGGAAGGGCCAAAGCTACAAGGGAATTTTCTCAGGCCAAACGAAACTCTAGTGGGAGAAAGAGACAAAGCAAACATAGGAGAAAAATATTGAGACATAGAGAAAGGTAGAGGGTTAAAATTATTAATACCATAATATAAGTATTATGTCCGATTCCAACTACTAATATAATCAAAGAAAGAATCTATTGTAGTTCTTGTTGAAGTTGATGAAAGCCAAACCCCACAACTCCCAAGAATTGCCTACATACAAACGTCTATCACAGAAAGAAAGAAGCAAAATCTATGGAGGTTGGATTTTCCATATCCGTATATGAGATATTCTTGATGATCAAAAAAGAAAATTTGCTATTATCAAAAGTGAATGAATGTTATAATTACAAAGAGTGATCATCCTTATAAAGGAGATCAAAACCCTAATATGTAACTAACCTAGGTTGCATAATAATAATCAATAAAAGAATTAATTATTGTATGCCCAAAGTTTAGCTTGAGTAAACTAGAGATAATAAGTGACTTAATAATTAAATCAGTATGATTCAATTAATAAGAAAAATATTTATTACTCTAACACCCCCCCTTAAGATAAACTTAGGGAGTAGCTAAAAACCTACAAACTACTACTGAAAGTAAATTTGGGTCCCGACAACAAAGACCTAATGAGGTACCAAAGTACAACCATATCCCTAAAAAGAGGAGAAATGTAGAAAACCACATGGGAAAAACCCTACTCCAAAAAGAGATGGAAATAATGCCAAAAGGAACTAGTGAAGGACCGAAGAAGCCTCCAAACTAGGGAATGTCCCAGAAGATAGGAACAAAAGATGATCATGAAGAACACCACTGAAGCATGTAGAAGTTGCAAAGCTCTATCAAAAGTAATAGTTGATCTGAAGAACCTCCACTAAAATAGAACCTAAGAGATGACTATAATATGTATCGAATAAGGAGGCATACAAAGGCAAACAATTGAACTCGAAGATATAGATGGCATGAAATACCAAAGCCTAAAGAGTTAATCAACTGAACATGGAAGGTTGTAACCAAAGTAGGAATGAAGAGAAGAGTGTATATATGATTAATGATTCATCTCACTAAAATGCATAGGTACCCAACCACTGCATCCACCTAGTACATAGAAACAAAAATTGAATACATAGTTCACTCCATTGAACCAAAGAAGCATGACAAACAACAAAAGAATCCCCCTTAATGTAGAGAAGGGTGAGGTGACAAGAAACTGGAAAAGTGGGCCAAAAGAGCTGCATGTCAAGGAACCATGATCAAGATACTCAAAAGAGTACATATGTTTCTATTGAGGTGATCAATCTCAAACACATCATGTGGCTAATGTCACATGAGGGAAACTCACTAGACAAAGAAAGATGGCAAACAAAGGCAAAATAGCAACCCACCATGGCACTTTAATCAGAGTAGTACATGTACAATAAGACACAAGATATAGTGAATCCCAAGAAACAATAACCGGCACGAGTGTCCTTATATGACACTACTTGAATCAAAAGGCAAAACAAGGCAAAACAACGAAAATGAAAATATAGATGGAATATGGCACTTTATCTGAGTATGTTTGCAAGAATGCATACAAATGATGTCTAAATAGACTAGAAGAGACATAAGGTTAATACAACATATAGTAAAATCCATGATGAATCATTTAAAGCAACAAAATCAATCCCCAGACTTGAAACGACCAATATATCCACCAGGATACAAAAACACAAAAAACTAAATAGAATGTTCCTGAAGCATAATTTGGAAAAATAACTAGCATCACTAGAAAGAGCTCTGAAAGACCTTTCCAACGATATAAAGAATTCCCAAATCATAGATTGAATGCAAAATATCAAAACTAAAAAATATATGTACCATTGTGACGGGCTCATTGTTTGTAGAAAATAGAGTCTATATGCCTGAGATATGAGCAAAAAATTGAATGTGCGTCCAAACAGAGCCTAAAGAGGTGACATGATATGATGATGTAGTGCTGATGTCAGCAAGTGACAAGCATGATTTTGATGGTCAAATACTCATCAAGGCAAAAAAATTCCTATCGAAATGACTACTAGAAATTTGGTGGCCAAAAATCAAGTGTTTGGAAAAAACAGCAGATCTGCATGTGAATTTTTTTACAAACCACCATGAATATCAGAAAAATCGAATGCACAAGGACTTGACAACCTCTTGTTTGGAAAAAAAATGTTATAACAAAATGCATGCATCTCCTTAAAAATCATTTGGAAAAAGCACATGGTAGTGCCATGTGGCCAAGGATGGCCCCAATAAAAAATTTGCATTCCCAATCAGAGGCACGAATTTGGCACAAGTACCAAAGGAGCAAAGGCATTGGAGAGTGTGCACAGGCTAATAGAAAAATGGTGGACCCACGATGCAAAAGTCACTGAATTAAAAAGGCCCATGGGCCCAAAAACCCCAGCTCATCCACACCCATAAAAAACACATCCTCACTATTAAAAATAAAGTGCCCAAAAAATGAGATGCTTCACCATACTCTTGGAAAAATTCTGATGATGAGAAAAAAAACTCTAGCTTTGACTTAGGAGCCCAAGGCGGCTATGCAAACTCAGAAAAACTTGTGTCCTTATTTAAATCTGCCTTGAAATAGGACAAAAACTACCTAATCAAAATCCACCAAGAGGAAGCTAAAGCCTTAAAATTATGTGGGGACCATGCATGAATTTTGAGAAGCTATTGTGGGAGGAGCATGAGAAACCAAGTACCAATCCAATCCAAAAATCATGCCCACCAAACATACATGGAAATAGAGAGTTGTCGATAATTTAAAGGGTCCAAGGTGGGGCCTCCAAAAATGCAGAACACCTCCAACAAAAGATTGGAATCCACTAAACCAAAACCACCAAAAATGAGCTTTACACCATAAACTACGGATGGGGCTGAGCTTTGACTTGGATTGATACCACCAATGAGTAAATGATCTCCAACTACGCACTTAGCACCAAATGTGAGTGCATGTAGAGGCATGTAGGTGAGGTTGGACAGGACATGGTGACCCATAAAAAATGCTCCTCCTTTTTAAAAATGTGCCAAAAAAGTCACAAAGCTCACATGGCCAAAAAAAGTAAAGGGCTCACAGGTCAACCCTTGAAATGGCCCAAAAAATAGGCCTTCATGAGCCACCTAAAATCATGAGTGTATCAAATTTTGTGGCCCAAGGGACTGTCGCAATCAACAGTGGACAAAGATGGACAACACATGAAGGGTTGACTACTAACTTGCATGCTTGTGCATGCATAAACAAGGCATGAGCCCACAAACATGCATCACACAATCCATGAAGACAACACCCAAGGTAGAGTGCTTGTAGTCCTAGGCATAAGAATAACGCTCATGGGAATTGAGCTTTGGAAGATGCCCACAAAATGCTTGATGGGGCAGAGGGTGCCAAAAAATAGCTATTACTTTTTAATAAATAAAAAAATTGACTCTGTCTTGATCCAAGTCAAAATGATCTAGGTCAAATTGGACATAATTTATATAGAAATGGGGGTTTTTGAGCACTCTTAGCTAAATGGTGATGTATGTTTGGGCTCAAAGTACTCCAAAAAATATGTCCCCTCCAAATCCATCGTAAAATCCTTTAAAAGCCATAGATCTGAAAATAGGTGCCAAATCTCTCACAAACGGAACATGGGCATGAATATCTAGAGCTTTGATACCATGTTGAAGTTGATGAAATCTCAAACCATAGCTCCCAAGAATGACCTACATCCAAACACCTATCACAAAAATAAAGAAGCAAAAGCTATGCAGGCCGGAATTCCCATATCCATACATGAGAAATTCTTAATGAGCAAAAAAAGAAAAATTGATATTCTCAAAAGTGAATGAATTTTATAATTACAAAGAGAGATTTTCCTTGTAAAAGAGATCAAAACCATAATAGGTACAACTAACCTAGGTTGCATGATAACAATTAATAAAAGAATTAATTATTATATGCCCAATGTTTAGCTTAAGTAAACTACATATAATAAGTGACTTAATAATCTAATCAATATGATTTAATTAATAAGAAAAAAAATTATTACTCTAACAATTCTAATGTTTTTCTAACCACCATCAAGTCGCAAAATTGATGGGCAAACTAGATATATGTTAGCTATGTCTATAATAGTAATACAACATATTCCTAACTGAAACCCTGGCTAGTATGTTCAACATTGATATTGTCCTCAAATTTGTCATCAATATGATCTTCCTTGTCATCTTTTAGAAAAAATTCTAAGCCTTTCCAATCAGGATGAGTCTACACATGCATTATGTTGAGAAAAAAGAGACAGTTCCTTTTAATTTAAGGTAATTGCTTCATGAATTTCTGAATATTAGGAGCCACAGTAATGGGAAAAACCTCCACCAAATGATTCATCGTGCTATAATTACTCATTTGGGGCATGCGTAGATTCTCATCTATGTTATCCAAAACCATAGCTAGCTCATCTAGGAGATGATTATTGAACAAACTTAGGCTTAAATCATATATTATAGCTTTGAGTCTATCCACCTGTAGAATGGTAGCTTAAAATATAGCATTAATGTGTGTACTAGTTTTAGGCATGTTAGCTAACAAAGAGAAACCCCTACCAATGATCTTCATAACAACTCAGATTATCAAACTATGTTTTGCATTCATCACCATTTTCAATCTTAATTCAGATATTGCATCCTTGAATGTTGTTTCCCTTTTTCCTTCTTTCAGGTGAGTAGATGAATCCATTAGGAAATAAATCTTTCTACTATTTTTTATTAATACTAAGGAACAAATGAATAAAGGGAAATGTTTACCCATTTCCATGTGGAGTGCACAAGCATGTTAGTTTAGAGTTGCCTAATTTAGTCATTTAAGGATCCTCCCTTGTCAGTAATTTTGTTTCCTTGCTCCAAGTTTGGATGTCCTTAACCCTTATGACATCTTTCCCCTCTCAAATTCTCTTGGATATCTTTGTGTGAGTTTAGTTCATATGTTCATGTTGGTCCTTATCAAGTTTCAAGTCATACTATTTTAAGCTAATGAACTTTGGAACTCTTGAACCACAATGAGTCATTTAAGCGACTTTGTACTAAGTACAAAAGGGTTCAAATGGGTTCAATGAGGTACAAAACAATTTACAAAGTGTACAGAGGTGGGCCTTGTGACAAGAGGATATTAATTACTTTGCACTTTTTTCAATCAGCCCATACCAATTTTAAGAAGTTGAAATGAATCTCACTAGATTTCTAAGTATGGTGACATCATAAGGAAACACAAAATAAATGGGATTAAATTGTATTAATTATAGTATGGTGAAGGCTAAAATCTTATGACAACAAAAAGGCACACATAGAAAAGGATAAAGTAGTCAACACAGGTGTAGTAACTATGACATAGTAAGGGGAAGGAATGATATGACAATTATTAACTATTGGATCCATAAACCTATCAAAGTTATAATATCTCACAATAGGTAAATCTTTCCATGATTAATTTTTGCGATTTTTTTCCTTTCATATGCCACTTTAAAAAATGCGGGGTTAGTATTATTTCCATTTAAGTGCAAACCTCAAATGAGAGCTAAGTAGGTATGAAGAAGGGTTCATGTTGTCTGTGAGTTCAAGGTAAATAATGGTAAACCTTTCCATTTGTATTTTTGGGATTTCTTTTATGCAAGGCTTAAAAGTTTTTCATCTGTCCATAGGGGGAAGCTATGAGGTATACTTTACATTTCTTTGGCAATGTTGTGATCATGATTTTTAAAGGGGCCATTATAAATAATACTAATTTGATTGGGGTAGATGTAGAAAGAATAAGTGATAGAATAAGTTATACTTTACATTTCTCTAGAAGTATTGTCAAGTGGTTTGTTACAAGCCATGACCTTTCCTCTTGTGGTCGTGAACCATGTACCTATTCAAGAGTGTATTAACTATTATGACATTAGGGCCAAATGTATTAGGAAGAATATGGTGAAAGTCTATTATGTATCACTAGAGAGACAATCATGTATGTCTTCAAGATTCTTGAGAAAAAAATTTTAGAGTTTATCCCAACCAATCCTTGGCTAAGTTCATTGAGTATGTTGATAAGTGTCATAGTGTAATTGCAAGGAAGTGGACTAAGAAGGTTCATAGTTACCCAAAATCCTAAATAAGGATCACATGTAGCCAAATGTCCACGACTTAGTATGATTATGACTTAGTATTATCATGGAAGGCAAGCAATACATGGACTGGGGAGCGTTAATTATAGATTCATTAAGGGAGCAACTAAAACTATCTCAGACAATTAAGAAGGATTTCTACATGCCCTTTTACTGTATATACTATTTATCTTTTACCCAAAAGTTGACTAGTATTCCACATGAACCATGGAATAGTGAAATCATTATGTACGAATATTTCCCAATGTTATTGAAAACTAGAGCTCTTGAAAATTACAAAGGGATTCATGATGTATTTTGGAAAAAGTATGTCTTGCTTTAGTTGGACCCCTGGAATGAGAATGTCACAAGAGGCCCAAAATTTGGTTCAAAGGCAAAACAGTTTCTCCATTCAATTCCTATAGTTTTCATACATTGAGATTTTTGGCTTTAAAGAAGAACCTATGAAGCTACCAAGGCATGCATTAGACTTCTTTTTACTTACAGAAGTATGCTTACAACTCTCTTGTGTAGTGATGAACTACATACTAGAAGAAAAGTGGGATGGGTTTTTCCACATACACCTAGGCCACCTCTCATGCAAAACTATAAAATATGTGGTATGTAACCTTGAACTCAAATATAATTATTAGAGGAGAGGGTTTGATAACAAAGGGTTTACAAAGATATCCCTAGAACTAGAAGGCAAGATAGTGTTGACTCCTCATTTGGAGGAAGTGTGGGAAGATTGCTTAAATGAAAGAGAGATTGATAGGAGGGACCATTTCAAACTTTAGTTATCCCAAGTTGTTGTCATGCAATTAAGAATAAATATAGAGGGAGTGAGGATGAAAATTCTAGTATAATCAAACTAGGGTATCAAATTCTTAAAGATATGTCTCTACCTATAATCTATTGGACTCGAGAAGAGGAAAATAAAATCCACCAAAGGGCTTGGGGTATTGTTAGATATATAGATAGTTGGCTAAAACAAAAGAGAAAGGAGAAGGTGCAATTAGTTAAACTAGAAAGGACTGACAAGAGTCCCCTATACTCCCCCATCAACACTTCTAACATGTTTTTTTATGTTGATGGTGTAGGTAGAATACATCATCCTAGTAAGATAGTTAATTCAAGGGAACAAGACATTTAACCAGCTGCAAACCATTTCATCACACAAAAGATTAGGACCAGAACAAGGTTTCAAAAGCATAATAAAATGGAATCACAAGAAGAAAAAGTTATAGACTTGGATAAGAAGAAATAACATGACTTCCCCTCACCAAATAATGAGAAATTGAGCCAGAAGATGTAAGATAACATTGTTGCCACTATAGATACTCTGACAACCCCTGCTAAAGTTGTAGGAGAGGAAATGGTCATTGGTTCAATGCTTCAATACTTGAATGATTTTGTGAGTAAAATGGATAATTTGGTGCCCATTTCTATCTCTATCAAGAATATGAAGAGAAAATACATTATGAAGACTCTTGAACCAAAGAGTGCAAAGAACATTGTTAGGATGTCAACCGATCCAAAAACAAGGAGAATAAAAACAAAAGTTTCCTTGTACAAGCCAAAGGAATAAATTTAGTAGTTGGATGTTATCCATTTTGAAGTAAATACAGTGGAATTAGGAATCCTAGATAGGGATGCAAAAGAACATATGCTTGAGTTCTCTAAGCAGAACATGCTGACTCAATCCTAAAAGGATAAAAAGATGACTCAAACATATCATAACCACAATGGAAAAATACATAGATATCTCAAATAGTTTTAGAACACTACACCTATCCTAGGCACCACAAAACTTTGGCCCAAACTCTCTAGATGACAAGAAACTATTAAGCCAAATCTAGAGGGGGAAAGCATTGGAAATGACAATGGACAATTGGATTGATAAGATCACTAAAGATGGGAGAAAGTTCATCCAAGAAGCTAATGTTGTTTTTAATGGTGTTGAAGAACTTTTAATAAAATTCAAGACATAGATCCCAAGTTGGGAAGTTGACAAAGGGAAGTGGGCCCTAGTGGTTATGTAAATCTCTAATGTTGAGAAATATAGAGTTTCTAAGTTTCTAATTGAGAACCCTCTCAAATCAGTTGAGGAATATATGTTGTACATTGTGAAGAAGAACATAGGATGGAGAGTATCTTTTTTTAAAGTTGTCATTTCACAGGTTTGAGCCATTGAGAAAGAAGCCAAGGAAATGCATGAGAACATGGTCAAGTATATGAAGGTTGTTAATCCCATAGGTATCCTATAATATGAAGAAATGAATAAGGATGCAGAAACCTTAACAAAAGTTTTCAAGTTGAACATGTCATCTATAAAAGATGAAAATGATCCTACAACCAAATACTTTATAAATTATCCCGACTAGAAGCCATGTTGTGCCTATGCATTGATCAATTGCCAAAGTACACCAATAGGATTAAGAAGCCCAAGTGGGAAAATTAAGACATGTGGAGACCTAGGCTGACACGTCTGAAGAGCCCCAATGCATTCATGGTGTAGGATTTTGTGAACACTTATTAGTGTTAGAAGCTTGATCAAGATGTCACATTGGAGGAGGACCTAGTGGAAGAGGTAGAACTAGATTTGGATCTTTAGTTATTTTTCTGAGGTTTCAGTTGTTAGTCATTCTTTCAGGATATGTGTCCTTTAGACATTATTAGTTTCATTAATTATTTGTGTTTATCGCCAAGAATTTAGGTTTTCAAGGAGACATCCTAGTAGTTTCAAAAACTATATATGTTGGTGCATAAACTTAAATAGGGATTAGAGAAATCTTAAGACCGGAACAATATAGATAGATAGTAGGAACTTTTTATATTTGGATGGAAATGGAATGAACTTTATGCTCTGAAATAGAAGTATCTCTATCTCTAAAATTTGATAATAGAAATTATTATTTGGAAGTTATTTGGATTTGTTATGTTCAAATTCATGAAATTGTTATTTCTTGGGGAACGCTAACTCTATGTCTTATGTGATTTTATTTGATTTAGTGTATGTTATCGTTATATCTTTGAATGTTTGTCTGATATTTTATGAATTTGGTTTGGTTTATGAGGAGTGAAAGACTTTTCTTTTCAGTACTTGTAATCAATTTCATATTCTTGTTGAACTAATTCTCTTATCTAGGTAAGGAGTGCAACCTTAAGTACTTTTAGGTTAAGATTACCCATGTTTATATAGATCAGATGACATTCATCGAAAGTCATATAATGGAGTTGTAACTTTTTCAATTCAAAGGGAAGAAAACATTAATATATACCCAACTCTTGTGAATTATTTATCTCTTAGGAAGGGTAATAGAGTCGAGATTGTTAGCATTCACAAAGGAAATGAATATGTTCACCAATAAATCATTAATGCATGCAAAAAATTTAGCTTGAATTAGCTGGTGGTACAAATTAGTAGGGAGTGTCGTGATTATTAATAAATTTGCATTGCTTATCAAGAATGATTGAAAAATGATCATGGGTGATACAAAAAATGAGTGACCACTCCAAGTGATGGAACTAAGGTATATTGAAGGTGATTCAAAGGACACTTATATTTTTGAGGAAATAATCATGTTGTAATATATTTAAGACAAAGTAGTTAATATATATACACAGGGAAAAATAATTCAATGAATTGAAATAATGTACTAAATAAGTTGAGGGAGAAAAGAAGACAAGGGCTAGATCAAAATAGATTGCCACATCGACACATGATACTATGCTTAAAGTGGATAAAAACTGATACATGGTAATTATATATCCATATAAGATCAACCCTAGAGTCCACCTATATTATTGTACCTATAGATAAATATAAATGAGAGTATATTAAAAACTATATTTTGAATATACCCCCATGTATAATTATCAATTTGTAATTGTAACATAACTAGATAGAAAAAGGGTTAGACATGGATATAAAATTATAATAAATAAAAGCAAGAATAATTCTTGAGAAGGGTTTATAAGAGTAATTGGTTGAGAAGTTAAAGATCTAGTTGTTTTAAAGACTAATATAATAGATTTAAGTATTATTTAATTAGGATTAATTTCTTGAAATAGGTCTACTTTGTAATAAAAATGATTTCCATCAATACCTAAATTGGCTTGGTAATCATCTTCTTTATTGCCTTCACAATGTATGGTTCTAGCTAGTTATGGTAAAATATGAAGGGGGTTGTTTTTCCCTTTCTAGCCTTGAAAGTAATTTCCAATTGGGTGTTGAATCATTTCTTAGTGCGCTAATAATGATTTATGAATCCCCTTCAATTTCCTAGTCTTTTATATCTAAATATTTGCATAATGTAGGACCCTCCACTAATGCCTCAATTTCTTCTATGTTATTAGTAGTGTACCCAATGGATTTGACTATTTTCCTACATAGCTTACCATTTTAATCATGAATAATGCATTTAATTCTAGCTTGTCTTGGGTTTCCCCGAGAGGCCCTATCAAAATTGAATTTAAACCTTTTCTTTGAGGAGTAAACCACTTACAATTTTCTCTTGTCTTTTTACTTTCATTCCCACCTTTACCATATAGGGGAGGAATGATAAGGCCATTTCTTTCTCATTTCATTATAAAAATATGAGAAATAGAACTCAAAGTGTTTCTAATTTTTTAATTTTCTATTTACATTTTCCATTATGCATGCTTCAATTTTATTGAGAAGACCATTCTTTTTCATTTTGATTTCCTGAATATGTTAGAATAATTATTTGTTACACTTATTAATTAGATCATCTTGATTTAGTTAATTAAGTTGTTTATTACTCTAGTCACTTAAGCTTACTCTTAGGTGCATATAATTAATATTTTATAGTAATTATAATGTGCAAACCTAGTTTTCTTTCCCTTTAGGGTTTTGTTCACCTTTAAGGTTGAACTATTGTACTTTTTGTTTTCATAACTTGGAATACAATTTTGCTCTCACACCATTGAGATTTTCCAAGCTCTACTTTTTCCTTTTCTAGTTTCTCTTCAATATAGGTTATTTGCTTGTAGGTGTTCTTGGCAATCTGTGAAGTTGATTTTCACAACTTCTACATGGTATCAGAGCATCCCTACTACTTCCTGGTCTGAAGATTCTTGAAGCCATGATTCAGAGATAGAAACCCCAATTTTTTTGAGATTTTTTTTCTTCAATAGGGAGAAGGGAACTTTTTTTGGGCACTTTGGGCCTAAATGGATGCTACCATCATGCTCAAAAGGCTTGGTACAGTCAAAAATCATATAATTTTTTTAATTTTTGGTCACTGTAGCTTCTGGGAAAAAAAATTTGGCCCGCGGAAGGCCATTAAAACATGTTTTTCAAAAAAAATTTAAAAAATGGGTTTTTGGGCCACACTGCCCACCATCTACCCTAATGCCACCCTATAGCCACCAGAGTGCCACCTGTGCTTGGCCCACGTTCAGTCGTAATTGACGCACCACTCACAGTGCGACCTTCACCCCACCACCACTGGTGGGCCGCCCTCTTGCCACCACCATCGACACCATGCCACCCAGTGACCACCGATGTCAGTGTCGCTCTGCCCATCTACCACTAGCCTGCTGACACAGTTCTTTGACTTGCTAATGCAGAAATATGGTCGGTGACATCAGGTTTTTCATCTACCACATTAGTAGTTTACGACATGGCATCATCATTTGACCAGCTGACGTCATCACCTCGGGACCCCCTGCTGACATCATTTTCTGGTAAGATGACATCATTTTTTGGCTACTGACATCAGCAATCAAACGGCCAATTTTTTTTGGTGATGTATGTCTATCAATTTTTTTCTTGAGCCTATAATTTTCCAGTGAGCTCCTCTTTTGGACTAGCAGTTAGTTTTTGGCCATAACTTGAGAAGTACTAGTAAGCTGATTCAGAGAGAAAGATAATGGTGCTAATTTTGTTTCATTCCAAAATTTTTTGAGCTCCCAATTTTGGCATTGAAGTAGAGGCTTCTATTTCCTTCTTCTCTACGTCTAAAATCCAGGTTCTATTCTTAGTTTTTATGCTTTCTATAGTTGTTTTCTTTGCTATTTGAGGGATATCATTACCTGTTGTTGGGGGGACATTTTCTTTTCTATAATTTAATTTAGAATAAGACCCTTCTACTTTTGTTGTCTTCTCTCAATGTCAAATCCTTCTATGACCCAACTCACGTCATACAACTGTCACACCTGGAAAGCACAAATGACTAGGCTTCTCATGCCACAAGGTCTATGGTCATTTCTGGATGAGAACCAACCTATTATGTAGCACCCTTTTGAGGTTCTTCAGCACAAAAAAAAAATGGATGAGGCCATGGGATTGATTACATTGAACATCTCAGATAGTCTATTATTTCACTTGGATGGTTTGACCACTCCTTAGGCTATTTGGACCAAGTTCTACAACTTTTTTGGCACAATGAATGAGTTTCGGGCATTATAGTTTGATGCAAAGTTGACTTCTTTGTCACCAGCTAGCTTCCCCACCATTGAAGACTTCTTGATGAAGTTCAAATCTCTGTGTATAGTTTTGTAGGGATGTGGTAAAAACAAAATAGATGATGAGTGTATTTTTTTGATACTCTCAAAGTTGTGAGGACAGTATCAGATCTTTTTTTCCACTTTCTACTCCACTATGGATGCCTTTGGTAATAGACATCAAATGCCTTCTTTTGAGACATTTTGTGATTGGTTGATATGGGAATAGGCAAAGATCCAATAGGTGGATGCCTTTGGCTCTTCCAGCCAAGCATTGGTTGCTCAGACTTCTCAAGGGAAACCAAAACAGAAAGCCAAACTGAAGAAGGATACACCAAAAATTGATGTGAAACCTCTAGCTAACCCTTCCAAGGGTAAATCTGCTTTGAAGTCTACTGAGTCTACCTCCAAGACTAAGAAGAAATCAGTTGAGACCTGTAGTTTTTGTGGAAAGGATGGACATCCTATTTCTAGGTGTTGGAAACATTTGGAGGCTTTAGAGGAAGTCATGCAAGAGCATCACATTTCAGCTCCTAAGTCTATGTCCCCCCTTGTAGGGAAAGGTCACGCTCTTACTGCATGAGCTATGACTTCTGGGCCTACTTGGATTCTTGATTCTAGTGCCTTTCACCATATGGAAAAACTTAGTAGTTGGTCACCTCACTTGCTCCTTCTACTACTTCACAAATCATTGTTGGAAACTCATCACATCTTTCAATCGTGGGTTTTGGTTCTATTGCATTAGTTGGGGGTTCTCTTTAGGATGTTCTTTTTGTCCTTGACATATTGACAAACCTATTATCCATTTATCAAATTCTCCACTCTAGCTCTGGTAAGACAGTTGAGTTCTTACCACATGATGTGGTTATTTGGGACTTACTTGATTCTAAGATGATTGTGGCTATTGGGAGTGTTGACTCTACATCTCACCTCTATAGCTTTGATGGATTTGAATCCTCTCATGACACAAT
The DNA here is from genome assembly GCA_028749045.1 of Cupressus sempervirens. Taxonomy (NCBI): domain Eukaryota; kingdom Viridiplantae; phylum Streptophyta; class Pinopsida; order Cupressales; family Cupressaceae; genus Cupressus; species Cupressus sempervirens. The sequence continues at coordinate 297,074,802 of CM053786.1, read as the reverse complement.
TTCTTGTCTTGTAGCACATGCAGATTTAGTAATTAGACTTTGGCATGAGTGTTTTGGCCATGTCAATTACAGATATCTTTAGTAGATGAGCACACAAGCACTTGTTCTTGGGCTTCCCCAAATTTCCTGCATAGATGGTGTTTGTCAGGGTTGTATGCTTAGAAAACAACATAGGGATCCTTTACTACATGGATGAGTCACTCGTGCTTTGGCACCATTAGAGTTGATTCATAGTGACCTCATGTCATTTTCCAGTCCTTTTTCAGGTGCCAAATATGTGCTTACTTTCATTGATGACTTCTCAAGACGTACATGGGTGTACTTTTTAAAGTACAAGTATGATGTCTTTGATTCATTTTTAGTCTTTAAGACATTTTTTGAGAAGCAGTCTGGTCTTTCTAGCCATCAGATATGCACAGATAATGGGGGGGAGTGTTTAAACCAAGCTTTCAAGGATTTTTGCTCTGAACATGATCTTCAACATCAGTATTCGGTGCCCTACACCCCTTAGCAGAATGGTGTGGCCAAGAGAAAGAACAGAACCCTTCGAGAGATGGCCAATTGTATGATTCAGTCCAGGTCCATGGATTCATGTTTTATGGGTAGAAGCAGTCAATTGTGCCAACTGTATTCAAAATTGGATGCCTCATAAGGCAGTTCAAAATATGACTCCTAAGGAGGCTTGGTCTCATGTCAAGCCTGATGTATCTTCATTCCAAGTTTTTGGTAGTGAAGCATGGGTATTTATACCAGATGCTTAGAGGAGAGCAATAGAGTGAAAGAGCTGACACCTCATTTTTTTTGGCTACTGCAAGGATGTTAAGGCCTATAGGTTGTTTGATCTTAATTCTAGAGAAGTCCTATTTTGATGGGATGTCTAGTTTGATGAGCACCTTCCTGCAGTAGATACCTTGTCTCTAGAGTCTACTTCACTTACCACTACTCCCTCATTCTTTCCAGTCTCTTTTCTGGATGATGAGGATGATGATCATGGTGATCCCCATTTACCTCCACCACAACCCAGATTCCTAAATAGGCTCGAGCTACAATTGAGGCTATAGGATCTCTAGCTGGTGACCCTACCACTTCTTGTCGCACCTATTCTCATACTACAAGTTCCAGTCTTCTCAGTCATGCTATTTGTGATGATCCTCAGACATTTGTAATAGTGATAGGACATTCTGAGTGGGACAATGCAATGGAGGAGGAGTATTCTTCTTCTTCTTTGATGAAGAATCATACTTGGGATCTTTGTTCTCTTCCTAAGGGAAAAATTTAGTGCGATGCAAATGGCTATATCGTACTAAGTTTTTTGTTGATGGTTCCATTGATAAGCACAAGGCCCGTCTTGTTGTGAAGGGGTTTTCACAAGTTGAGGGTATTGATTACACTAAGACATTTGCCCCTGTCACCAAGATGAACTCTATTTGCCTTTTTTTATCCCTCGCAACTTCTCAGGGATGGCCCATTTTTCAGATGGATGTGAAGAGTGCATTCTTGCACAATGATCTTACTAAGGAGATTTACATGGAGCAACCTCAAGGATTTATGAAAGATTCCTCCTTGGTTTGCAGACTTTGACGCTCATTGTATGGTCTCAAATAGGCCCCTTGGGCTTGGTATGAGAAAATGGACTCTTTTCTACTTTCTACAAGCTTCACACACTGCCATTTTGATCCTACAATCTATATTCAGTGTCTTGAGGGAAAAGGTTTTGATCCTTGTGCTATATGTTGATGATCTTCTTCTCATAGGTAGCTCATCCTCTATGATTGCAGCTATCTAGAGAGCATTGGTGGACCAGTTTGAGATGACTGATCTTGGTCTGCTACACTATTTTCTTGGTCTCCAGATTATTCAGTCCTCTACTAGTATTTTTGTTTATTAGTAGAAGTATGCACTTGACATGCTTGATTGCAAGCCTACTCCAACACCTTTTTAGTCAGGTGCCACCTTGTCTACCTCCTACCCTTCACCTTCAGTGGATCCTACATTGTACTAGTAGTTGGTTGGCAGCTTGTTTTACTTGACACACACTTGTCCTGATCTCTCCTTTGCAGTGTGTCTTGTCTCTAAGTTTTCTCATGAGCCTAATGAGAGTCATTGGCAAGCTACCAAGCATATTTTGAGATACATTCAGGGCACATTGATGTATGGCATTCATTACACATTAGGGACTCCTCACATTGTTGGCTACACTAACTCGGATTGGGCCAATGATGTTGATGATCAGAAGTCTACTTTTGGCTTCTTCTTTTTGTCTTGGCTCTAGTCTTATCACATGGTCATGCAAGAAGTAGCATGCTCACACACTTTCATTTATAGAGGTTGAGTATCGAGCAGTGATGCTTGCTAGTCAAGAGATTTTATGGCTTTGGCAACTAATGAATGAGTTTGGTTTTCCTCCTGATTGTCCCACTATTCTATGGTATAATAATCAGAGTGCTATTCATATTTCCTGCAACCTGGTGGAGCATCAACTCACTAAACACATTGAGCTTCATATGCATTTCATTTGTCATCTAATCCAAGATGGTGTTCTCTCTTTGGAGTACATTTTCACTGATGCATAGGTTGTCATCATCTTTACCAAGTCATTTGTGTTGCCTCGCTGTCTTCAGTTGTGGTCTATGTTTGGGGTTTCAAAAGTTACCCTTGGGGGGTCTTCTTGAGGCCTTCCTTCCTGCATGTTTTTTCAACATGTTTTTTCTATCTCTTTTTGGAGAGGGGTTTTTTCCATTGGGTTTTCTTCCTTGTTTTGGGTACTTGATCAGGCCTTCTTGCCAAGACCAATTTTCCTACTTTCATAGCTTTGCTAGGTTAGCTTCCTCTTGAGCTTCGCTTAAGGGGAGGTGTTATAGTAATTATTTGTTACGCTTATTAATTAGATCATCTTGATTTAGTTAATTAAGTTGTTTATTACTCTAGTTACTTAAACTTACTCTTAGGTGTATATAATTAATATTTTATATTAATAATAATGCGCAAACCTAGTTTTATTTCCCTTTAGGGTTTTGTTCACCTTTAAGGTTGAACTTTTGTGCTTTTTGTTTTCATAACTTGGAATACAATTTTTCTCTCACATCGCTGAGATTTTCCAAGCTCTGCTTTTTCCTTTTCTAGTTTCTCTTCAGTATAGGTTATTTGCATGCAGGTGTTCTTGGCTATTTGTGAAGTTGGTTTTCACAACTTCTACAAAATAGTCTACGGTTTATTTCCTTCCAAAGTTCCCAAATTTTATTTGGGGTTACACCAAGCTTGTATGCGATTTAATAAGTTATTATTTAAAGAAGACTTATATTGTAATCTCTATATAACCATTGCCAACGCTTACGAACATAGGGGAAAGTTAAGAGGATATGGTCCACTGACTCTTCCTTATTTTTACATAGAACACACTAAGGACCTTAAAATCCCATCCTTTTCAACCATTCTCCAGTTGTAATTCTCTTTTGAAGAACTGGCCAAAGGAAAATTCTAGCTTTGGGAAGGCATTGCTTATCCTAGTAGGGATGAAGGGGTAACTCAAAATCTTGCTAATATTGATCATCAAAAACATCTTGACTTTGTAGGAGCTAGTTTTGGATCCAATCCACACAAGTTTAGCACTCCTTAATTTTGGGAATATTTGTCAAGAAATTAAAATGTGTGTTAATTCCAATTTTCATTGGGGGAGAGAAGCTAGATCTATTTTTTTTCAATTCCAACCAAGATTGGGACCCCCTCTGCAAACTTATTGTAATTTTCAAGAGCTCTCCCCCATAAATTAGTGAGAGTTTTTTTATATAAGGAGATATTAAGCTAGCTAAGGAGCATAACCTCCTTAGGAGTCTTATTAGAAGGGGATGAAATAACCATCTTCAATGCCTCATATTAATTTATTTCTAATCATGTCTTTTATTTCCTATATGAAGTTCTAGGACCTATATCCCTTGGGGGGATTATCCATTTTTAAAATACTAGAATGGTCATTAGGGATGAGATATTTAAATGTAGTTTTTTCATGTTAATTTAGCTAAAATGCTAGGCTTTGGCATTTGGTTTTCTCAAAAATCCCTAACCTACCAAATTTTAGGGGCCTACAAATTTTATTTTAACTAACAAGGACCACTTTATTATTACTTGAGACCCTTTATAGAATTTTTTTTCATCTTTTTATCCAATTTATCTATAACTTTTGAGATAAAGGCATGCAAGACATCTGATAAGTAGGTATAGCGGATAAAAATAATTTAATTAATTGAAGACACCCCCATTTGATAATCATTTTCTTTTTAAATGATCCATTTTTTTACCTAGTTTACTAAATAAAGGATCTCATATTTAAGTATATTTGTTGTCTTTATCAATGGACACCCCTAGATATTAATAGGAAAATGTACCTTTCTTATACCCCATAATTTGATAGATATCATCTTTTGATTTTTAATCTATATTAATAAAGAAGATTTTAGATTTTTCAACATGCACATGTTAAAATTAAGTATTCATATATATATTTAAGATTTATCTATGTTGTATAGCTTGAGTGATGTAGCTTTTAGCCAAGACAAGAGTGTCATCAACAAATTGTTGATAGGCATTTTTAGGTACACCTTTGGTTATCTTAACACCATAAATATGTCAAGCTTGGTGAACCTTAGAAAGCATTCTTTTAAATGCCTCTTCCATGGTGACAAATAGGAAGGGTGATATAGGGTTTCCCAATTTTATCGCTCTCAAGATATCAAAGAAACCTGTTCGGGTGTCATTGAAGTAGATGGATTTCGAGGTGTTGAAACACAATTAAAGATGAGATTTATCTACTACTTGGAAAATAAAATGCTTCCAAGAATTTGAATAAAAATCTCTAATCCACTTTATCATAAGCATTTTGTATGTTGAATTTGATTATCATAAAGCGGTCCTTATTTTTTTAGATGGTTAAATTAATTCTTGCACTATTATGGTTCAATAAATTCTAGTGTTTGTTAGGATTTTTTAATATTTAAATCCAATAGCGAGAGAGAGGGAGAGAGAGAGAGAGAGAGAGAGAGAGAGAGAGAGAGAGAGAGAGAGAGAGAGAGAGAGAGAGAGAGAGAGAGAGAGAGAGAGAGAGAGAGAGAGAGAGAGAGATATCAAAAGGAAAGCCCTCCATTTAAGAATATTTCAATACTATAGTTATTAGGATGTCATACACAACATCAAAATCAATGAGAGGTTTAATGACCTCAATTTTATTTGTCTTGGGCTCGCTAATTCCTAATCTTATTTTAGGGTTTGTAGGCATGGAAAAAATAGAATTCATTTGACTAGGTTGGCTAAATCATGATTAGAGCTTGAATTATCAATGTTAGAGTTGTGATTGTAATAAAAAGGATCTACATTATTAGTGTTGTTAGTGAGGATTTTAAACCCTCATCCTTGATCAAATTTTTTTACATGAACCATGCTAACACTAAAGACAATCTTAGTATTTTCTATTAGTACAAAATACTTAGTCAATATCTAGATAATATCGGTTGATCAACATTGCGACCAAACCACTATGTAGACTAAGCAAGTATGATGGTGAACTATGCATACTTAGTTCATATTGAGTGATAGTTAATGTTGAGCATACATTATAGTTATTGACCAATTCAATTAGTGCCAAGCTATAATTAACATCGAACAATTTAGTAAAGGAAGATAGTTTGGCTGCTAAGTGATTCAGGAGTCAATGTATGTCAAGTGAGATAGAGGAACTTCTATTATAAGCCAAGCAGAGCTGAAGTTGAGGAACAACATAAAGAATAGGCATGCCTAAGCATTAGAAGACTATTAGTGTCGAGTAAGCCAATTTTTTGTATATGAGTTTGTAATGGCACAAAATCTTATGTAAACCATTTTTGTCAAGCTAGAAGTGTGTTTTAAGGATCAAGGAGGTGATTATGCCTGTAATGATAGATCATCAATCCCTATGTAAGGTAATTAGCCAATTAGAAAATTAGGAGGACAAAGTGGCAAAAAGGATAGATCTAGTTTGTTGGATGGGATCTAGAAGTTTCTTATATGATGATAAAAGAAGGATTCAAGCTAGGTTTACATATGGTTGCTAATTTTTTGATAGAGGATAGTGTAACTATGAAGTTTAAGGTGAATCAAAAGCAAAATATAGAGGCAGCCAAGCAGTGCAGTGAAGATTCATTGAAGATCAATCATAGAGAGGAGATATTACATTGGACAGAGGATATTTATATCAACATTCTAGTGAAAATCAAAGGATTAAGGTATTATAATATTTTAATAGGTGTTTCAAGGTGAATCTCTTAATAGAAAGGTCCTAATAGGCCTCTATAAATCTCCTAATAGAGTACTCACTTAGTTGTGATGTTAAATCCTTTAATCAAGGTAGATCTAATAGTCTTGTAAGCTGTTAACAAGGCATACACCTCATAGGGTAGATCATCAGAAATGATCAAACTTTGTAGCCTTAACAAGCACACTTTATGTTGAAGTTGATGAAAGATCAACCTTGTAGCTCCCAAGAATCACGTGCATGCAAACACCTATCACGAAAGAAATAAGAAAAAGTTATGGAGGCTGGAATTCTCGAATCCATAGATGAGACATTCTTGATGAGAAAAAAGAGAAATTTACATTATCAAAAGTGAATAAATGTTATAATTACAAAGAGAGATCATCCTTATAAAAGAGATCAAAACTCTAATAGGTAAAACCTAGGTTGCATAATAATAATCAATAAAAGAATTAATTATTTTATGCCTAAAGTTTAGCTTAAGTAAACTACAAATAATAAGTGACTTAATAATTTAATCAAAATAATTTAATTAATAAGGAAATATCTTCTTACTCTAACAGCCTCCCTTAAGATAAACTTAGGGAGTAGCTGAAAACCTAGAAACTAGTACTGAAAGTAAATTTGGGTCCCAACAACAAGGCCTGATAAGGTACCCAAGCATAACCAAATCTCTCAAAAGAGCAGAAATAGAGAAAATCTCATGGGAAAAACTCTACTCCAAAAAGAGATGGAAATAATGCTAAAAAGAACTAGTGAAGGACTAAAGTAGCCTCCAAACTAGGGAATGTCCTAGAAGATAGGAACGAAAGATGATCATCAAGAACATCACTGAAGCATAAAGCTACAAACACTTCCAAACTATTGATCTGAAGAACCTCCACTATATAGAACATGACTAGGTCGAGAAGACTAAGTTTGAAGAGTTGATCAATCAAAGATGGAAGGTATCTTCATGGCCTCCAAAAATAGGAATGAAAGAATGTCTATATGGTAAATGATCCATCTCACTGAAATGCATAGGTATCCAACTATTGCAATTGCCTAGTACATAGGATCAAATGCTAAATACATAGCTTACTCCATCAAACCAAGAAAGAAATAGAATCAACATAACCCCCTATCATGTTGAGAGGTATGACATGAATAGTGAAACTAAATGCAATATCTCCTATAGAAAGAAGAACTAGGAACATCGAGAGTGCAAAAGAAGTACAAACACCTATAATGGCATGTATCATTGACACATCATAAGGCTAATGTCATGGAAGGAACACTCACTTGACAAAGGAAGATGGCAAATATGGCCAACATGAAACCCTTAAAGGTACTTTATAATGTAGTGTTGAGTACAACAAATCACAAAGATGTGCTAGATCCTGAAATGCAATAGAGTGGCACTTTACCTCTGTGAGTTTGTAAAAATACTACAAAAATATGTCAACAAAGATCAAAAGAGGCATAAGGCTGATGCAAAAGATAGTACAACCCATGACAAATCATTTGAAGAAACATCATTGATCCCTGAACCTAAAGTAACCAAGATATCTACCAAAATGCAAAAAAGCAAAAAATTGAATGGGATCTGCCTGAAGTAGAATCTGGAAAATAGAATGTTGCAAAATATGTCTCCTAGAGTGAAAAATAGAACCTCTAAATTTGAAATCACAAACTGGTAAGCAAACAGCATTAAAAGTCCAAATAGACTGCACCATCACAGTGGGCTCGAAATTATCTTTTTGATGATATCTCAATTGCAAAAAATAGAGTCTAAAAGAGCAAGGTATGGCCAAAAAACCACATATAGGTCAACAAAGTGCTGGAAGGGGGAAAAAAATCCCACCTCGGGATCCATGGCAAAATGCCCTGAAAAGCATGTCCAACACTACTAGAAATTACCTCAAGAAGCATGCCAATTTCATACCAAAACTGTCTCAATTTGTGTATAAAAATCTTGATTCGCATGCAAAAAATCTTGATTTTTGTGTCAAAAATCACAAAATCACCACCTCAGGAAATGTGCCCAATATCAGAGCAATGTATTTTTGCCTCATATTATAACTGTGTCCAAATTGGATAAATTTAATATGAAAATAGGGGTTTTTGGGCATGTTGAGCTCAATGATGAGGTCCATTTGGGCTCAAAGTGACCCAAAAATTAGTGATCCCTAGATTCAATACAAAATAACTCTAAAAAATGAAACTCTCTAAAAGAAAAGGCATAGATCTAAAAACCAAGCCAAACCTCTCATTAATAGAACAAGGGCATGAAGCTTTGGAGCTCTAATACCATGTTGAAGTTGATGAAAGATCAACCCCATAGCTCCCAAGAACCACCTGCATGCAAAAACCTATCATAGAAAGAGAGAAGCAAAAGCTATGGAGTCAAGAATTCCTAGATCCATAGATAAGACAGTCTTGATGAACAAAAAGATAAATTTCTATTATCAAGAGTGAATGAGTGTTATAATTACAAAGAGAGATCATCCTTATAAAATATATCAAAACCCTAATAGGTAAAACCTAGGTTGCATAATAATAATCAATAAAAGAGTTAATTATTTTATGCCTAAAATTTAGCTTAAGTAAACTAGAGATAATAATTGACTTAATAATTAAATCAAAATGATTTAATTAATAAAGAAATATCTTATTACTCTAACACCCAGAACCTACCACTATAAAACATCATGGGTTCACAACCTATGACATCTTTCATAGAGGCCTTCATGGATCACCTCGAGAATGTAACATTTTTTAATGCCATCATTGAGTAGAATGAAGATACTATCATGGCGAATTCGCAAGGAGAAAATGTTGGAGGTTTTGACTTTGGGTGAATGCCACCACCCAACACTATCACAGATCCCACTAATCCACTTTTTGGAGTGTCAACAACATGGTAACCCATAGATCCAAAACAACTTAGAAGTGAAAGTCAACCATTAATACCACATTTTATAGAAGTTATTGTTTCATTTACCCAAATCAGTGCTCCCATTCCCCAAAAGAACCCATCTTCCATCACAGAATTTGTATCCATACTACACCATAAAAAATCCCCATATTACAAGTTGCATCTACTAGTATCCCTGTCACTACTATTCTTGTCACACAATCAATATCCTTGCATCTCAACATTTCAAGGCCTACCATCACCCAAGCAACTAGCCAAAATATTGTCATCCAACAACCATGTCTGCATCCACCATTCTACCAATAGGAAATACACGATCTTCATGCCAATACACTACAGAGATTCCATCTATAGGGTCTATTACTTAAGCCACCCCACCATCTATTACTACCACCACTCCATTTTTTTAAAAAGAGCACGTCTACATCATTTCCATTCCCACCATGGGGTTTAGGACAATTACAAATGCATGTTTTTGGCATCCCTACTCTCACCCTCGTTGCACCAACTTCATTGGAAATAAACTTTCGTATGCAATATCAACCACCACCCCCACCACCTAAGTGGAATTAGTTGTAAAGCTCACCCAACACACCAAAAACAAATGAGAATGAACACTGCTATCAACTAATTTGCACCACCCAACACCCATTTATCTCCTCATACAAATATATAATTATCATACATTGGAAAAACTATCATCACTCCAACCATGTGTAGCCTCTTCAACCTCAATAAAATTAGGAAAGCAGTACATTCTATACATGAAAATACAAACACATCCACCTACACAACACTCGCCTATTACCTTAGTAAGATAGTATCCATGCAATTCACCCCCATAGTAGCAGCATGTCCAAACACATCCACAAAAAATATAGTTTAATTTCCATGAAGTAAGGCAATCATCATCCCAATCACTATAATACATATAATAAAACTCACCATATTCACCTACTCCATCATATCCATATCAGACACTAGGGGCACTTGGAATAGGGATTCTTCCCATAATAGAATGGGAAGAAATGAGGAATGTCATCAAGGAACTAAAAGGGGGAAATGAATCTGAGACTTTCAAATTCAAGATTGTATGCCCCTATCATTTTTATAGTACTATCATAATGATACCCTTCCCAAAGCATTTTGAGATACCAAAATTTGATAAATTTAAAGGGAAGGGAGACCCTGTGACACACATGAAATAATTCTATATGCATTGGCAAGAAGTTGCATATAGTGATGTGTTCCTTATGCATCTATTCCTTAAAATTCTTGGGGGTTCTCCTCTGTAATGGTTCCATTGGATACCTTATAGAACTATAAATACCTTTGCTAAACTTTTTGAGACATTTGGTACTTGGTACACTCACCTAATTGAGACAAAGCTATCAGTGGTGGACCTAGTCCACACTAAACCAAAAGGACATTAAAGCCTTGCTAACTTTTGATAGAGGTGGAAAACCCTCAAAGCTTGAGTATCGTATAACCTATCTAAAAAATAAGTTATTAAAATTTTCATCAGCAACACACATCCTAAACTTTCACATCACATGCATATGAACTATCTACAAAATGTTAGCCCCAACTGATAATGTTGCTAATGTATGTGAAATAGTCATATCAATTGTTATGTTGTTATTGATGTAAAGCCATAGTTGGTTATACATTATGATAATTCAGTAGAGTGTGATAGAATTTGATCAATGAAGAGGATTTGAAGAAAGTATGATGAAGATGTAATTGTTGATGAGTATGGTATTTAATGGAAACTTGAATGAGTTAGACTTTGATAGTATAATGTTGGTTTGATTATTTTACATTATTTTATTAAGTTTTGAAATGATGTATAAGAAAGAGAATTTGATCAGTCAATGAAGAACCATAGTATTGATCGAGCTACTATAGTTTTCACCAAGCACCTAATGAAGACATGAAGAAAGTGTAGTGTTAATCAAACAATTGCAGTGTTAACTGAGTCTAGTGTTGACCAAGCAAGATGTAATGTTAATAGAGCATGGAAAAGAGATAATAATTTATAAAATATTAAATATGAGGTCAATATATGATAAAAATAAAGTTTTATTGACAAGTTTCAAATATAAAAATGAAGTTAGTTATAATATCAATAGCTAGAGAAATTCAAAGAAGATTTGATGAAGGAGATTCACAATTGTAAATGAAGCACAAAGTTCAATGTGGAAGTGTATTTCTTGAGTGTCTAGATTCAATGAACCTAAGCTAATTGAAGATCTAACAATTTTGATTAAGCAAAAGAAAGAAGGCAACTGATGGAACATCAAAGCAAAAATATTACTATTTAAGGAATGAGCACAATGTTCATTATTGTTGATCATGTTGGAGAAGAATTTGATAGCCAGAGAATAATTGAGTTGGACCACATTGTGGAGATAAAGAAAGTGAAGTGCTAAGTGGATGAGTTTTTGAGTGGATCAACCAAAAGAGATCAAAAGGAAGGAAAGAGGAAAAAAATAGAGCAACATAGAGATCTAAATGAGAAAGGTAGTGCTAAAACCTAATAGATCAATTTAGTGTTACTCATTAATCATTGTAACATAAAAATATCTTACAGTTGTCGACCTAATAATCTTTTGAACACCTATATGATAACATTCTTTTGAATTTTTCATAAGTCCTTTAGAGTAGGTAATTCTTTAGAAATTTTAAAGAATGAACAAGGTCTAGATGATCTTTGGTGAAAATCCTCTAAAAAGGTCACATTAACAATGTGTATGTAACCTTTAACAAGGTTGGCTCCTAATAGATCTCACTTCAGAAGAGTGAAAATTTTGGGTTATTGGTTCCCAAGTGGTTTTTTCCTTTACAAGGTTTTCACGTTAAATACTTGTGTCAAATTGTGTGGATGCTTATGATGTTGGAAGTTTATTTCATGTTTATTTTTTATTGTTGCAACTCTATATAAGTTGGATGATAACTCAGATACTTGGTATAAATTAAGTTGACATGTTATTGTAAAACTTAAATTAGTTTATATTTTGATGTTATATCTGGTTACTAAGATAATAATCTGAAACATTAAAGTGTTTGAGTTAATGAAAAGTATTTTGAAGGCCTATAGGATAATTGGTTATAGTTGATTCACCCTCGCCTTTGGGTTATCTAAAAATTGGTATCAAATCTAAGAGCTTGAATAAAAATTTCAAAGGGAGTTAAGCTAAAGATCCAAAGATGGATAAGAGAGAGGTATTGAAGCTGAACAAGGAGAATTTTTCACCATGGAAAAGCAGAATGAGGTTGTATTTATAAGGGATTTGAGACAATAGAAGAGATGAGCCAAAAAATAAGAATACAAGTGTCTAATGATTGATATTTATTTTATGCTAAATGATATTGAGTTTGATGATGTCAAAGAATATTTGATTGTTAAAGAGATCTGGGACAAGCTAACACTTTTGCATGGTGGAGATCATAATATGTTAAGATCCAAAGTTGAAATTCTATGAGCAAATTATGATTTGATGCGGATGAAGGAAGGAGAAAACATTGTTCAATATGTGAACCGAATCAAAGAAGATGTCAGTGTAATCAAAGTTATTGGAGGACTGATCAAAAAATAAAGAATTTGTAAGTAAGATTCTCAAAACATTATTACTTATTTATGTTATAAGAGTATGTGTTACTTAGGAATTCAGAGCCATGTATGGTAATGATCTTACTCTTGATGGTTTGCTCAATAGATTGACTACATTTGAGTTAAGTAACTTTGATAATAGTGTTCCTAAAATTGAGAATACTATCATCACTAACCATTGGAAGTTCAAAGAAAGAGAAGAATATAAAGGATGAGAGTGCTTCAAATTTAGATGATAAATAGATGGATGAGATTAAAGCACTATTAACAAGGAGACTACCAAGAGCTAAAGTAAAATTCAAAGGTAAACTTATTTTGATATGTAATGAAGTTAGTCATATTGAAGCTAGATGTCATAAGAAATACAAGAGTGACAAGAAAGACAAGGAGAAAAAACATAGAGAAAAGAAGGATTACAAGAACAAGGACAAACATCATGCTATATTGTTAAAGAGGAGCACACTGAGTCAAATTTTGATGATGAAATGAAGGTGAGGAAGTGGTATATGTTATTGTCTAAGAATATCTAGACGAGGAAAGGTATGAGGAAGGAAAAGATCATATTTCTCATGTTAGTAAAAGTGATACATGGATTATTGATAGTGGATGTTCACATCACATGACTAGTGTTATTAGTAAGTTTAATAAGCTAGAAGAATATGATGGTAAAATTGTTAAACTTGGAAATGATGTTCCATGTCTTGTAAAAGGTAGAGGATCATTGATTATAAATGATAAAATCAGATGTGATGATTCTTATTGGGTTCAAGGACTAAAGTAAAAAAGTTTGAGTGTTGCATAGATGAATAATGCAAGTCACGAATTAGAATTTTAGAATAGAAAGATAGATATCTATGGTGATGATGGAAACTTGATTGGTATTGGAGATAAAACAAGAGGTGACTTATTTTACCTAGATCCTACTATTAGTACATGCCTATTTTCTAGAATTGAAAATGTATGGTTATGGCATAAGAGATCGCATCATGTAAATTTTAAGAATATGGTCAAAGTGGTAGAAAGAAGAAGATAAGAGGCTAATATGCATAAACCTAATAATGCTATGTGTAATCAATGTGAACTCGATAAGATGACCAAGTCTTGTTTTTTTAGTAAGACACATTCATAAAGTGATATTGTGGAGTTGGTACAAACTGATTTGTGTGGACCTATGAAAGTTGAGAGCTACTATGGAGATAGATATTTCATACTATTCGTCAATGATTATTCTAAATGATGACAATTATGTTTTTGAAGTTGAAATTTGATGCTTTTCAAATTTTCAAGTGGTATAAGGCTAGAGTTGAATATTTTTTGGTAAACATCTGAAATGTCTGAGGTTTGATAGAGGTGGTGAGTTTATGTTTGGTTAATTCACTAACTTTAATGTTGAGCATGGAATTAAGAGACAACTATCTACTCTAAGGACACCACAACAGAATGGTACTACAAAGAGAAGGAACTGATCCATTGTTAATTGTGCTACAACACTACTAATTAAAAAAGCAGTTTCATAAAGGTTCTAGAGAGAGGATGTAAGAACTCTTGTTTACACCCTTATTTGAGTTTAGTTGAAGAAAGGAACAAACATTAAACCTTATAAACTTTGGTATGCTCATATTCCAAATGTAAGTTATTTCAAAATATTTAGAAGTAGGTGCTATATTCATAAGATGCAAGGAATGGGAAGTTTGATTCTAAAGGTGATGAAGGTATATTCCTAGGTTTCTCTACTAGGAGCAAGGATTACAATTATTCTAATAAGGTGACTGACATAATCATTAAAAATACAAATGTTAGAATTGATGAGTTTGCATATAAGAACAATAAGGAGAGCAAGAAGGAACCTGAGGATTACAACAAGTTTATGTATGTATGTGATGATATAATTGTTATTATACCCAAGTACCAAACTAAGTCATTAAAATGATACACTAAGCAATAGTAGAGAGGTACCGAGCAACATCTTGCATTACCTGAGACATAGATAGAACAACTCAAGCAAAATGTTGAGCCCCAACCTAGTGAAGATCATGTTGAAGATTGTAGAATTGAACCCATATTGGAAATTTATGAGAGAAGGAACCATTCACAAGATCAAATAATTAGATATAAGAGTGCTACAATCATGACAGGAAGTAAGGTGAATGACAATACATGTTTAATTATTGAATTTGAGCCAAGAACTGTGAAAGATTGATTTTATAATGGTGACTAGATCTATGCAATGAATGAAGAAATAGATCAAATCAAGAAGTAAAATACATGGACACTGGTACCGAGACTTAAAGACAAAAATGTGATTGGAACTAAGTGGATTTTCATAAATAAATTGAATGAGAAAGGAGAAGTTGTGAAAAACAAGGCTAGATTAGTTTGTAAAGGTTATGCCCAAGAAGAAGGAATTGATTATGGAGATACCTTTACACCTGTCGCTAGATTGGAAGGAGTCAAAGAACTTTTAGCTTATGCAACTTACAAGAGATTCAAAGTCTATCAAATAGATGTGAAGTCTACATTTCTAAATTGAATATTGGAAGAAGAGGTATACATTGAACAATATAAAGGATTTGTGAAACCAAATCAAAAGCATTTGGTATGCAAACTAAACAAAGCATTTTATGTATCAAAGCAAGCAAAGAGCATGGTATGAAAGAGTGCATTCATATTTGATCACAATTGGATTTGTCAGAACAAGTGAAAACAATAACTTGTACTTGAGAAGTAAAGTTGAAGATAAGGTCTACTAAAATATTTGTTGATGATATAATATTTGGTGGTAATTATTTTTTGTGTGAATATTTTTTGATAAGATGAGAAAAGAATTTGAGATGTTTATGTTTGGTGAGATTAAGTTTTTTATTGGTCTATAAATTCATCAAACACAAGGAGGTATATATGTGAACTATTCTAGATACATAAAGGAGATATTGAAGACATTTGATATGGATGACTCAAAGCCACTTGGAACACCTACAGTCACTATATGCAATGTATCTAAGGAAGAAAACATTGTTGAAGTGAATGAGACATAATACAGATCAATAATTTGTGCGTTGCAATATGTTGTATGGAACAAACTTGATATTGCACATGCAGTTGATGCATTTTCAATATTTTCATCTAATCCTAAGGAAAAACATATGATTTAATTTAAGAGGATATTCAGATATTTGAAAGGAATAGAAGACTATGGACTATGTTACAAGGAAAAGGTGATTTTGAGCTTAGAGTTAATACTTATGTTGACTGGGCAGGAAATGTTGACGATAGAAAGAGAACTAGTGGTCGATATTTCTTTCTAGGAGAAAGGTTGATTACATGGTTGAGCATGAAACAAATTTGTATATCATAGTCTACTGTTGAATTTTATTATGTTGATGTTTCTATTAATTATTCAAATATTGTATGGATCAATCAACTATTGGAAGATATGCAAGAAGAAGTCACTGAACCAATTACTATCTATTGTGATAACACAAGTTCTATCAACATATCAAAGAATCATGTGATGCATGCAAAAACCAAGCACATATCTATCAAGTATCATTACTTGATGGAGAACGTTCAAGAGAAACAAGTAAGATTGGAATATATTAAGTCTAAGGAGAAAATTGTAGATATATTCACAAATCCATTGCCTAAGGATGTTTTTGAGTATTTGAGAGATAAGTTAGGGGTCCTTCCCCAATCCACGATTTACTAGGAGAAGATTCATGTTAAATAAATTCATGAATTATTAGAATATCTTTGTGGAGTTGATGCAAGATTTCACTCTTTAGGGATTCTTTCTTGAAGTTGTGAAAGTGAGTGTAATAAAGCTAATGAGAACAATACATGGAAGGTATAAAGTATTACTATACTATTAATGGGTTTCTCATTGAAGCTTATAGCTACCTTTGGAATTTCTATCTATGGGGAAGAGAATAATAATGTTTGAAATTCAAAAAATGGGAGAATATTAGTAAAGAGATACTTATGAAACAAATAAAGAGTTATTACTATCAAAAGAGAATGAACTAGAAGAGATGAAGCAATGCATAATCAAGAAGGGAAAGAAAATTTATGAAGATGCATAAATATATTGAGGTGATACCCTAAGAGGGAGATGTTTGAGCTAGGAGAACTATTGTTGGAGTTATTTGGGGAGATGTTTGAGCTATTTAAAGCATTTCTAAAGTTATTGATATTGGTGAACATAAGAGTACATCCAAAGTGGGAGAAAATGTCAAAGTTGATCAAGCTGGAGTCAATGAACCTATTACATAGAACCTAAATGAAGTTAGAGAGTTGAAGACTTAATTGACATTTGATGTTTCAAAATGTAATGTAATATATCATGTGTTTATATGTTTCCATCAATGTCAAAGGGGGATATTTTTAGCCCCAACTGATAATGTTGTTAATGTATGTAAAAGAGGTATATCAATTGTTATGTTGTCATTAATGTTAAGCCTTATCTACTTAGACATTATGCTAATTCAATAGAGTGTCATATCATTTTATTGATGAAGAGGATTTAAAGAAAGTATGATGATGATGTAAATGTTGATTGGTATGGTATTCAATAAGCACTTGAATGAGTTAGGCTCTGATAGTATAATGTTGGTTTGATAATTTTTAAAATGATTTGAGTAAGTTTTGAGATCATGTATAAGCAAGACACTTTGATCAGTGAATGAAGAACCACAATATTAACCAAGCTACTACAATTGTCACCAAGCACCTGATGAAGATATGAAGAAAGTGTAGTGTGAATCGACCAATTTCAGTGTTAATCATGTCTAGTATTTACCAAGAAAGATTTCATATAAATTGAGATGTAAAAAAAATAATTATTCAGAAAAGATTTAATCTTAGGCCACCATGTGATAAAATTATAATTTTATCAAGAAGTTTTGAAGATAAGGATGAAGTTAGTTATGAGATCCACAATTGGAGAAATTTGAAGAAGATCTGATGAAGGAGATTAAAAAATTGTAAATGAAGCATAAATTTCAAGGTAGAATTTCTTTCGGCTAGGTCTTTTGGCTTAATGTTTACTCTCCCAGGCAAATTTCTAGGGCCCTCAACCAAGTTAGGTCCCTCCACCTTGCCTCCTTGACCCCTTCTCTTCCCCCCCCCCCCTAGTGCTCTGCATGCCTCCCTCCCTTTCGTGGAAGGCATTTCCCATAAAATTGCTATGATCCTGTCTAAAAATGGTTTGTCTATTGCTTTCAAGCTCCTCTTCAAGCTCAAGAATCGTGTCCCACCAATCAAATACCCCACGAATTCGTATTCCAACTTAGGGGTCTACAAAGTGGTCTGCTCTTGTGGCACACTGTATATTGGTGAAACAGGCTGCTCCTTCCACACCCGTATCAAGGAGCATGTGGCAGACATTAGGCACGATAGGGTTTACAAATTGGCGCTTGTTGAACATTCTTTCTTGACCAAACATCACATATGTTTTGAGGACACGCAAATCATTTCCTGCGAGGACAACTATTTTAAGGAGAAGCTTAAAGAAGCTATTGAAATTATTAACCACCCCATCAACCTTAATCATGATGATGGATGGCTTCTCAACCCCTCGTGGCATCCTTTGTTGACTTCTACGGAGAAACACCCTTGTTGTGTTGGTTAATCTCTTTCTCTCTTCGTACCTTCTTGCTTGGTTGCTCCCCCTCTCCTCGATTCTTGTCCTCTCTCCCCCTCTCCTCTCCTTTGGTGCCCTACACCCTTCCCCCAAGTTGGCCACTTCTTTTGTGTCTCTCGTGTTTCTTCCTCTCTCCTCCTCTTTCTTTCCTATTTTATTTGTTGTCGTCTCGTAGTGGGTGGTATGATTCCCCTCCCCTTTTTCTCTAGTCTTCTTTAGGTCCTTGTTGCTGCTCTTCTCCTCCTCTGAGTTTGGGTCTTCATAGTTGGGTAAGTTGCATCCTCCTCCTTGCTTTTTTGCCTTTTGTGCTGCTCTTTCATCCTTTGTTCTTTTGTTGGAGTTCTTCCTTGCTTTGTGTTTCTATCCTAATATTCACTATTTTGAATATACTCATAAATATATACAATATTCACTTGTTGCATATATGATAGTATATTTCATATATATTTTTAGCATCCTCTTGCTTTTTATTTCATATATATATATGAAAGTATATTTCATATATATGTTTAGCATTCTCATGCTTTTTGTGTCATATGTATCTATTTCCATACGTTAGTTGCGTATGGGGGTTGTTTATTTTTTGCATATATATTCATCTAGTTGTGTATATATATATATATATATATATATATATATATATATATATATATATATATATATATATATATATATGTTATATGTTGGCATGTGTATGTATTAGTTTTGCATGTATATACTTTTTATATATATTACATACAAATAAGTGTGTGTGTGTGTGTGTGTATATATATATATATATATATATATATATATATATGTATGTATGTATGTATGTATGTATGTATGTATGTATGTATGTATGTATATGTATGTATGTATGTATGTATGTATGTATGTTTTTTATGTTTTTATTTTTATTTTTATCTTTTATTTTTTATCCTTTTATTTTTATTTACTTTTATTATTTTTTATTTTTCATTTTTTCGTTTCATATTTTTATTTATTTATTTTTATTTATTTATTTATTTTTGCAACTATATTAATATTTATTAATTTGTAGTATTATATTGTATATATTCTTACATATATGTTGCATTTTCATATGTTGATACTATGTGTAGGTTTTAGTTTTGTTCTTATATAGGTAATATATATTCTTTTACTATATATTTTTATTTTTACATATTCAAACTCTTACCATTTGCTTGCTTTTTATAGTTTATTGTCATGTCCTAATTATTATCTTTGTTATCTTTCTTGGTGCTTTCACTTTGTGTCTTGGTTGGTTTAGTCTCTTCCCCATGTTTGTTTTTTTGTCTTTATTTTATTTTACTTCTTTTGACTTGTGTTGGGGCGTGTGCAGTCCCTCTCTTCCTGGTCTCCTTTATTTAGTGACCTTGTGCCAAATCTGCATCTTACATTGTTTGACACCTCTTGCTCTCTCTTCTTGATGATGGATCACATAGTGTGATTCGAAACGTTGATGAAAAATCTCTACACAATCTATTCTAGAAACTTAGCATTATAAATGGCATACATGTCAAAGATATTGAGTGCCAATTTGTTGTAACAACCCAACATTGTTGAATAAATGTTGAAGGTGTTAGCTTGTGGTGACTGATCAAGGAAGTATTGTACATACTCCATAATTCCTCATCATTTTATGGCTAACATGTTGTAACTAATTTAACCCTAAAGCATAAAAAATGCTTGTATAAAAAGGGCCCGGGGTTAGGTATTTTCAGTAAATGTGATGCGAAAATTTCTTCTTGCAACGATATTGAGTTGTAAGGGATTATAGATTGTAATTAGGTTGTGATCACTCAATTGTAATAATATTGGACTTGCTATTTGGTGGATGTAGCCAAGGGATTGGGTGAACCATGTTAAATCTTGGTGTCTTGTGTTATCTTTTTTGTGATTTATTATTTTTTGATATTGGTTATATTTGCATGTAATTGTTATTAATGTTCGTATTTAATCCTAAGATAAGGTCCACCTATGATAGCTACCTCAAGAGGTTAATGACCATCTATGGATACTACCTCAAGATCCTAGTATAACATCTTGGAACACCTTGGGAACACACTAGCCCAAATATCCATCCTATATCTTCTTCGCATAAGCTCACTCCATCAGGAAATCCTAAATAATACCCTTCATAGATATAAATGCCACTAAATTAGAAATCTTGTGGGAAACCTTTTTGCACCATGCACACTCTCTTTCAAGCCATACAACATTTGTATAGTTGAGCCAGATCATATCCTCCCAATTCGCATAGCTGTCATGGTTGCCAACTTTGTCAGCAAAAGAGTCATGATAGATAATGGTTCGGCCCTAAACTTATGGACTCTAAAATTCATCAAATAGGTAATCTAAACTAAGGTTGTAATCATGGATAAAATAATCATAATCAAAGCATATGATAACCTTGAAATAAAATCAGAGGAACTATCTTATTGCCTATCAAAGTTGGTCCATTTAACAATGTGTCATGTGGTTGATCTAAACCTGCCATTTAACATCCTCCTCAATCAATCTTGGATTCATCTAATGAAGGTCATTCTCTCTATGTATCATCAATGCATCAATTTTTTTCATTAGGGAACTCAAATAACCATCCATGCTAACTCTTTGCATACTATAGTATAGTACAAGCATCCTACAATAATCATTGTCCTAGAATTGAAATTGATATTTCTATCACCAGCTCTTCCAATACTTGCTTTGACTCACATGTCTTCCTTGCCTCTACCTTATCTAGCATTAAGATCAACCACCAAGTATGTGGTGAATATAGCATCACATATGCATTTGTAGTTGTTTCCTTGCCCCTTGATCCACATACACAAGGGTGTGCATTACAAAAAGACAAAAAGGATACCACCCCTCAATTCATACATTTGGGCCCTTGCACATCTGTCTCAAATGGTATATTAAACAAGAAAGAAATGACATGAAACATTAAAACTTGGTTATACAAGTAAACACCTCTAAAAGAAAAAGGTCTTCCCAACTATCTAAAAGACAAATATCTGAGTTCACATAAACTCACGACCAAAAAATGGGCCTGTCAAGGAGGTAGTTTAGGCCAAAATGAAATAGAAATTACACAACATGTAGAGGTATATAAAAAGAAGAAGAAGAAAGGCCTTGGTTTTGTACAACCCACACTTGGATGCATTAATAGGAATGGCCATGCTTTCCTCAATATCTAGAATGTGATCATGGAAGTTGAAGATGTCTCAAAAATGGTAGAAAAGAAAGCCTAAAATGATACCCTTGATGACATATTCCTAGGAGAATCCATACACCATGAACTATCCATTAATCTTATTGACCTCCCACTTATACATCTTGAACTCATTAATTGTAGCCAACCAAGTCTGCTCCATATTGATGAATATCCCAATGAGGCCACGCTCCTAAGATACATGGGAGCTAAAAAACCACATAAGAAGGAAAAACCACCTTCAACATATGCCTACAAATTGGATCCAAAGGGATACTTTGGGAAGGAGGGAATCTCTAGTGACAAAAAAAAGATAATAGAAGAAAAAACTAGAAAAATAAGAAAATGAATGATTCCCTTGATGAAAACTCCTATGGAGTGCCACTAGACTCAAACAAAAAAGAAATAGAAATAAAGGATGTATCTAAAAATGAAAACCTTTTTGAGGCATCTAAAGATGGAGATTCCATCCTTTCCACACAAGACAACATACCAAAAGTATCACCTATCATAATTGAAGAAACAAAGTTAGTCAATATTGGTACAACTAAGATCTCAAGGCTTGTTCATATTTCAACATCTTTACCAATACCACAAGAGGAAGAACTTGTTGAAATATTTAGAGAGAAAATTGTCTAATTTGCATGGTCATTTGTACATCATTTGGTTGTAGATCCAAAGGAAAAGCCAGTCAAACAAAAGTTGCAAAAAATACATGCTAAGGTAGCCTTATTAGTGAAAGCAATCTAGAGAACATGCTTAATGTGAAAGTTATCAGACCTATTGATTATTCATAATGGATTTCCAATATAGTATTAGTCACTAAACCATCATGTAACATCAGAATCTAAACTAACTTGAAGGATATCGAAAAAATTGTCCTAAAGATGACTTTCCTTTACTAAACATAAACATGATTATAGACCTTATAGTTTGACATGAGATGTTGCCACTCATGGAAAAATTTTGAGGATATATCCAAACCCACATTTTAGAAGAAGAACAACATAAGATAGCATTCATGACCCATGGGGGATCTCCTATTACAACATGATGTCCTTTGGGTTAAAGAATGCAGGGGAAACATATCAAAGAGCAATGATAGTTATCTTCCATTACCTAATCCACAAAACTCTCAAGGATCATGTAGATGATATCTTTGTAAAATCATCGAACAACTTGGATCATCTATTTCACTAGAAAAGGCCTTTGACCATCTCAAAAAATTTCATCTCATGTTGAATCCAAAAAAGTGTGTCTTTGGTGTCACATCAGGAAAGCTTCTAGGATTCTTCATCTCATGAAGAGGTATAGTGATCGACCCAAAGAAGTTCAATGCTATAATGGATACGCCTCCTCCTAGAACATTAAGACAACTTTGTAGCCTACAAGGAAAGTTGTAACTAGTTTATTTGTTCATCTAACAACTTGCAAATAAATGTCATCCATTCATACATATATTGAAAAAGGACCAAAGGTTCAAGTGGGATCCTATTTGTTAACACAAATTTGAAACACTCAAGAAGTATCTAAAAAATATAATAATCTTAGTGCCAAAATTGTAGACAAACATTTGATTTTGTACATAACAACTACACCAACAATACAAGTGGCATTATTAGCTCAACTGGACGATCATGGAAAAGAGAGAGCAATATACTACATAAGTTTTACTCTTGTCGACTATGAACTTAACTATTCACCAATGGAAAAATCATGTGTGGAAATGGTCTTTGCCCCTCAAAAACTTCTCAATTACGTGCTTAGCCATACAGTAAATCTCATCTCAAAAATCAAACCATGAAAATACCTTCTTTTGCAAACAAATCTCTATAGGGCATCTAGCAAAGTAGGTCATGCTTATCAATGAGTTCAACATCCAATATATAGATCAAAAAGCAATCAAAGAGAAAGTGATTGTAGATCAGTTGGAATATGCACCCTTAGAAGATGACCATCCTTTAATTACAAAATTTCCTAATGAATACCTCTATATGATAGAAGAACAACTTCCATGGAAACTTTACTTTTGACAAATCTTACACATTTAATAGACTAGAAGCAAGGATACTATTGGTCAACCCTCAAGGTGACTACATTCCCAAATAATTCAAGCTAAGATACCCATATACCAATAATATATCAAATTATGAGGCTCTCATTGCATGACTTAGAACAACCATTAAATAGAAAATAATAGAATTACAAGTTTTTGATGATTCCCAACTCATCATCAAATAGGTCTTGGATGAGTACCAGACAAAGGATGATAAGTTGTTACTATATAAAGAGATGGTAGACAAGATGAAAGAACACTTTACCAATATCTAGTGCACATAGATCTTACAACTTCAAAGAAAGGTTGTTGATGCAATGGCTACTATTGGCTTGCTCCTATACATTTTGCTAGAAGCTTTACAATATCAGTTCTTAGTTGAGAAATTACATGCTCTCGCATACAAAAATGATGAATCAATGATGGTTTTTATTTTGGTCAGTACCCAATCCCCATGGTACCATGAAATCCACACTTACCTCAAAGACAATATCGTATCTCCCCATCTTACAAAACACCAACGCCTCAACCTCACTCATAGATCTTTTCACTACACTATTGTAGCCAAAACTATATATCATCGGGGTTGTCATGATATCCTTTCTAGATGTTTAGACTTTAATGAGGCTGCTATGGCTCTAAAGGAAGTACACACCAGACATTTTGGTGCTCACACGAGTGGTATGGTCCTAGTTAGAAAGATATTAAGGGTTGGGTATTATTGACCCACATTAGAACATGATGCTTGTGAGTTTGTCAAGAAATATCTCCCATATCAACAACATATCAATTTGATACATGTACCAATACAAGATCTACAACCCAATCACTCCCTCATCTTCTTATGGACACAAATGGATCATCACAGCCATTGATTATTTCACCAATTGGGTTGAAGCAATATCACTTGGAGTTCAAGTTTCTAAATTCATCTTCCACTATGTTGTTTGTTTCTTTGGTATCACAACCATTATCTTCAAAGACCACAGAGGAAATTTTGAAAACCTTAATATGCAAGAATTATGCTCCTACATCCACATCCATCATCACTTTTCTAGCCCACACTTCCCACAAGGTAATGGTTAGGTAGAGGTAGCTAATAAACCCTATTCAAAATCTTAAAGAGTGTTATCAAAGCTTCCAACCATGATTGGCATCTATAAATCAACCCTTCCCTTTGGACATACCACACTTCATTCCACACATCCACAAGAATAATTACATATTCCTTAGTTTATGGTATCAAATTTGTCTTACCCATAGATTTTGCATTCACATCCTTGTGTATATCTTTGCAAGGAAAAAATATTTGATGATGCTTATAGAGTTGCAAGACTCACCCAACTTGATCTACTTGATGAAAAATGGCAACAAGCCTATGACCACCTCGCGGTTTATTAAAAAAACTCAAGAGAAACAATAAAAATATTCACCCCCATCAATTTCAAGTGTGTGACATGTTCTTGAAAGAAAACATGAAGGTTCAAATAGATTGAGAAAGGAAGGGTAAATTTGAGCCCACATGGCTAGGTCCATATGTTGTCACAACATCTTTTGGCTCAAACACATATCAATTATGTACTTTAGAAGGTGAGATTCTAAATTATCCCACCAATATCATTCAACTCAATAACTTATATGCCTAAGCCACTTAGTGTACCTCACTAGTCCTAAAGCACAAAAATATCATAAAAAGTTTTGAAAATAATACATAAAGAAAAGAGAAAAGAACAAAAAGAAGTGTCCAATAGTAAAATCTTGCCAATTCGAGTACCTTGGATAGGTCACTTGGTGAAAAACTAGTAATAGGTACCAGGTGTATTGGGACCTTCCCATTATCTATAAAAAATCATCTCCAATCCCCACAACCTCCCTTCATCTACTTACCCATTTCCACAAGGTATTCCAACATTGCACAATCGAAGCACCAGTACCAAATCACCATCCTTGTAGAAATCCAAACATTGTATTATATCTCGATCCAAAATATACTATATCCAAAAGCTCCACCATTTATGATACCATCTCAATATTTGCATGTATTATAAACAAATCTAGATGTATTGTATCCCATCTACTATATCATCATGTCATTATCCCACTATCCTATGCTCTTAAAATATGTACTATACACTCTATACTAATAATCTTCCACCCTTGTAAATAGATCTTTTGTAGTGTCATCCTTGTAAATATGTTAGTAAATTCTATAATATATGCGACTTTCCAGATTAGTCATTAGTTTGGTCCCATTGTACATAGCCCAGTCTTGTGTCAGTTCACACTAGATCATTTCCTCTAGTTTGCACTACTCTATACTCCATAAAGTCCTCATGTGGGGTCCTCTATCATCAAAGTGTTGTCCTTAAAATTTCCATTTTTTATTTAGTCTATGCTCTAGTTGCTACCAAAAAGTCCTTAAAGGATATATCTTTCCTCTCGTTTGATTTTAGTCTATCAATATCCAATCCTACCGATCTCTATGGAAAAAGGTTACCATTTCATGGATTTTACTCTTTCTTTCAATGTTGGATTTTAATTTTGGTTCTTGATTATCTTTTTTGAGTAATTTGGTTATCCCCTACTCAAAGTCACCATGATCATTCTGTATAAATGAAAACCTAGCCTGTCAAGAGCACGCGTAAACAAGCAAACATTAATTGTACATGTGCATATTCAAAAGATTCAAAACAAACAAAATACAACTAAATGTTAAACTTGAGTTTTAAAACTATGTAATTAAAAAGAAAGAGTCCCCACAAAACCTCAAAGCAGCTCAACAAGGGCACCCATAAGACACCTTGTTGGTGTGCTTTAGATTGGACGGATGTGAGTGTGCTCTCTCCAAACACAACTATAAATCTCAATAATTGATAAATGATATGCAATGATAATGAGTCTATACTAAGATGAATGGAGAATACTTCAAGCAATGGCTATGGAAGCAACCATGCTTGAAAGCACTCAAAGGATGTGGATATGGATGCAAGAAATCAGACTAAGTTAACAATGCAAATGACATGAAATCTAGCAACTACCAAAGGTTAGTAATAATGCATAAAAACACTAAAATCACTAGAAAGCTCTAACTCTAAACTAACATGATAACAATGCAAATGAGGGAGATGTCAAATACTTGAGACAAGGGCTTTATTTATATGTTTAAGAGAGGCCTTGGGGAGGTGGCATCTATGTGGCACCCACATAGGTGCCACAAGGGAGACACATGGGCTAAAGGAAAAGCCATGCAAAAGTCAAAAAGAGCCTTTATGTTTGAGAGGCTCAAGGTGTGTTCACACATATGTGAGAAACCATGGGGAAAGAAGTGGGGGACAAAGGTGTAAGAGTACCTTTTTGGAGAGTTTAATGAAATGAGGCTCCTTGAGCCTATTGTTGCTCACACATGTGTGAGCAACCACTCAGTTGCTAAAGAGGTGATTAAAAGATGTTTAGGATAATAATGTGGGATTAATTAATGGATTGTCTTGGAAGGATGAGAGTGATGCGTGTAGACTAGGTTTTAGGATGGGATTAGGATTAAATAAAATAAAATTTAACTTAATCACAGGATTAAAAGAATTTAATAAAGAGGAGGGAATTGAATAAATTAGAATTTATTTAAAAGGGGATTTATAGAGCACTATGTATTAAATAATTTAATACATTAGAGGGGATGTATGCAAATTAAATTTAAATACATTAGGGAAATGAACCTATTTACTTAAATAAGTAGAAGAATATGAAAAATATAATTAATTAATTAATTAATAATTATAATGTCAAAGAAAATGTTAAATGAATTAATATAGTGTTTGGGATGATTTTAAGCATCTACACATTCATATCATGATGAGTTACAAATGGGGTAGTCTGAGAGAAAGGTCTTGATCAGTCTTTTGTTTGTTTATATTTTCTTCTTGTGAGTCTATTAGGTATAACCCTTGCATATCCAAACATGTGATCATCTATTATTACATTGTGCACTTGGGAAATATCACTTTCTTATGGGTTACACGATATCATTCAGACTGTGACTCCCATTTGGATTCATGTGTGATGTTAGAGAAATCCTTGTATTTCTATTTTGAGCCAATCTTATGTAATGACAGTGAAAAGGCCTTGATGTTCATGGTAACCTTTTCATGTACTATAAATAAATCTAGATGTATTATATTCCATGTACTATACGATAGCTCACTATCACACTATCCTATGCTCTCAAAACATGTACTATATAGTCCATCTTAAATAATCTTCCACCCCTATAGATAGCTGATGTATAATGTCATCCTTATAAATCTCTTAGTTTTTTCCAATATATATAGCACCCCCAGATTAGTTGTTTGTTCTGTCCCATTGTACATAGTCCAATCTTGTGTTAGTTTGCATTAGATCTGGTCCTCTAGTTCTCACCGCTTTATACTCTAGAAAGTTCTCATGTGTGTTCCTCTATCATTAGAGTGTTGTCCTAATTTTTTCCATTTTCTATTCAATCTAGGCTCTAGGTGCTACTCAAAATTCCTTGAAGGATATATCTTTCCTCTCATCTGATTTTGGTTCATCAATATTTGATCCTACTGATCTCTCTGGAAAAAGTACCTTTTCATTAATTTTACTCTTTTTTTTAATGTTGGATTTCAATTTTGGTTCTTGATTATATTTTTCAAACAATTTGGTTATCCCCTACTCAAAGTCACCATTATCATTCATATTATGGTATGCTATGAATGGAGCAATCTAAGAGAAA
This sequence comes from Cupressus sempervirens, assembly GCA_028749045.1. Classification (NCBI taxonomy): domain Eukaryota; kingdom Viridiplantae; phylum Streptophyta; class Pinopsida; order Cupressales; family Cupressaceae; genus Cupressus; species Cupressus sempervirens. Next base: position 297,046,334 of record CM053786.1, on the reverse strand, counting down.
GGTATTGATTAATATTTCATTTGTTTATCTTTTATGCTTGTGAGTCAGTCGGGTATAACCCTTGCATATCCAAACATGTGATCATTTATGATTACATGTTGCACTTAGAAAATATCACTTTCTTGTGGGTTGCCCAACAGCATTTCCACTGTGACTCCCATTTGGATTTTTTTGTGATGGTGGGGAAACCCTTGCATGTATGTTTGGTGTCAGTCTTATTCAATAATGGAAACAAGGACTTGATTTCCACGGTAACCTTGACAAGTCCCTAAAATTTCTATATTAAATTAAGTGCTCAAATACATGGTGTTTCTCCTTATGGAGAATCCCATGCTCAAGCTTCAAATGGATTCCATCTCATACGCCATTCACAAAAAATGAAACAAAAAATTTCATTTTATTCCTATCAAAATCAGCCTATCAACATTAATCTTACATCCTTGTCCTATTTTAAATCCTATCCAAAAATAAATAAATATATCTTACAAGTTTCTAAAAGTTCACCCATCCACCCACTCATATGTTAAGAGTTAAATTTACAAGAAAAATCCCCCCATGTATCCTCCATCCTATCTACCAAATTTTTTTAAATTATGGAAAGTGATCTATCCCTACCTAAGAGAAAAAGTTGGTCAATGATATGTTGTAGTTTACCCAGTTCCAGTCAAGGCATTTCCCATTCACTTCATTCCAAAATATAATCACTATCTTTCCATCTTCATTGTATTCATTTACATTTAAGATCATTCATTTCATTATGTTTGTATTAGTTCTTTTAGTATCATTTCATTTACATTCTTTTCATGAACATTCTCTTAAGTGTCTAATTCATTCCATCCATTATCATTTCATTAAAATTCATTAGTCTTAATGTATTATAATTTTTAATCACCATTCATTTTGCATTTTAGATTCATTTTAAAACCATTTACATGCATTATCATCTTAGGTAAATTAATTCTTTTAGTATCATTTCATTAATCATTTATCTCACTACATTAAAACTTCTTTTAGTGTTATTCCATTGCATTCACTTCATTTTGTTACATTCTTAGTATCATTTCATACATCCATTTTTCATTTCATTACTATTCATTCCCTTAGGTGCATTTGCATTCCATTTCCATATAAAACATATTTTTTCTAATTAGTTCATTAATTCATTCATTTCATTGCATTTTTATAAATTCTCTTATCACTCATTCTAGATCCACAAAAATACCATTAGATTCCATATTTCTTTTACATATATATCATATACATTTAACATCAATAAACCATAACTATATAAAGAAACATAATGCATCCATGAAAACATTTGCATCTCATATATAACTATAAAACCATCTACATGACATACATAAGATACATACATTTGCATCTCATATATAATCAAAATAAGAAAACATGTGCATATCCATCATACATAAATACATTTTAAAATCATTGTAACACATATATACATCCATCTCACATCCTGCACACACATGCCAATATCAAAATGCATCATAGACATCATAAAGCATCTCATCCTGAATCATAATGTGTCATAGATACCATAATAGGAATTCCACATTGTATCATAGACATCATAATAGAAAACATTCCACATTGCATCAGTAACATCATATTAGCATCATGTCTATATCACATACAATTATAGGCATCTCATGAAACACATAGGTAGCACATCATCCATAAACACATATACATCTCCATCTCTCTCTCTCTCTCTCTCTCACACACACACACACACACACACACACACACACACACACACACACACACACACAAATGAATGTCATACATTGTCCCAAAACTATGTCATATTACTAATTATCTGAAGGGGGTGAGTCGCTTGCATATGGATCCAACCTAGGTATAACTTGAGAAGGATCTAGAGGTGGTGGTGGCATCATTGGTGGCCCTTCTCTCCTCTCCTCCTCTCCACCCTAAGCACCCTCTACTAATGTTCTCTCAATAACAAAACTCTGGGCCTCATCCACCATCATCACTACATGTCTCTATCGATGGATCTATCACTCCCCCTATGATCCACGAGCCCCACAATTGCTATGGCTAGCATCACCCATACTCGATTGTGTACATGATGTCCCTATTGTCTTGGAGACTATCAGTCATTGATACTTATCTATTTGGTTGGTAGAATAGTTTTATGGTATCTACCTCAATATAATCTAGCTCTCCCCCTTAGGTCCTCCATCTATACCCATAGCTTACATATCTCATCAATGTCACCATGTTCCATAACAAAACCCTCCATCACATATGATCTAAGTGTGGTTACCTCCACCTCTAGTTGATTCCTCTCTGCATGAAATGCATCTAACATCTCTTGTAATCTATCCCTCTCCACCTCAAGAGCCTCTAATCTCCCCTCCAATTTTTCCTTCTCTATATAGAGCCCATCCTACTCTACCAATAGATCATCCCTCTCTAACTGCAAGTGATGAAAATGAGCCTACAAAATATCTCGCTTAATTCAGAACTGGTCATGCTCTACCTATAGTCCATCTCTCCCTTTGGATATCCCTCAAAAAATGGTTAGTCATTGTATGTGTCTAATCTAATGAGGAATACCTAGATGACAACCCATTATCCTCTCCCCTACTAGTGAACCTCCTCTAGATCCCACTATAGGAACCTATTTAACAAATGGTACTTGCAAACCCTATCCACCATCATCCCTATCTCTCCTCTTCTCATCTCATCTCATCTCCTCACCTCCTCTAGCCACCCTTTCTCTACTACTCCAAAACTAGGCCCCCAACCTATCTAGCTCCTTGGGCCTCATACTAACCCCTCCTTGCCACTTGTACCTCCTCCCCCTATCCCTACAACCTATATCACCTGATCTCTCCCATCTCATTGAGGTGCCTACTATTGTGCCATGTAATCATGTGTCATGCCTTCCTATACAATACCACCAAACCAATCCCATGCGTATGGTTGTAGGTCCTACCACTGTCCCAACAAACCATCTTTGCATAATCTCAACCCAAAAGTGGTACTAGGCGCACGTATAACATGCTAATACCATACTAGATTTGTAAGTATACCATGCAACACCCAAGTTATCATAGTACCTTGTTTAATGGGTACTAAACAATATAATCCTATCTACCAAAGCTAAACCCTAGTGTAATAGTATAGGGTAGCTATGTCTAATCCTCTATCTAGGGCCCTAACCATGTATAAGGCCTACTTGTGACCATTGAGATTTCATAGAAAATCATCTTATAGTAATCCAATTCATTCATATGATGGTAAGTAGGAGGTACAACCCAACTATATACTACTGACTCATTGACCCACCAATCTCCTCATCTAAGTGGGCTGATAACAACATTATCCTTCTAGGCCCACACCTATAGGAGCATCACAAAACCATTGCTCTACCCCATGCTAGGTCCATCTTCATGATAAAAAATCTAGTGGAAGTCCCTATATAACTCTACAAGCATCAGTGACCCCCAAGTCACTGGTACTTCTACATCCATGATCCTTACTATGGTGGGGATCAATCCTAGAGTCACACTCAAACCACCCATGTTTGGGGTGAGGTACCTAGACACCAACCCAAAAACATAGAAGTAAACTCACTTAGGTGGTGATGTTCCATCCAAATATTGGTCTAAAGCAAATTGACCATGTCTTAGTCTAAATGGGATATTGGGACTCAATAATAGTCACACTACATGATCACTAATGAATTCTTGTGTCACCAAAAGCTCAGTACCTTTTATAGGAAATATAAAAATCATGTACACTCCTCTATAATCACTGTCATTTCCCCTATCAAGAGATAGAAGGTAGTTGTCTCAAAATGCTACTTCTCACATAGAGTCATCACTATAGCCATATAGCTCCACCAATGAGGCATTTGTGCCATGTACCCAAGTCCAATAGCCTACACTCGATCCCACTTAGTTGTTCCAAACTAATCTACATCCTACAACACTGATGCATGCCTCTCATGCGACACTAACTTATCTACTAACTATTACATCCACGAATCACACACAAGTCATTCCTTGTCCTACAATATATCTACATAATACCTATATGTTACCCAATCCTATATGCTAACCCCCTCATATCTCACCTACATTCTAGGCTACCCAGCCTTGTGTAAATTCCAACAAGAAATTGTGTTCCCTTAATCCAAACCCATGATCCCATGATGACCTAATCCATTAAGTGATCCCACTAAAATATTTTCTGGCAAGAATGTGAAGCCCTAATTTCTCCCCATTCAAACCCTAAAATCAAACCTATATTGGCATTTTCACCTCCCTTTCTGGAGTTTATTCCCACAAGTAGGATTGCATTCTTAGAAATTCTTTATTTCAGGAATGCATCCTCGGGCAACATTCAAGCAGGGACACAATCCTACCAAAGTTACCAAAAACTCCCCATTTTCTAAGCCCCATTCAATTCTTTAGCGACATCATGTTTTTGTGGGTCCAAATCATGATCCCATCGAACCCATGGTCATGGTGGAGTAGAGACCCTTGCTTATATCAAATTATTTTACTTAGGTGTACACAAATCCACTCTTCAACAATAACATCTATGGCTCTACAATATGATTCCCAATACCCACACTATCTAAACTAGATCAATTTCAAAGTCTAGGACACATCCTTGAGGCATAACAAGAAAAAACCTTAAGTAAAATGTTTTAGGGATGAAATATGGCCTTCTTCAATACTAGATGCAGTTCCTAAATGTTTTAAAACACAAACTCCACAATACTTGCTTAGGAAAACCAAACTATACGCCTAAAACTCCAAATAGGGCTACAAGGAGAAAATTAGGATTTATGAAGGCAACCTTCTTGGAACTCTTCTATAGAAAGTCTTAAACACCTTTAGAAACTCCAATCCCTTAACCAACAACCCTTACCAAGTTAGGACCCTTGTCCAATCTCCTAACTCAAGTTGTTTGCAAAACTCTCCTAGGCCTAATAGGGTTAATTAGGTCTCTTTTACAGAGCAAGTAAAAGGAATTAAACACATATTCCAACCAAATATATTAGAATACTTCAAGGAAATGCCAAAACATCTAAAGCTGACTTCTTATGTTTCTAGTCCAGCCCTGGGCCAAGTTGTGCCTCAAAACCTCAAAACTAGACAATCACATTTAGATGCCTATCCAGAGGGTTTAGAAATTACTCCCACATTTCCTGCCTCCTGAGCTAAGAGCCAAATATTCTTAAATTAAATCCTCCCCCATTTCTTTCCACCAAGGCTCAAATTTTTCCCATGGTGGAATCTCTGGGAAAGAGATATTTTCTCTCAAGACCCTAGTTAGGGCCTTCCTGCGACCTGCAAGCATACAAAATTCATTTTCTCTTAACCAATATTGTCATGCCCTAAATTTAATAGGGAAAAACACAACCAAAAAAAAATTTAATTTTTTTTCTTTAGAGATTGAAATCTACCATCCATGTTTCTTAAGGACATTAGGGTATCACTGATTCTATCATGGTTGGAGGTAACACTTAGCAACTTTAAGGTTCATTGATACTCTAACCAGGCCTTAGGTGTCAGGGTTAGGATGCTAACATTCCAAGTTAAAGTTTAGGGATACCTTTTGGTTAGCTGTCAACGTAGAAGGATTCATCACTTTACCATTAAGCACAACTAATCTTAGTTCATTTCATATAGTTTGGTTTTGTTTTCCTAATAGTGTGCATTGTACATATGTTACACAAGTTGCATCAAGTTGAAATAAGGTGGTAATTAGTTAATTGATAAGGATATTATTTGATTTTGAATGTTAATAGGGTTTATTACTTGCATTAAGGTTATATTGAACCTTATCAGATTATTATGTCTACTATTAATCGTAGTGATTGGTTATATCTATATCTCATTTTCTAGCCACAAGTTAACTTGTATAATTAATAACATATTCATTTTATGAATTACTCATGATAACTTTTAGTAATTAAATCAACCACCCTCCTACAACATACTAACCATCTCACTAATCTGTAATGAACAAAGGTGAATTCACTTATTTGTTCTCTCAACTAACTTATCAAGCACTCATCCACAGCCCTGACTAACTCCTCCGCAGATTACCTATAAAGTGTGAATTTAGCCAATTTCTTTCTACATAGCTTCTAGTTGAAGATTACCTAGAATCATTTAGAGGATTATAATTATATATATATATATATATATATATATATTTGTGTGTGTGTGTTTTATTTTCAATTCATATTAAAAATGATATATATATAAATTAATATAACTTAATTATTAATTATTTATTCTAATTCTAAACACTACTACTTTTTTATATTATTAGCTATTAACAAAATAATATTAATTTAATAATTTATTATGGTATACTTATCACTAACTAGACTAGCACCATCTACTAGCTTACTACTCTTAACATTTTAATTATATGTCTTATTAACCTAGTCATGTACTAGAAATTTTCTTATTGAGATCAAAAATTATTGATTTAAAACTTAAGTGCTACCACCCTATTATTGATATCTACTAACAACTTTCTTAAAACATTATAATCCTAACTTTACTAAATGCACTTCCACTTTTCAAGACCCTAAACAAAATAAAGCAATTCAACATTAATAAACTTCATTTTCTACACATCTATTACTAAGATTTTTGTATCAATATATAAAATAAAATAAAGAAAATCATAACTACCTACTAACTTATAATCTCATATAATACTCTATCTACAAAAATATTACCAACTTCCTATGCAATTATCTTACCTAACTACTATCCCACCCAACTTACTAACCCTCCACTTTACTCCCTAATCCTAACCAAAAATACATACTTATCTTTTAGCCCTTGACAATAATGCATCCCAACAATAATACTAACTCCTTAAATCACCTAACATTCCAAGCACTAATTCTTAAGGACCTGTCCCATTCTATGGATTCTCTACTACATATGATCTTACCCATTTCTAACTTTATTAGTTAATATTAAAATATAATACTATCTTACTCTTAACTATTATATCCCTAATTTCTAACACTACACCCCACACTCCCATATCAAATTTCTAGCCATGGGTGGCATGCCCTTTACTCTCTCCAAAGGATTAGACAATGATAGTTTTACCTCCCCCAAGATGTCATAAATCTGACATGGGTCATGCTCCCAACAACTAACTACTCCTCCCCACCTTTCCAAATGCATGGCTCCTTTTTCCTAGGTGTGATGGGTTGTAAGAAGTTAGATTTTTAAATCTTGCAAGTTTTCAAACTTATTAGGTGCCTAGGAAAGGATGTAAGGCTTATGTCATGTCAGAAAAAGGTTTTCATCATTGCCATTTCACATGATTTCAAAGTGTGACAAGTGAAGAACGCCTAGTGGGGACCACAACCCCTTTTCCCCATATTTGAATATGGTAATTTGTTGCAAAAAGGTAATGCCTAGGTTTCATAAGAATCACCAATGGTTTAATTTTGTTTATGAATATATTCGTATTTTTGGTTTTGGTTCAAGTGTTGAATTTTTTTTTTTTTTTTTTTTGGCTCCATGCTATACGCAGAGGTCCTTATCCTTAGGGTTTAGTCTTTCTAGGTAGTCTTTGTATTCCAATGTGAGTGGACATATTTTGTCCTTTAAATAGTTATTTATTTTAACTTGCTTCTTGCCTCCTAGATGGAGTGATTATTTTAATAGTATCTTATGAGGGAGATTCCACGTATATTCTCCCCAATTATAATATTGCTCTATAATAGGCATGGATTAATTTTTACATTCTCATACATTTTTCAGAGAATGAAAAGTGTAGCTATATGAAGGTAAAATTTTGGTGTCAAGAGTTTTATTCTTCATATTTCTTTTAGGAGACCACAATCATGAAGTGCCAATGATTTGACTCAACTTCCCTACCAATTTTAACTTGCAAGCTGCTATTACTATAGCATTTATCTCATCTAAGGAGCTATTCAAACTTGGAATACAAATGGATTAATGATCATGCATATACAATGAGCTATCAAACATAACAATTTTCTTCCATCTTATTGAATGCATAACATATCAACTTTCAATGCAATTATCTATGTTTTTGATCAATTTAACTATATCAAAAGAACACAAACCCTATGAAACATTTCTTCAAAATGATTTATAAGGAGAAGTGGCTCATTCACGTGATTCTCTATTTTACATCAATTAATGTGAAAACTAACAATGAATATAAACTATATACAGTTTCTTAATTTTTTGCTTACACAGTTTCAACAAGATACAATGATGAGAATATCCCTCTTTACATCACAATGAAATGATCATGGAGACTTGACATCCTAACACATTTACAATGACATGGAAGATTTGTATCTCCACACTCACTTGGCTTCCAACATTGCCAAAAATAAACACTAATATCTTCATAGGGATCATCTTTGTAAAGACTTGCAACACAATACAAACTTGGAACTATGGAGGCTCACCTCTCATCCTACGATTCTATGAAGCCACCCACCGAGTAAGAGAAACAAGTCCAAAGAGGATACACACACTCATCACTTGTCAATGCATGAAAACATATCACATAACACAATAATCCATCCCATGGCTTGCACATTTGGTTCACCATTGGAACCATTGAACATAGGGTGAAGATGTGCTTTCAAAAAGAAGACTTTCCATACCATACCATATCTACAATAACAATTTTTTTCATGCCCTTTCGGGACTTTTTACAATTCAATCAAAATTCCATGCCCCTTTGGGGCTTCCAAAAACATCGTCCAAACATACTATCAACAGATATAGCTTCCTTGAAGCCCATACTTCATTAACTTCCTCTCTACACCATCTTTCCTTTATCACCCCCAAAGCATGATATGAATGAATATGGCATACAATGGAGCCCATAGTCCAAGGTTCTCAACTAAATTTCAAGCCCAACTAGGCCCTTCACCCTGGACTTCTCTTCCCTTCCCAAAGGGTGAGTGAAGCCCTCACACCCATAACAACACTTGACATTCAAATCAAAACAAAAAGATCAAGAAAGTAAAAACCAAGAAAATTACATGAACACAATATACATTCTCACCATCACAACACAATATCAAAATCTACAATACCAAGATTCACTATACAATGCATGATCCTAAAAAAATTACTCCATTCGTGCAAAATTCATTATGCAACGCTAAAAGAAAGCACATGGTTTTGAAACACAAACCTTGGTCCAAGCTAAGGCAATGATAGTTGTTGTAGAGCTCCCTTAATCTTCCTCCAAAACCTAATAGTCTCTAAACTTAGAGAGTGGATGAACACCCCACTAGTTTGTCCAAGACTCTCTAATAACGCCTTCCCACTATCTATTTTAGCGAAGACACTAAGCCACTCCCTCTTACAAACTTGTCTCCCTCTAAATTTTCTATATTTAACTTAGTGGGAACATGGAAGAAAACACATGTGACAACTCAAATTTCGAATTGGTGGAAGTATGCATGGTAAAGGGGCCCCCTAGGCTATCTAGTTACTATCATGGTCAAAATTAGGTCCCTAACATGTTATACCATCACATGGGTAGCTCATTTTGCATAAAAGACACTTTGGGACCACCTAACAACCTCTCAAAACCCTAGTCAAGTCTAAATTCGAATTTCATTTGATTATGACCCATCCCACCCCTTGGTAAGTGGGTTTACTTACTCATTAACAAGTTAATTAGGTTAAGGGTGAAATACCATCATGACCAAAACCCTAAATGACATGTCATTACACACAAAATACACAAGTGTAAAGTGACACATAAAAGCACACTCCACATCACCACAACATGTTCCTAATGAACCTTTATGATTAAACATTTCCACATATAAGAAACTTACATTTACAAAATAAATACACCACAACAAGGCTTTTGAATCTTCCAAAGATTCGCCCTGGTTAAACTGTGTTCACATAGGTTTGGAACTTGTTTCCCCCAAGAATTTCCATGGTTCCACTTCCTGCACATTACACTCGAGCATCAATAGTCCAAGGAGGTCATATAAAATATATATCATTAATGCATATAATTTCAAATGTTACGTAATCCATATTAACATAGTTCAATTAAATTTCCTTTCCTAATCATTTCAAATAAATCATTCAAACTATTAAAATATCATAATCTGCATATTGTAAATCATCATAATCAAATTAATATTTTTCTACATATCACATTAAGTCATAATCATCATAATCAAATTAACATTTATCTGCATATCACATTAAATCATAATCATCGTAATCAAATTAACATCTATCTACATATCACATTAAATCATAATCATCATAATCAGATTAACATTTCACATCACATCATAATATAATTCTATCTTGTCATAAAGTTGCATCTATATGTGTTTGATCATTCCATTCACAATATCAAGTTCATAATACATATCATAGGTGTAGAATACTACTGTAAATGTGAAAATCAATAGATAAAATAAGCCATTGTCTTTCTAAGTCTCGAATAATGTCAAAATATCCAATCCTGAATATCGAAATGTAAGTAACATACTCCCACTTAAATGTTACAATTTCACATTACAAGCATTTCTAAAATTCAACTTCTGTCAAAGCAATTGAAAAGGTTAGAACATGAACAAATTCATTAATTATATCATTTAGGCCTTAATGTGCAAACATACATGCAAATCATCAAAATGAAAATATTAAAATAACATCACCCTATAGTCTCAAAAGTATATCAAAACATCAAATTAGAAGTATCATAATACAAATATGTCATCTATACTATGACAGATCGGGTGAGGCCTCACAAATATGAATTAAAAACCTCAAACTACTTGAAAAATCTTCATATAAAATCTATTCAACATTTCCAATCCTTCAAAGTCTCATGTGAATCTGTACAATTCTGTGCAAATAGTTTTTCAAGCAAAATTGGTAGGAAAACAACCGATTTTATTAATTTCAATGCAATGAGTACATTTGATTCTTCTTTTCTATGTTGAGAAAGGTTTCTCAACCTTATTTATGACATTCCCAAATAGTTCCAACCGATAAAGGTGGTTGTGAACATTGGGATTCAAAATGTTTTATTTTTGCATAAAAGTTGCATTATGCAACATTGACAACTTTGACAATTTTTTTGCAAAAGTTGTCAAATGTCTCCAAACTCTACCAAACTTTAATTCTAGACTCTACCTAGGAACTTAGGAAGGTTTTTATCACAAATTCAACCTTCTAAACTACTTTAGCCCATTTCTACCTAGAAATTGCCTATAAAATGACTAAGGTAGACAATTAGGTTTATAACACACCTAATGTCTCCTTGCCTTACAACTTGGACATGATTTCTAGCATTGGATTCTAGATCCAACTACTACCCCAACCCTTTAATTTTGATCCTCCATATGTACTTGCAATGGATGGAATTAAAGGTACTCCTGTACCATACTCCTGGGGTGCATTGATCTCAAGTCCTCTTGAGATAAGCTCTTGCAAACTTAGGCTATGTTAATGGATCTCTTGTTCATCCATCCATACTGAATCTTCTTCAGGACATCCCTACCATTGATCCAAATACTTCTTGAATGTATTCTTCCTAGTTTGTTTGATGACCTTGGTATCCAAGATCTTGTCAAGTCTCCTTGATTCATGAGCTAATATTCTTGCACCATCTTCCTCAAGTTCTTCAAGTTGTACCTCTAATAATGTATTCACATCACCTTTATATGGGGTTAGATCACAAATATTAAATATGAAAGAGATACCAAGGTGTGAGGGTAACTCTATGTCATAAGAATTTATTCCATGCTTCTTCAATATTTGCAAGGTCATACTTTCTTCATCAGTAATTTGGTATGCTTGCCCTTTGGTAACAACTCCTTTTTCAATTATGCCCAGACCAAGTCTCCAACCTGCAAGTGAACATCTCTCCTATGTTTTTCATTAGCTTCCTTATACTTCTCTGCACTCTTCTCGAGTACCAACCTTAGTGAGTCATGAATCTCCTTCATGCTTTCTACAAACTACTCTCCATGAGCACTGACTAGAGTGTTGGAAGGTAATTCCCTAAGTTCTAAGATACCTTTTGGATTTTTCCCATACATTATTTGAAAAGTGATCTTCCCTGTACTCCTATTGACTAATTTGTTAAAAGAAAACTCTACATGTGGTAGGACTGATTCCCACTTGTCTCCATACTAATTTTTCAAGCATCTAAGAAAATTTCCAAGAGACTTGTTGACCACCTTTGTTTGCCCATCTGTTTGTGGATGGAAGGTAGAGCTAAAACTCATATTATCCTAATTTCTTCCACAAGGTCCTCAAAAAGTGACCAATAAACTTCACATCTCTATCTGACAATATGGTTAGAGGAAAACCATGTAACCTGGCAATCTCTTTGAAGAATCAACTTGCAATTGTTGATGCATCATTAGTGCTTTTACAAGGGATGAAGTGGGCCATTGTACTAAATATTTCTACTACAACATACATGCTATCATTTCCCTTCTTGATTTAGGTAGTCCCATCATAAAATCCATTCTGCAACTCTCCCAAGGCCTTATGGGAATAGGCAAAGCTTGGTATAGTCTTGCATCAGTAGATCTACCCTTGGCCCTCTGACAGATTGTACATGTCTCCACAATCTTCTTCACTTTAGTCTAAATTATTGGCCAATAGTAGAACCTTCTCACCCATTGCAAGGTCTTTTCTAAGCCAAAATATCCTTCCATGATGCTTGCATGCTTCTCCCTAATGAGGTTCTCCCTCATTGAACATTGTGGAATGTATAGTTGATGCCCCTTGAATAGTAGCCCATTTTGAATCAAGTAGTTAGCATATTCAATGTGATATGTTTCAGAGAAGTTAGAGCACACCTTATAGATGTCTTTGAAATCATTATCATCTTTATACCCATCCTTCAAAGCATTGATCTCTACACTTTGGAGTTAGATTTCTTACACAACTAGGTTTCTCATGCTCAGTGCATCTGCTACTTTATTGGCAGCTCCCTTCTTGTGTTTTATTGAAAAGGTGTAGGCTTGAATTAATTCTACTCATTTCATGTGTTTGTGGCTTAGTTTATCTTAGCTATTCAAGAAACTTAAGGCTTCGTTGTCTATGAAAATAGAAAATTCTTTTGGAAGGAGATAGTGCCTCCATTTCTTCAATGACTGGACTAAGGCATACAGTTCCAAGTCATAAGAGGAGTATTCCCTTTTGGCTTCATTCAACTTCTCACAAAATAGGCTATTTTTCTCCCTTCTTGACTCAAGATAGACCCTATATCCAAGTTAGAACCATCACATTCAATAGTAAAAATCTTCTGAAAATCAGGGAACACTAGGATAGGTTTCTCCATTACCGTCTTCTTCAGCATTTGGAAGGCCTCCTCTGCATCTGTGTTCCACACAAATTTACATTTCTGCCCACCCTTGATGGTCTCAAGGATAGGAGCACACAACTAACTAAAGTCCCTAATGAACCTTCTATAGAAGGAAGCAAGCCCATAAAAGCTTCTGACTTCAACCGTGGTCCCAAGAGAAGGCCAACTTAAGAGGGCTTCCACCTTCTTAAGATTCATTTTTATGTTACCTTCTAAGATTACGAATCCCAAATAAACAAGTTCTCCCTACATAAAAAAACTTGTCCAAGTTTATGAAAAGCTTTTCTTCATGCAATATTTTTAACACCAAGTTAATATGTTCTAAATGTTCCTCCTTACCCCTACTGAAAATAAGGATGTCATCAAGGTATAGTATGACAAAATTTCCAAGGAATGGCTTGAGTACTTCATTCATGAGTCTCATGAATGTGCTTGTAGCATTTTAAAAGCCTAAAGGCATCACCCTCCATTCATACAAACCCTCATTGGTTTTAAATGTAGTCTTCCACTCATCACCATCCCTAATCCTTATTTGGTGATAGCCACTTTTCAAGAGTATCTTCGACTAGTACCTTGCTCCCCCTAGTTGGTCCAATAGGTCTTCTATCCTAGGCATAGGGAACCTATACCTAATAGTGATTCTATTTATTTCTCTAGAATCAATGCACAATCTCCATGTGCCTTCCTTCTTAGGGGCCAATAGGGCAGGTACTGCACAAGGATTGAGGCTTTTTGAAATCAATCCTTTATCTAGGAGTTCTTGTATTTGTCTTTTCAATTCCTAATTCTTCTCTAGAGTCAATTTATATGTTTCCTTATTAGGTAATGTTTCTCATGGGATTAGATCTATGTTATGGCTTATGTCTCTGATTGGGGGAAACTCACTTGGCAATTCTTTGGTGACAATGTCTTTATACTAGTCCAATAGGTCTGTAACCTCCTTAGGACCTACATTTTTCAAGGGCTTCACTTCCTTCACAACCTTCTTAGGTTTTTCATCCTTAGGAAAAGTTACTAGGTCATAGCATGGAGCTTTTGCTTGCTTTACAAATTTTAGAAATTCTTTTTCATCTAAAAACAAAAATTTAGGATCCTTTTGTTCTTCTGTAGAATCTGGTAAGGGTAAGAGAGTTACCTTTTCACCTTTTTGGTTGATGGTATATGTGTTCAAATTTCCATCATGTTGTGCCTCCACATCATATTTCCTTGGTCTCCCTAATAGCAAATGACAGACATCCATTGTTACAATATCATAGAGAACTCTATCCTTGTACTTTCCAATCTAGCATTCCACCCAAGCCTACTCCTCTATGATAGTTTGCTTCTTCTTTGTGAGCCAAGACACCTTATAAGGGCTTGGATGTGGTACCCTCCTCAATTTCAACTTCTTTACTACCTCCTTAGATACCAAGTTGTTGGTAGATCCACTATCAATCAACATCTTTAGACTTTGTCTACACACTTGCATGTGGTTCTGAACAAATTCTTCCTCTAAGGTGGTTCATGAGTGCTTGGGAAATTCAATAGTGTCCTCCTCATCATAAGGGCTTCTCCTTTCTCAAGTGTTGCATAAGATCCTTGGGCTTTCTCTTCTTGATTTTCCTCTTCCTTGACTAGTTTTGCTCTCTCCTATCAATCTAATTCTTTGCCTTTTTAGGACACTTAGATGCCAAGTGCCTTGGTTGGTTAAATTTGTAACACCTTGGAGGTCTTGATGATCTCCCTCTAAATCTCCCTCTTGAGTCTCCTCTTCTTCCCCAATGGGATCCTCTAGAATTACTCTCACTAAAGGAATTTTCCTGACTAGTCTCCCCATAGTCTCTAGGGATTTTTCCTCTGCCACCACTTGTTCCTCTTCCTCTATTTCCAAAATCTCATTGGCTTCTTCTTTTTCCTCCTTGGTCTTGTTTCCTTTTAAGCTTCTCCTCCACTTTCAATATTAATTAAAAGCATTTCTATATTGTGTTGGGAGAACACAAACTTAGTTCATCTTGGATATTCATACTCAACCCTTGCATATACCTAGCAAGTTTGACACACTCTAGTTCCACCAATTTGGACTTCATAGTGGGTTTGTGGAACTCCTCAGTGTAACTAGAGACATCCATCTCCTTTTGCATCAAACTCTGCCTCTTTTTATGAAGTAGAATCTCATAGTCCTTAGATACATATGCTTCCTTTATCAAGGTCACCATCTTCTTCCATGTACTTATCTAATTTTTGTCCATCTTCACCCTCTCTGGTTGAGTGAAATTCCAATAAGTTAAACTAGATCCTTTCAACTTGGATTTTTTTATCTTTACCTTATGATGCTCTAATATCTTCTCATAGTTAAAGAAACTAGTGAGTGCATCAATCTAATACATCACTTCTTCTGGATCCATCTTCCCACTATAGACAGGAAGATCAAGTTTAGTGTCCATGTTCCTTCTTTTCATGGATTTCAAAGTCTTTAGGAACAACCTCTATTTCTACAGGGATTTCGTCTTCTTCCTCCTACCAAGGGGTTTCCTCATCACTCCCCTCCTTCTCATTCTTAGAGTTACCATTGAATCCTTTCCTAACTTGTTCTTTTAGTTTTTCCATCTCTCTCTTCATTTTCTTCCTCTTAGCATCATGCTCCTTCACCACCCTTAGTAGTTCAACATTTTTCATTCTATTAGGAAGTTCATTTTCATTTTCTTCTCCACCATCTGACATTGTTGCAACTTGTCTTTCTCCAAAGATCTACTAAGTTTCTCTGATACCACTTGGAGCAAAGACCCTTGATTATATCAAAGTATGTTACTTAGGTGTACACAAAGCCACTCTCCATCAATACAACCCAGGGCTCTATAATATGATTCCCAATACCCACACTATCTAGAATAGATCAATATCAAAGTCTAGGACACTTCCTTGAGGCATAACAAGACACAAAATCAAGAAAAATATTTTAGGGATGAAATATGGCCTTCTTCAATACTAGATGTAGTTCCCAAATGTTTTAAAACATAAACTCCACAATACTTGCTCAGGAAAACCAAACTATACACCTAAAACTCGAAATAAGGCTACAGGGGGAAAATTAGGGTTTATGAAGGAAACCTTATTGGAACTCCACCACATAAAGTCTTTAATGCATTCAAACACTCCAATCCCTTAACCAACAATCCTCACCAAGTTAGGACCATTTTCCAATCTCCTAACTCA
Source organism: Cupressus sempervirens (assembly GCA_028749045.1). NCBI lineage: Eukaryota > Viridiplantae > Streptophyta > Pinopsida > Cupressales > Cupressaceae > Cupressus > Cupressus sempervirens. The sequence continues at coordinate 297,029,738 of CM053786.1, read as the reverse complement.
AGTTGTTTGCAAAACTCTCCTAGGCCTAATATGGCTAATTAGGTCTCTTTTACAAAGAAAGTAAAAGGAATTCAATACGCCTTCCAACCAAAACTATTGGAATACTTTAGGGACATTCCAAAACATCTAAATCCAACTTCTTATATTTCTATTCCACCCCTGGGCCAATTTATCCCTCATAACCCCAAAACAATAGATTTTATTGATTTTAATGCAATGAGTACATTTGATTCTTCTCTTCTACATTGAGAAAGGTTTCTCAACCTTCTTTATGAAATTCCCAAATAGTTCCAACCAATAGAGGTGGTTGTGAATGTTGGGATTCAAAATGTTGCATTTTTGCACAAAAGTTGCATTATGCAACGTTGACAACTTTGACAACTTTTTTGAAAAAGTTGTCAAATGTCTCCAAACTCTACCAAAATTTAATCCTAGACTCTACCTAGGAGTTTAAGAAGGTTTTACTCAAAAAATAACCATTATTCAACCTTCTAAACTACTTTATCCCATTTCTACCTAGAAGTTGCCCATAAAATGACTAAGGTAGATAATTAGATTTATAACACACCTAATGTCTCCTTGCCTTACAACTTGGACATGATTTCTAGCATTGGATTCTAGATCCAACTACTACCCTAACCATTTTACTTATATCCTCCAGATGTGCTTCCAATGGATGGAATTGAAGGTGCTCCTATACCACTTGGAAACACAATTTTTTTTACCAAGAACACGAAATTAAGCAAAAAAACAAAAAATAACAAAGATGGTTGAGGGCCTACTACTCTGTCTGGTGCTCCCTACTCTTGCACACATCAGACCATCTTCAATCTATGCATTGGATGCTCTGTGAGGCCTCGTCCCGACCCATCGTAGCATAGTGATACATTACTCTTATTTTTGTTATCCGCGACTCGAGATGTCGAGACATTATCCGATGCTTAGAACATATTTTATTATTTCATGTTGTGTGATGTTATTTTCAGATATATTTGATGATTGTCATTTAATGATCATGTATATGTATGTTGACGAAATCAGTAAAATTGAGATTTGATTTAAGATATTTCAATGGTTAAGAATTATGTAGTATGAAGAAACTCTTATTTGATGTATGTTTTAATTTATGAAAATCTCTTATACATATGTGTTTATATACATGTGATTTTACGGGACTACTGATGAGTGCAATGAGTATGTAGATATTTAGCCGAGAAACCCTACGGAGGAACAAAACTGATCTCCATGTGCTAAAATTTGGAAACCCTATTGTTCGTAATTATGTTCTTTCAGTGTCGCTTGACACTCGTAAAATGTTTATGTGCTTATTTTGCTAGTTAGAATTGTTAGATGGACCTATTTTATTCCTAGATTTTATTTTGTCTCTAAAACTCCTTCCTAAGGTTTTTAACATGTTTTTATTCTAACCTAAGGGTATGGGTATGCGTTAGGGGTCTTTTCCAACCCCTAAGCCCCTAGCTTTGACTTTTGAGGGCACTCAAAAAGTTCCTTTTTGCCTTTGTGCGAAAATTGCAAGTGGTTGTCATGAGTTGTCTTACCCCACCTCCTTTTAGGGTTTAACCATGGTGTAGGTTGTGTTAGGAGTTTCTAGAGTGGCTAAGTGGGTGGAGATAGTTATTGCTCCTTTTGGGTGGTTGAGTTGGAGGCTTATTTAGAGGCCTTCCTTGGTCTAGTGGGGGGGTTACAAAAATCTCTACATTTAGAGAAGATTTTCTTGAAGCTTGAAGGAAGGAGGGATACTCTACTCAAACTGGTTCATTGCCATTACCTCTTGTGAAGGTAGGAGACTCCCATCTCCCTTATTCAGTTTTTATGTTTTGTTTCATGTTCTTGTTACCTTGTTGTTGTTTTACTATTGTATGGTTGTGGGTATGTTGGGAAGATTTGTAAACCTTGTTATTTTGGTTGTTTTCCTTTCTTGTTTATGTTTGAAATTTTGAGTTTCCTTGCATGGGTGTTTTGGTATTACTCACCCTAGGAGAGGGCAGAAGTGACCAATTTTGGGAGAGGTCTGTTTAGTTGGACTCCAACCTGTGTAGAGTCTCTTCTCAGGATGAGAAGAGGGATAAAGGGTAGGGTGTTATGGGCCCCTACCCGTCAGCACAAACCTGGTATGAGTATGGCAAGTTAAATGGAAGAATGGAAGTTCTTGGTTATTGGCCCCCATTGGGCATCTGAATTGGTGTTGTGCTTGACTTCTCCAATTGGAAGAATCCACCTCTCCCTAGTCTTGATTCGCTGTGAATCTTATTGTGTAAACCATGTATGATTATGCATGCTTGATGTTCTTTTGGTTCTGCTTGGTTGTCACCCGATCAGTTATTGGTTTCCTCCATGGTTCTTGAAATGAGATTTAGAAGACATTACAAACTCCTTGATTTTGATCATGAAGAAAATTTGATAAAATTATTGAAAATTGGGATTGAGATCCTATTGTAAATTTTATTGTTTAAACCTTATTATATATGGCAACGAAGCCGAGTTTTCTTCCTGATTCTTTCCCGGCTGAGCCTTGAATCAGGTTGATAATAAAATAAGTGATTGAGTAAATTTACTTCTCTTAAAATTTTCGTATTCTATGTTGTCATATGAATGTGTATCAAAGATAAGATGCAACAATGATGTTCAATTATGCATGATTCAATTTGTGATGTGTGGTGATGCCTCTATTCATATGGACTGTAGAGAGAGATGTTGCTACTCCATGTAAATGTATGGTGTCTTTATCAAGTTTGAAATGATTTAGTTCATGGTTGATTGTGTTGAAAATAAATATGCAAGAACATGTAGGAAGAATTATGTCAAGAGATCCAAGCTAAAATTAAAACATGATAGAGAAATAACTTTGTGTATTTTGATACTCACTTCAAAAAGGAATGGAGCATTAGCATTTTGATCTCTTATTTTCTCAAATGCCTTAAGACTAGTTTAGTCATTATGTTGTTCCAATGTTGATCCATCAGTTTTATTAGATAGTTAAATGAATACGTAGATGGTTACTTCATGTAATGTGGTTTCATTGAAATGCATGGCCATTTGAGGTTCATGGAAACAATAAACTAGAAATTTATAAGAGAATGCATACACCTATTGTGGTAATATAGTTGCAAAAGAAAAATATACATTGAGTTTCAAGAGAGAGAGAGAGAGAGAGTAGACAAATTATCAAATAATCCACCTACAGGATGCTGGAGTTTGTATGAGAGAAGGTGATAATCCTTGTTTTGTAACAGAGAATATTCTAAGAATCTACTAGTGTTTAAAATTAGAAATAAAACAATATATATATGAATGATATCTAATACAATGCATAAGTTATTAAACCTTTATAACTTTAATATTCTAAATATCCTTTCTTACCATAAAAACTTTATGTCATCAATGTCCAGCCTTCTCTCCTTGGGCGTCAGTCTTAGAAATGCATATTTTAAGAGTTTTCTTTTAAAAAGAATGGATTGCAAGTCTTGGGTCATCACTTGGGATGATGTCATTCTGACCCTTGTCCCATCCCTCCCCCTCATCATTTGGAAATGGACGCATGTTTTGGGGGAAACCAATTAAATTTATTTGGTTTAACACGCTAGCAAGCAGATCCTTGCTTATGTCCAACCTTGAGCCTTGTGTAGCGCTGACCTCCCACTTGGGCCAGACTCAGGCCTGGGGACAGTACGTGCCGAGTTAGACTCGAGCAGCGCGCAGCATGGGGATGTGAGGGCCTCGTGGGGTGGGGCAGGCCTAGGAGTAGGGTGGGCTTAGGGGGTTGGTAGAGTTAGTAGGTGTGCAAGGGGGGAAGCTTAGAATAGGGGGGCTAGTTGTAGGTGGTTTCTCATCTAAGTTTTCTTTTAGTGTGTAATTAGTATGTTTAGTTAGTTTATTAATTATGTTAAGTTGTGTTTTATTTAAATTTTATTAAATATGTTAGAGTGTTAAGAGTTTAGTTTAGTTGTAGTTAGATTAGGAGATAGTGCTAGGTTAGTTTTAAACTTTAAGTTTAGTCTTAGATTAGTTAGTTTTTTAATTATTTGATCTTAGTTTCTTTATTAACATTATTAATTTTTATATATATATATATATATATATATATATATATATATATATATATATATATATATATCTAGTTAGTTTAAAATGAAATTTTAAATTGTTAAAGAATAATTAGTTGAATTAATAAAGTTTAAGGTTATCTTATGTTTGTTTCAGGACGTTGTTTGTAATTGTTAATATTTCTTTGTTTACTTAGTTATGTTTAAATACTAATTAGCTAGTTTTAATTTAAATGTACTCCAATTGTTTGACCATTAAGTAGATTAAATTATCAATTAATTGGCTATTTAAATAAATTTTAAGGTATTTTTTGATTGATTTGTTATTGCAAGAAATTTTAGATCCGAATTCATGTACATTGTTATGTAAGTAAATTTGATTGCATATCATTGCAAATTAATGTAAATGTTAAAACCAATAGAAAATGTTGGATTGTTTCCTTTATCTTTTAGTCAAAGTTAAGTGTAACTTACATTTTTAATATCTTTTGATATGTTTAATTCTTAAATGGCATAACTTAAGATTGATATCAATCTAGTAACAAAAGTTTCAAAATCTTAACAATATAATCGCCCTCATGTTTATAACCTTAAGACGTAAAGTAAAGAACCTATACTAAAACTTCTACCTCAATCATATCAAACTTAGAGCATGTTTAATTATTAGTTATTTTTAATTCAAAAAAAAAAAAAAAATTGCGTGTGTTTTTGCCCTCTTAGTTTGGGCATGACATGCTCCTAATCTATCATCTCACCAATAAAATTTAGAGCACAAAATATCAATATATCTACAAGTCAAATGAGCACAAATGACTCATTTAAGCCCTTTCAGACCTATTATAGGATCCCTTATTCATCCTTCTTCTTGTACACCTTTCCCACATTTTGAGATGTCATTTGGTCTCACCCTCTCTTGCCACCATCTTCTTAAGGGGGCATTACACGATACAATCCTTTTAAAGACTAGGACAACCTAGTTTGTTTAAGAACATCTTTTCTATGTTGTCTATTATTTAAAAATATGTTTGAAATAACATTATATTAGTACTATGTCGAAGAGGGAAAACATGTAGACACCTAAATCTTATCACATAAATACGTAATTATGTTTAGTCATCTTATATGGTATATTTTAATTATATATTAAATATTTATTTATTTTATTATCCCCTAATTAATTAATTATTGTCTGATTGATAATTTAAACAACCAATAGTCTAATTTATTAATTAAATCCCCCTTCCTCTATTAAATTAAATAAATGCATAAGCCTTTTAATTTTATATCAAAACCCTCTCCATTTAATTAATTTAATTAATTAAATCCCTCAAACCTCAAACTCGCCTCTAAACCAGCAATTAGCCAAACCCAACTCATGCACCAATAATTATCTTTTTAATTAACTAATTTATTTATTTAATTAAACTCCTCCACTAACCTTTTGTCTAACAAATCCCCCCACCAACCATATCATCCAGTCAATTAATCCACCTCACCCATCTTACTTGAGCCACATTATCCTCTCATCCATGTCTAAAATCCCTCTCCATATCACTTGTACAAATCAAGACACGATCTATTCTTCTTGACTAAAAGCCCAAATCCACTCTCCTACCACATCTCCCTCTTCCACCTCTGAACATAGAAGTCCATCTCCTACACCTATCCCAAAGAAAAGAAGTCTATCCCACACCTAACTCAATTAACTGTCCAACAAGAATTCTTATCTCCTCCTCACCCAATTGCCTATGAATTGAACCCTCCAACCTTCACAAATCATCCACCTTTTGAGTAAACTTATTATACTATTTTTAGAGCTAACTACTATCAAATCATTATTATTATACAAAAATTCTCACACATCTATCCATAATCATCCATTGTTGAAGCATTGAGCATACCATTGAGCACAAATCCACGATCATGACCACATCTACACATCAAGGAGGCTACAAAGATACAAGGTTTACATTCCTTATTTTGGTTTCCTTTTGGCCAATCTTATTTTTTTGTTTTTCTATTAGTTTGAGAATGCTTGGATTAGTCTTTATGTTCTTATCAAATTAGTTTCTATCGCATGCATATACATCAAAGTTTAGAGGCCAATCAAAAAGGTGAAAATATGGCCATTTAACTTGATACTAGATAACAAATAACTTTTCATAATTTTAGATTAAAATTTTATCATAATTAACTTCCTTGCTATATAGATAATACTTACATGTCCATGGAAATATCTTTCCCACCACCTTTCCATACCTTCTATCTCAAGCATAGAACCATCCCACATGTCCATCAAACCCTCCTTTTGAAAAATTGAAGTTGTAGACTTAGCACAATACGGCATGTGATTGATTATAGGACCCCTAGTTTTGATTTGTTTGGAGATTTATGTTTCCCTAATATTAGGGCTTTAGTAATCAACTTTGTTGATTCTTCGACTTACCAAATTATATATCTAAGTTTGTGTCAGATACCCTTGATTAAGGGATAGGTAAATATCTTTAGAGTTAATTTTAATACAATTTTCCCTAGTAGAAAAGGTAGACATAGACTTAGGTAATGAGATTTCCAAAATTTTGGAAAATTCATGTGGGACTATAAAATTATCTTTGAAAGCCCTTGCCATATATCTAGCTTATGTGTTTTTTGTGTAGATGGGGGCCAGGAAGCCTAAGTCTTTCTTCTAATGTTATGATTTTGATTTGATCCTTATCCTTCTCTAGATTGGAAAAGGGGGCTATGCTTTCAATTTGATCTTCATCCTTCTCTAAAAGAGTGTTGTTACCTCCTCTCACGAACCCAAGGATTTAATGGATGGAGGGAAAATCTTGCATCTATTTTCATTCTTTTTCCAACCATCATATGTCATTTGTGTTTATGATTGCTATTTGCATGTGTTTCTTATGCAAGAGGGATTTGGTAATTCACTTTTTTTTTTCTAAAATCATAGAGAACACAAATAAAAGATTTTTCGCCATTTTTTTAATTCATTAAATTTGATTCTTGGTTTCAATAGATCAAGTACAATTAATTATAGTTAGATAATATTATTTTCTTGATTTAATATGTATTATAATAAATTATACTTTTGATTTCAAAAAGTTCCAATTGTGTATAGTATTAGTTATGGTACATTACATTGTAAATAATAAATATAATATAATTATTTTAGTTAACAAAATGTATAATTAAAATAAGTGTGTGTGTTTTTTTGTTTTTTATCGGTAATGGGTCAAAGCCTGGATTGTTTATTATTATTTATTATTATTTATTATTATGTGTTGAGGTTAATTATTATTATATGTTAAGCTTGAGTAGACTAGAACTAAAGACCTCTCAGATAAGAGGCTCACAATTTACCATTGTGTTGTAGGCTCTTGCCTAATAGGTGTATGTTTTACAACAGTGGATATGACAAAAAAAAATCTAGATATTTGAGGAGAGTAAGAGTAAGGAATAAAAAATTAGTTTCAATAATTATAATTATTGTGAAAAAGTTTGAAAGTTTCTTTCATTGTATGTTTCCATTTGAATCCCTTTTAATTTTTTATCTAAGTTTTATGGTTCATTAGGGATAAAATAGTGATTAGTTTTGTTCCTTGATGGTAGTTATTTCCTAATTAATTTGCTAACTTCTTTGTATTAGTGCAAGACCTATTTTGTTCTTATCCTCACTTTTCACCAACTACATGTTATTAAACTTTTAGGGCCCATTTGGCAAGCAAAATACAGACGGAATAGGGTTTAATAAATTCTAAAAATATTCAATGATGTGTTTGGGTGCATCGAATGGGTGTTAGGAATAGGGTTTCATATTCCATTTTCACCTCAAAAATGGGATTATCATATTCCACCAAAATAGGTGAAATATGAATAGCTATTCCTATTCCAACCTTTACTTTTTGACATTTTATATTTTTGTCATTTCTGCCAACATTGCGTTTACTTTTTCATAGTTCCAAGTTAGTGGAGGCTATTTTTATGGCCCAGATGACGTGGTTCTGAATTTCGCAGGGGGAACCTTGAATTGCCAGTCTCACTCAGATTCATATGTCTGCTTGTGGGTTGTCAGGTAAAATTTTTGATCTCTCAAATCTCACCCATTTATCACATCTGCATTTAGTAGGGAATTCATTCCAATCTGAATTACCCTCTTGGTTTGAGAACATGACTTCATTGGTTTCAGTTGAATAAGAAAGGGAGAGCATAGTTTCCAAGACAGAGTAAGTTTTGTTAATGGATTCACCAATAAATATTGCCTTTTTTCTCTAACTTCCCCTGGCTTGCCCGCTCCCTCTCACATCTATGTAGCAAAAACTCTGTGGAAAAATCATTGTGAAGCATTTGGCAAAGGTGCTTTCTACATTTGGCTAGAAGAATCATTTTTGAAAAGGTGGAGAGAGCATATGTTTTTCTCAATTAATATTTTTTTAAAATTTAATTTTAAGATAATAGTCTAACAAACCAAAAAGAGAAGAGGAATACTATTCCAATTTTGTATTCTTGGAATAACAAACCCGGAATAAGTATTCATATTCCTATTTTCCTATTCTGCTTGCCAAACGGGCCCTTAAAGAGTTGATTGATGCATTCCATTCTTATTCATTAAATTTCAAAGAGTTGATTTATTCTCAAGGTAGATTATTCTATTTTGAGATTTTTTAATTTATAGAGGTGGCTTGAAAGGCAAAGACATTAGAGAGCTTAATTCATATAGGTAAAGAGAGTATACTATCAATATAAACTATTTAGTGCAACTTGTAATATTAAAATTATTCTATAAATAAGATTCACATAGAAGATATTAGAGGTATAAACAAATTAAAATATGTAGTTTTATAACAATTTAAGAGTGTTAATGCTATTGTATAGTTACATCTCTTTAGTATGTATTTATAAAATTTTATTATTCTCAATTAAATTAGATTCAAATTAATAAATATTTTATTATAAAATTCAAGATGATATAATGAAAATAAGGATCAAGATAGTTGGGACCATTTTGTGGAAACTTCAGTAGGATATGGATTGTGGACACTTTAGACCTGTTGAGTGCAAAGATACATATCCTAACACTTAAGACCTATAGAGGACAAAGATAAAGATCTTACACATTTTAGAGCCACTAAGGGAAAGGATAAATATGGTTGGGATCCTTTCATAGAAACTTCAAACCTACTACTGATAATAATGTGAATTGTTAGGACCCACTGGTAGATACCTAGATATGCTAATATATTAATTAAATTGAATGACCTCCTTTGCTACAACTCTCATCAAGTAGAGGCTTTGTTTTAAGTATTTTTTATGTGTAGGTATTATATCATTTGAAATTTAGAGAGGTTATTATTTCCACCCATGTTTTTAGGATATACACAAAATTAATTTGCCAAAAAGTATGTGAAATTTTAATGTAAATACAATTATTAGCTACAAAGCCAAATCTTACAACATTTTTTGGCATCCTAAATGTCATTTCCAAAATGAAAAATTTGAAACATGTTATTAATATGTTAGGAAGTAAAGTCCACACCTCATAACTAAGAGGGGGGAAGGCAATGTAATTAGTTGTGGATAAATGAAATTAATGAAAAACTTATAAAACAAATTTCTAAATACCAAATTAGCAATGCATAATAACAAGAAACCAAATAGTACAACACAAAAAAATTTGTTCTTAATGAAAAATTTTGATTAGAGGGGAAAACTCTAGTGGGATGGAACCCACTATATATTGTACTAATATATAAATTCCCTATTAAAGTATGTGACCCTATTAGGAGTCAAGTATAATTCATTTAGTATAATTATCCTTGTTAGAGGACCTTCAACTCTTAATAAAAGGTTCAAAAGTTGTTAGGATATTATGAGAAAAAAAGGTACACTAGTGAAAGGATGAAAGGTTAAACCACCTATTCTTTAGGATAATGAATCCAATAAGCATGAACAAACTAATCTATAACTAGATTGCTAAAATAGTTCCTTTGAAGTCCACTAGAATGATAGATTCCACTCGTACCTCTTCTCAAAGCATCTACGAAACTTTCACCCCTTCTCTGATATTCTAGCATCAAGGTTTGCATCAATAATATCATCCCAAACATTAAAAATATGTAAAATAACTTTCCTTTTATACCCATGTTAAATAAGCATCCATTTTTTGGGATTGAAGAGGGTAGATATTGATTTGAAAACCATATGAGCATGTCTTTAGATGCTTGAACTAGGTGAGTGGAGTTGCTTGCAAGATTACATCTAGTAGAGTTCAAGCCCTTCATGATTTCTTTTATTCATAGTTAGAGGTAGAAGTAGTGGTATATTTAAGTGGGAGTTGAAGTGGAAAAGTTAGATATGAGAATTGTAGGGGCTTTCAAAAGAATGGGGTTGGGTAGGCCTTTATTCCTTAAACAACCCTTACCTCCTAGAGAATTATAGGGCCATTTAGGTCCCTATAATTCTCTTGGGCCTATAGTTATAGAGGGCTTACATTTATGGTGGGCATTGAGGTAAGTGCCTATAGTTCTATTGGGTTTACCTCTTATAGAAATTTAGCCCTTTTATTTTACATGAGAAAGCTACCCAAGTTCCGGGAAGCAATTCTCATTGCACATTATACAAGAAAATATTTACAAGTACATTAGTTGATATCCATTGAATGAATATCATAAGTCCCTTTGAGATAACCAACATATTGTATCATAAAATTGAGTAAGTTAATGATTAAGAAGGAAACTTGAAGTCATTTCATGATCTTACTTTGAAAGCTTATTATGAGAGATGACCTTATACCAAGAGAGGATTGAGTGTTTGGTGTTTCATCTCGAAACACTAAGTATTCAATTCTACATGTTTTAGTGGAACAAAACTCACATCAATATAAAGTAGCACTAGAAGGAGGCCTGAATTGGAATTTATTATTGGAACAACTTAGAAAATCATAGCATTGTTGGTGCACATACTCTCCATCATCATGTAAATAGGAATTAATGTTGGAAGTGTTTAAGTATAGCATCAGTCGAAGTGATATACTCATTACATTGAGTACTTGTATTCATGATTTATATGGACATTGGTTTATGTCTCATATTGCTGATAAGAACATACACACACACACACACATGTGTATGTATGTTTGTGACTTACATAAGCTATGAGACATGACTTTGTTGTAGCCTTTGCTGGATCAATTTTATTAAAGCTACCTCATTGATGATAAATTGTCCTTAAGATAAGTATCTTATATATATAATATATATTATATATGTACTATAATATATAGTATATATTATGCATTATATATTATTATATAATAATATTATAATCTTATATTATATTACATATATGGTTAATATATTAATATTATATATATGTTAAAGGTGAGTTATACATATTTATAAACTAAATAGTGATTAACTATAGAGACATGTCTCCTCCTCCCATATTTATATGAGATCCAAATCTGCATTTGGAAATCATCAATTACAATGGCAATTATTATACATTTGTAGAAATGATCTTAGTTACTTCAACATGGTATCAGAGCCAAATTGCAAATGTAAGGAAACAACTTGTTTTACAAGAAGAAGAAAATTGACATGCCTAACAAGGGAGAGCCAGAAGGTATAACAAGCAATGACAGGGCAGCAATATGATAAGAAATTATAATCATATGTCATCAATTCTGGATATGACAGAAATATTTGGAGCCTTCTATGTAGTGATTAAAGGCTAGATAATTTAAGATTGTATGTCATGAGGAAGTTGTCAAAGTCAGAATTGAATAATAACATCACATAACTACATGTCTTTGATAAGTCTTGAAGGTTGAGTTCACATCTAGCAGTGATATTAATCATTGAAGGCAATATGTTTATTAGTGACTGAAGAATATCTAGTCAACAGTGAATATCGGCAGCTACAAGTAGTCAATTGGTAACAACAACATATATACGGTTGATATATTTTTATCACCTAATAACCTATGATAAAGTTTTTTAGTGGTTATAATACCCAAGCAGACGATATGTATAGATATCAAACATGAATTTCAGGATAAGATAAAATGGAGAAAAACAAAGAAAAAAAAGCATGCCATGTACAATGTATGGAGATATGAATGGATGTTGTTTCATATGTTGACAACAACACCCACTCGTTACTCTTACACGATCGTGATCTCTGCTTTGGCAAGAGTTGGAAAATTAGGACTTGAAAATAATATGATAGTGAAAGAATCGATTATAAGAGAAACTAGAGGCATCAAAAACCATACATGTAAAAAAAGATTCCTTCATGAATTAGCAGAAGGAAACATCCGAACACCCACAAAAAATGAGACCAGTCTAACCAAACCTAGAAGAAGATAATTTTAGATTGTTGGGTTACAAATGGAAGATAGTGCAGTATACTTTTGGGCTCAAGTATGTCAAGAAAGTGCAAGGAGATTAAGGAAGTTGATGGTAAATGTTTATAGATTCCTCTGTGAGACATACAAATAACTGTCAACATCATGATTCCTTCCAAATATCCCATGAAGTTCAATATATAGTGAAAACATCATCCAGTGAAGGATATTTGATATATCTAATGATCAACTTATAGAGTGAGGATATAACTGGTATACTAGCAATAACTGCTAGGATATATCACTACCAAACATGGGACATTCAATAACAAACAACCTCTAGCATAGAAGCAGCTAGGGAAATTTAAAGAACAAATCAAATTTAAAGAGTGTTACAATCAGAAGAATCATTATTGACAGCAAGATAATATACAGATATAAGTATAAATTATACTAGCTAGAAAAAGCTAATATTCTCAGTAAGAGAATATAAGGATACAAACTTACTAAATATACAAATCAAGAACAAAATCATTATCAATAAGGGGAAGAATAGAACATATATCTCCAAATAAGGGTTTTGAGACTTCAAAAAGAAAAGTGATGTAGATTTAAGACAAATACAATCCATAAATATATTGCATATTAATAAATGAAAGATTACAGTCCTATGAAATCTATCTAGGCATAATGGAGTAGATTGTTCACATATAAAGCCAAAGACCTTTCATTGGTCGATACATAAATGAACCACCAAAAGGTCGTTCGAGTGTCGAGATTGCTTCTTATAGAGGAGATACATTTTATAGTACCTATCCACCATACATTGAAGGTTACTCACGTGGATGCAAGGTAGAGGTAGGTATTATTCTATTTCATTATGAATATGTTACTTAAGATTATTAAATATGTATATAGTAGTGATATGGAATTGATATAGATTAGAAAGTGTATATTATTCGAAGTTATGGATTATTATTTGGTATTATTTTAAGGTAATGTTATATTATGCTTATCTTCGATATTCATTTAATGATATTTTATTATCAAGTTGACTACAAATATAAATGATTTTATGTATTGAAATAAAATGAGAATATTAGTTATAATCAATTATTTATATGAAAAATGTATATAAATAAAGCTAGTCATTGTGAATAATGATATCAATCATGAAATGTTTAAGGATATATGGACAATACATACATTCTAAGTTACAACTAGGAAATATCATATTGATTCCATAGGAAAATATTAATATGTTGAAAATATCAATTAAAGTATATCTATAGAAAATGGAATATATGTATTGTTAATTAATATATACCTAAATCAAATATTTATAATTGGGGTCATTCTTAGATTAATGTCTAATAGAATGAAATATCAAATAAAAGAATTATTGATGTGTAAATGAGAATTTATTATCCTTGAGTATTTTTTTGTAATATCTCACTTACTTATTTTTCTATACATTTGCCTTGATTTTTTCCTCTGAGAATGATAGTGCAGGAAAAGGAGGATTAATATCAGATTCAAAGAGAGCCTAACACTTTGTTAAAGGAAAGTTTATTTTAGAAGATTTATGTTTAGAAGGATCCTGACACATCCGTCAAAGGGGGAAGATAGAGGATATGGTTTTGTCAAACTATTAGTGATATCGATCATATTGATTCAGAAGGAGTGATGGATAGATTATAGTAGTCAAGAGGATTTTAATTCATGCAACTATGTGAATGGGCCTACCCCTTGTATACATCATATGAAAGTGGTGAGTTCATTTGAATCAACTATGATAAATGATACTTGACATATGAGTTTCAAGTGACAAAATCATACTCAATCAAGATATTGGTGTATTGTGAACAAGTTTGTGTTAGCTTCTACTATTAAGCTTAATGAATGTTTGGAGCTTTAATGGATGAAAAGAGCAAGTTGGAACTTAGAAAGAAGTCATCAAATTTGATGTGATGTAAAAGTGTACAATGGTATAAGAGTGGGAACTTTACATTGTGGGGTGAAATAATAGGCAATGATTCATTTCCACTTGAACCCTCATGGGTAGATAAGTACTTATATTTTTTACATTTATCTATTCGTTTATTTGTAAATCTATACATACTATAAGGGTTGGTTTCTTTGATATTTTCCTTTATGTTTGAGGATATTCTTATAGGAAAAGAAGGTTGGTACTTTCCATATGCTACTAAATATTGGGCAGACTAAATCTAATTATAGTAGTTCCAAAGACCCTGATGATCAAGATAGATAAACTGAGGCTCTTGAAGCAAACATTTTTGTTGATTGAGATTATGAGATTCTTCTACATTAAGAGGGAGTATGACTCTTCTAAGGCAATGAAGGAGCTTAGAAGATTGATACTCAGAGAGAGTCTAGAAATACATGTGGGTGACTACATGATGTGATGGGCCTACTCATATGTATATCATGAGGAAGTAATGAATTATCACCAAAAAATTAGATAATTGATTCAAGTGAGTTTGACAGGCATTCTTGGGTGAAGAGAATTTCCAAGGAAGCAACTAGAGGACCTAACTTCCCAGGATCGATGTTCAGAGGGACAAAATTTTGAGATGCAATCCTTTGTGGATGGTATATTCTCTTTGAGGAGAAGTTCTAAGAGAAATTATTTATAATGCACTCTCGTCTTTAAGAGAGAAATATGAGGTGAAACCCTTTGTACCATTTCACATATGTAATGAAAGGTGACAATTTTTTATTGACATATATAAATAGAAGTTAACCATTTTAAGATGATGATCTTATAAATGGTAGACCTATTATCATGGTTTTTTGGGCCAGATTTTGTCAGACATCATGATAATGAACAAATAGAAGGTAATATTTGTAAGATGATGATCTTGCAAATGATAGGCCTATTATCATGGACATCTCTAGATATTGTTTTACACAATTAGAGATCATAGATAATGAATCCATTATGATTACTCTAGATATTGTTTTGGACAATTTGTAATGCCCCGCCAAGGGATCCAAAAGAATTAACCTAAAGTTTTACTAAGTTTTCCAAACAATTTTTTTTTTGAAACATGAAAGATAAACCATTCATAGCAATCAGATAGTAGCAGAAGCAATAACATACATACAATTAAAAGCATACGTAAGCACACATAATCAGGTTATATTCCTTAAGGATCCCAAGATGTTGAGTCACATTTAATCTAATTAATACTAAGTCTAACAACTACCACATCCACATGAAAGAATAATTAAAGGTCCAAAGTCCATAATATACATTTGTTTCGAACGCCTCTTGGCAATTAAATCCAGAATGCTCAATCATCCACTATACATGTCATACGATATGAAAGGCTTAAAAGATTTAACATATGTAAAAAAAAGATACATCATCCTCATCGAATCCATGATACAAGTGCAATATAGTAAATGAAACTATTAACATACATGATACATCCATCCATCAATAAAGATATAACAACCATCGTAAAAGATAACCATCCATCATTAAACGCAGCTAACTAAGTGTATGGTTCCTCCCAACCATCAATAGCATCATTAGACCATCATGGGCCCTAGCCATCCCTCCGTGCGTAACATCCCAAATCACCAAAGAGATCATCGATATTATCATAGTAGGAATGTCACTCCTAAAACATACTACAACTTATGCAAAAAGAAATCTAACATGCTACAACATATGCATAAAGAAATCTAACATGCAAAAATTAAGCATAAGATGATCCTACAAATTAGATAACATCATCTATCACATGCTAATCATCAATGTAAAGAAACATACCAGTAAATAAGATCCATCATAAGATCCAAGAACTGAATGAAGATAAATACCAACAAAGAATTCTCCAACCATGACGACTACGGATGGATCTCAAATGGTAAGAATGAAAAAGCACTACCACCCGACCACGTGGAACCTAAATGGCCCACTCCCACCACACTAAGGAGATCGTCTCAAGTCCCAAATAGGATATCAAATCACATATCACAAGTACTCTCTAAGTGTAGGAATCCTAAAAGTATGCTAACTCAAAGGTTCCAACACACAGATCGACATCTACACCTAGAGGCACAATAATGACATGTAGGAAACCTACTCTATAAGCGAGAAAGTGTCATCACATGAATCATGCTAGAGTTACCTTGGTAGTCTCTCAATAGGCCCCAGCTCCCTAGTGATCCCTATGCAACCACTAGTATCCTCTCATACTAACGAGGCATACTACAGAATGCAAGGTCGTAACCAAACGTTCTCTCTACTCCCATCCTAGTATGTACTAGCACTCGAGGCATGGGCGAGAAAATACAATTATCTTATTAGGTTCATTTTAATCCTCATTTAGTGTAAATGTTTTCACTTATTAAAAAACTTACAATGAGTTACCCTAGCAGCCACTTAGGGCCTCGGCCCCCATTGCAAGCCACTTCCTAACACTACAAGTAGATAACCCACCCTAGGCTCATGAAATAACAAATCACAAAATCACCTCAGTCCTATACAAGTGACTGGAAAGCATCATAAATATAATCAAAATAATCACATCAGTTCTCCATGAGCAACTGAAAAGCATCCAATGATAATCATAATATCCATCGGTTCTCAATGAGCAACCAGAAAGTATCTCAAAGTAATACTGATCAAAGACTCCAAAATGGTCAAGTCAAACATGTCACAACATGACATCATCAAGATCAAAACAAACACTTCAATCCCATCAAGGTGACTAGAAAGTAGTCCAAGTATAACTAATCAATGACTCAAAAATGGTTAAGTCAAGTATCTCATATACATACACCTCAGCATCACACAAGAAGACTGAAAAGCATCGACGAATAGTAAATACAAACATCTCATAGAGCATACCATCACATTACCATGGTTGGGTTTTAAAAAGATTGAGATCAAATAACATCAGCATGACATCACATCTCATAACCCTTGAGCCTCTGATAGACATCCTATAACTGGTCAACACTCTAGGACCACCCAAACCCCAAACATGGATAGCATAAAGAACAAGATACAAACACATATTTTAGTTTGCTTTCGCAATCACATGGTTAAGCCAAATATGAGGTTTTTGTTTTCGTTTCAAGTATACTTCAAGTGTATAAGCTTCTTCGTTTAATTTCCAAGTCAACCCATTTATCTCCTTGAATATAACATAGAATTATCCCTCCATTATTTTAAAACAGTTTTCTGAAATAATCAGAAGACAATTATTTACTTAAATGGTAAGAATACCACTTGTCGATCTTCGAATAAGAAGCTTATAACTTCATTAAAATCCATATTATTAAAATTAAATAATTTTAAAACTGACTTTGAATGCCATTCATTACTAATTAATCTTAATTAAATCACATTTAATTAAATTAATTAATAATTATATAACATATCCATATAAATGCACAACCTATGATTTTGGACTTATTAATTTAATTAAGTATTCTAATTAAATACTATTAAATTACAATAACCAATTTTGCTCCCAAAAGTAATATTTTAATAATAAGTAATTAAAACTCTTCAATTACTTATCATCATCTCCTTTAATAACTTGTTTTGAAACTATTAATAGGATAACAAATATTCTATTAATAATTTAATAAAATATAAATAACAATTGAAATAATTTCCAATAAATACTTCCCTTTTAATTCCATTTCCATTAAATTAAATTACTCATTGAAAATCACTTTGCAATTCTAATGAGCCTGATAACATTAATCTTCAATTATAATATATTCTAATAATTAACCTTAACTAAACTAAATTTAATTAAGTCAATTATTAAATTCTAAATATAACACTATGCTACTATCTCTTTTCTTTTAATATTAACTAATGAATCATTATTAGTTAATAATTAATAATTAACCTTGTTAATAGTTTATTAAATAGCAATCACCAAGTATAATTCTTTAATTTTTAAATATATTAATATTTATAATATATTAAATAATATTTAATACGTATTATATCTCATATAATAAATTAAATACCATATAACAACATGTTCCAACTTAAATCCTATCACACAAAATAATAAAAAATAATAAAATTTAAAAAACCAACACTTAACATTAAAACCCACCTGCTATCTGCAGGGAGCCGTGTGCTAACAGATGTTGCCGGAGTCAGCCCTGGGACCATAGTCGCAAGTACAGTTGCGTCAGCAGTTCGTCACTGACGGTAAGTAGAAAGGGGTGGAGTTGGGCGAGAACCCCCGCCCTCCCAATTTATTATATATTTTTTAATTTATTTTTTTTAAAACATTTTCCTCTGCAACAATTCCCATACGTTGTACACAGTATAGGTCATCGTATGCAGGCCGTTGTCAGTGAGGTAAGCAATTGATTTTTATTTGTTTAAATTTGTTTTATTAATATATGGTATAAAACTTGCTTTATGTCAAATTTTAAATAAATTTATTTTCCCTTATAAATATAAATTTCATCACAGCGTCAAATCCATAATCTTGATTATGGTTTTGTTTAATTTTTAAAAAAAACAAACTCCTCAAAATAATAATAATGAAATCTTAATATATATATCTATATATATTTAATATCATTTGTCAATATAATCTAATGGAGAGATTACAACCAACCATTCAAATTTTAACTTAGAATCTCCATTTTAAATTTCATTCCGTTTCCAAATCTTGATTCTACTAAGGGAAGATTGCAATAATATTTTTAATTCCCATAACTAGATGAAACAATATGCATGCTCGAATTCCAAATTACAAAATTGAAGATTCATTCATAGAGAATTATTCAGACACACATAACAGACACGATGAAGACAGGAAGAGAAAGAGCATAATAAAATATGTGAAATAATGAGAAGTGCCAACCTGGACACTAATGCTAATTTGCTACGCCTCAAAAAATTGTAGAGAAGCTCCTCCTCTTAGAACCTTCTCCTTTCCGAAAATTTCTTCCTTCTCCAACATTCACAATTCCTTCAAGAACCAAAACCCCCAAATGACTAGAAGCATGCAGAAGCATATAAGCATATGAGCTTGTAGAAGCATATGAGGATGTAGAAGCATATGAGCATGCAGAAGCATATGAGCTTGTCCATACACACTAGGAGAGCCTGTATATAAAGGCCTTTAAGATGCATCTAGAATGTGTCTAGAAAGACTAGGAGATAAGCATGACAACTAAACACATAACTTCCACAATAAGAAGATAAAGATGATGAGGTGTCTAGAATGTTGTAGACACCATGTGCTCAATAATGTGCTAACTCCTAAGTGTAGACAACATGTGCATAATTGGAGTGCAAACTCCTATGTTGTCAACATGACAACTCACAAGAGTTTGCATACTCCTATGTGAATAAATATTAAAATAATGCATATTACTTAATTAATTAAATTTCTTTATTTAATATTCACTTGACTCCTTTTTAAATTTATTTATTTATTTTAAATCTCATGCACTCACTTTATTAAATCCACTTGTTTTATCTTAATATATTTTAATTACATGCACGCATCATGCGATCTAGAATCTTTTAATAATTTTAATATCTTTTACACTTTTAAATTTATTTTTGAAACTTAATTGATAAAATATTTATTAACTTAAATAATAATATTATTTAGCATTTACTTAAAAATGAACTCTAAATATTTTATTATTAAATTAAATAAATATTATCACGTTCCAAATTTAAACTTATAACTTTAATCTTCATATTTAATTATTTTTTATTTAATTAATTTCTCAATTAATTAAATAAAACAAATATTAAAATATCATATTAATTTTCCATTAAATTAAATCTTTTAATTAGAGTTAATTAATAGAAAATACACCAAAGACTTATAAAGTAAAATACAAAAACCCATCATGGCAGAACACATACAAAATCAAACTAAATGGTTACAATCATGAATTACATCATCTGATGCATTCAGAGGGTACTCAACTTAGATACTTGTCCTCATTTTCAATCAGGACAAATGGCTTAAAGGGTTGGGATTTGAACTTGAGAATTTATCTCCCCTCTCTTACCATTGAGATAATGCGATAGGGTACACTCATCCTAGCAATTCAGGGAAGTTGAGACCCAGTGCTTGCAATCTACATAAAATTCATGCATGTACAAGCACAATATATACTAAGCTAAATAGGCAATGGCAGGAACCGGTGCATCATGTAGATCCCAACTAGCAGGTAACTACGACCCCCTTCCTTAACCACATCAAAAATGCCATACAGAAAGAAAACAAACATGCACACCATACACATGCAAGTATGGGGTAAGTATCCATAAGAAAACGCATGTGATAATAAATCATCTAACTAATCATCATCAATAACCGCAAACACTGTAATAATCATCATACATACATGAACTATAAAGTACCAAGTAATCTCATCATATAATAAACTGAATCTAAAACAATATCTGATAATCTCAAAACAATGCCACTATTAATCATCAACATAAAACTAGCCCTAAAAGAGTTCGACAATGATAGCAAAATTCAAACTAGGGCAGGCACTACATAATTAGAGATCATAATATATGTTATGATAGTATTCATAACATTGTGATTGTAGTTATTTGACAAGTCACTATTTCAGAGTGTTAAAGTTAGATTATATGTCGTGTATAGATATCCTTGATTATGATGTCTCGTAAAATATTTTTGTTACTTCTCCCTTGCTAAGAGGGAGTGTTGAAGTATAGCATCAGTCAAAGTGATATACTCATTACATTGAGTATTTGTATTCATGTTTTATATGAACATTGTTTATGTCGCATATTACTGATTAGAATATATGTATGTGTATGTGTATGTATGTTTATGACTTACATAAGCTACGAGACATAACTTTGTTGTAGCCTCTATTGGATTGATTTTATTAAAGCTACATCATTGATGATAAATTATCCTTAAGATAAGTATCGTGTGTGTGTGTGTGTGTGTGTGTGTATTTATATATATATATATATATATATATATATATATATATATATATATATATATATATATATATATATATATATATATATATATATATATATATATATATATATATATATATATATATATATATATATATATATATATATAATGCATTATATATCTTATATATTATATATATGATATATGCAATATATTATGCATTACATATTATTATATAATAATGCAATATTATATTACATATATGGTTAATATATTAATATTATAAATATGTTAAAGATGAGTTATACATATAGTTATTTATAAACTAAATGATGATTAACTATAGAGACATGTCTCCTCCTCTAATATTTATATGAGATCCAAATCTGCATTTGGAAATCATCAATTATAATGGCAATGATTATACATTTGCAGTTACTTCAATAGGAAGGAGGGCTAGAAAAGGTTCACTCATGGAATAGTCAACAAGCAAGATTCCAAGTTGTATTTGAGATAGGATATCTCGTTAAAAGTGATTTAAAAAAAGTGAAAATGTTATAAAAAAATAAAAAAATGAAGCAGAGGTTTCTCAAATGGATAAGAAGGTGGATATTCTTCTCATTTGGTTTAATTTTAACAAGAGATTCTATACATTCCATTTGATTCAACTCGCAACAACAAGGGAAATGCAGAATACATGACATGACTGAGTATGAGAAGACGCATTGTTTGGTTTTCCTTTTGAAGGTGGACTTGGCATTACAAGGGATAATTTATTTTTCACAAGTATATGAACCTATGGTATGTTCCAATTCAAAAGAAGAGTTTCTTGAGTTTAGAGAGGATATTAATAGGAAAACAAGAAGTGGATATGGAGGAAATACTTGGTGTAGTTTACATCACCTCTCACATTTAGAATCTACTTACCTATCTTGTCGAGATACTATTTACTTGATCAAATTTCAAATGGGCTAGTATGAGGAAATATCTACGATGGATGGCAAGGATTTATTTAAGCTCCCAAGTTGGATGTCTAATAAAGGTAGTAGTCGTCACTCAAGTTGGGAGCCAAAGGTTGAAGAAAAAAATTAATTGCATCAAGCAAGCATGATTGAGTATAATGACAATGATAATCAAGAAGAAAAGAAATTTGCACATTACTTCAACTAGAATGAGTGGACAAGACAATGAAGTAAGTGATATATTTTATTCAAGGGGACACATAAAAGACAAAAAAATAGCATCATGAAGATATGGAAGGTGATCATCATAATTTTTTGGAGGTGATCCTTGGCAAACTTTCCCTCGTGCTACAAGGATGAAGTCTTGAGGATAAAATACAAGGAATTTCATAGACTCGTCGAGGACAAGATGGTTAAATGGATGATTTGAATGATGAATTGCAAGTTATCACAGATGAATCGAGGTATAAGGAAAAATTTAACAAAACCATAAAAGATATTATAACCTTTGGGGGGTGCTAAATGATATCATGAAGGAAGTTGTTTCACTATCAATGGTATTTCAAGATAATCAAGTTATTGTAAGTGGAGTAATTCACCACCAACTTCAGCCTCTTGCAACTTTACCACTTGGGATTGAATTTGAGGAATTAATGAAGATTTTGGATGATCTTCCTTTTAGTCACAAGGATGTTATACTTGATGGGATTCTACATGAAGAATTTCAATATGCTAATAAAGAGAAATCTACATGCAACAATGTGGGTTAAGATGGTGAAGAACAGTTTGGGTTTATGACATTATTGGATGTTGCATTTGATCAAGTTGGGAAGCTATTTGATAGAGACATTATTAAAGAATCCTTGGTTTTTGAGAATTCATTTAGCAATGTTCATAACGATGCATGGTTCATATTGTACAAGGACAAACCTCCTAATGCATAATTTTATGGGTTTGATTACAATATTGATCCTTCCTTGACCACTTGAGAGTTTGATGTTGATGCTCATGGGGTTATCCATCATCAAACATGATCTCCTGAAGTCTATGATGATAAAGAAGGATCTCAACATGAATTATCACTTGAAACATGCCAAGTTGTTTCTTTCTTTGCTTTTACTATTGAAAATTTTGAAAGTTATTATTTTATTATGGAGGTTTAGGATATAAACTTGCATTTGGATTGATCATGGATCATGGACCACATGAATTGCCTCAACTGTTAACCTTTTCTAATAATCTTCCTGATTTTGAAAATGGGGTAGTAAATATTTTTCAGAGTACAAAGATAAATTTTCAAAATTGAGATCCATCACCCAAGCGTTGTTTCTCTTGAAAATCTCGAGAAACCATGTTAGATCAAGTTTATATATTAGTATAATCAGTATCACCCCTTTGGGATTCTTGTCCATATTTAGAGTAGGTTTGTCTTGAACCATTTGGTTCAACTAGTCTAGGTTAGTTTTCCTTTAAGTCACTTTAGTTTAGGTTCGTAGATTTGTCTTGGGTCATTTGACCCAACTTGTTTGGTAGTAGTTTCTTACTTTTCCTTATTTTAAGAGTTTTCTTTAGGTGGTCCAGTGTGGAGGGATTCTAATTTGTGATAAAGGAAACCTTTTCTCCACACTTTAGTTTTCCCCTAGTAGATTTTTTAAGTTTATTTTGTGATTATCTCTTGCTATGATACCTTGAACTTGAAAATGTTCCTAATAGCTAACCCTTTGAAAAGTTTTTGTACTAGATTTGGATTAAACTCTCTTTTTTTTATTGATAAAAGATTGAATCCATATAGATTATATTTATAAAAAGAATATAAAATCTCCATTCAAATAGGCACTAGTAGCAAAGAACGGAGAAGAAAACCTCCAATCTAGCTCGAGACAATAGTCCTTCACATAAATACAAAATTAAAAGGGGCATACCCCAATTTTGAAGTTCTGAAGAAGGGCATTTCCCTCTTTATATTTTATTCAGTTACAATCTTCTATCCATCTTATTTCCTTTTGACTATATTGGTTTTGTACATAAATTCCTTTATCACATTTGGGGTCTTAGGAAAGCATTCCTTCCTTTACATAAAAATTAGCCAAATAATCAAATAATTCCTTGGTCTTTGAACATAATTTACTGAAACCTCTTTCCACACCAATTAAAATATTTGGTTGATATGAATTTAGCTTCTAAGTTTCTTTTTGATCTTGTGCATGAAATAAAAATTCAAGCTCACATGAAACATTAGTCTTAAAAAATGTGAGCTTTCTATAATCTAGGAATTTTACTTTCCATACCATTTAAATTCCATGGTTAATTTCTTAATTGTAGTAAATATTTTAACTTTTTTTAATGCCTTGTATTTGTTAAACATTCTTCCTTCCAATTTGTGTATTAGCATCTTTATTATTAGTATAAAAAACTATTCTTATAAATGTTCTTTGAAAAAATCTATTCATATTCTTATAAGTTAGCAGATCCTCAGTTAGGAGTTGGACTTTCAAACTAGTATTGTTGGGGATATGTTTCTTAATACACTATCAATCTGAGCATCCTACTTCACTAAGGATTAATATGAGTTCACCTTAATCTGATCTTTTATATTTTTACTATTTCAGTTCATATGAATAAGAGAAAGGGACATGAGATCTTTTCTTTGTTTCTATCCATAGATCTATATTCTTTCTGAATATTAACATTGTCTTTGTCATGCTTCGTTATAGCTTCTTGATTAATTACATACATATACCTATTTGTGAACATGGAACCAAATTCAACTTAGTAAGATCATATTAATATCAAATTTGCATGCTACAGAGTATGATTTTAAGTGAAACTTTATCCATTCCTTAAACAATTTTTTAGATTCCTTCTTATAAAAGAGTCAGAAACAAACATTGTGCAGTCAAGGTACGGGTCAGGTAGCTTCCTTAAGATGGATTAGCTTAACCAGTTAACTCTGAATACTAACCATCCATATTTTTTCCATTTTTTAAGCTCTTGAATCTTAGATATATTCACAATTACTAATCTGTTTGAAAAAGAATCAGATTACTCATATCCGGCACCTAAGATTAGCACTATTATTCACCATAAACAAATTATCACTCCATTGAAAATAATTCAATGTATAAACTTCATTTTTATTAAGTATTCTTGGTATTTACATTATAAGAAGGATATTCTTATGTTAGAGTAAAAGGTTAATTTAATTTAATTTATTAAATTACCTTTACTCCCTTCTTAAGATTTCACTTTATGCACCTTGCATTTCCATTTAAATATTAATTAGTAATTAATAAATGTCATTTACCTGTTAGGGTTTCCCTTTTAGGGTTCTGATATCCTTCATAAAGATTGATCGGTTGTAAATTCATTCATTATGTTTTGCACAAGGAAATATAATTTTCTCGCTTGTTGAGAAAACCCTTCTCTCTCTGCTTTTCTTTCTTCCTTGTAACAGGTTATTTGAATGCAGGATATCTAGGGCCTATGTATTTTTTCATCATCAAATCTTACATCTTATATTCACTATGTCTATCTTACCCACTTATAAAAACTAGTTTGAGTTTTGAAAAAAAAAGCTCCCCACTAAGTGGGATCTAAATACTTGAAGTATCTATACATGCCTAACTAGGAATAGAGGAGTACCTTAGCAACCTATTTACACAGAGAGGGTGGAAAAACATCAACATAATGAGAATAAATATGTAAAGAAGGACCCTCCAAAGAAGCCCTAAGTTTGGAGACATTTAGAGTTATAAGATTCAATCTTTGGTATTACATAATCAGCTAAACTTAAGACTATTAGTATGCCAAGCTAAAATCTTGAAATTTGAAACAAAATTTACCAAGAATGACTAGAAAAATAAGAGAAACTTTATTATTTCTTCAATCAACAAAAGCCTTCTTCATGAAGGTACCACCCTATCCTCTTCCAATTGGCACAAACTTGAGTGTAAAATTACAGCTAATAGGAACATCTAGTTACAAATGATCATATCCTCTCTTGCCTCAAAGACTCTATTGTTTTTAATTTCCAGAATTGGGTAGACCTAGATAGGATAATCATAAGTACCATATTCACTACACTTGGTAATGCACAAATTGTCATCAATATTCTCCAAGACTAAATAAGTTCTTTGATAGGACTTTTAAATATTGCCTCATAGAAATCCTTAATTGCAGCCTTATCCCTATCTATGTGGAGGATTGTAGCTACAAATATTGCCACTATGTCAATGTTATGCTTCTTTCTATCCATATATTTACAAAAATCCTCGCCTAAAATGATCCTAATTTTTCTATGATCCAACTCATTCTTGTTCTTAGTCATTTTACTGATTCTTAAATCAGTGATATCCCCACAGAATGCAATTTCCCTCTTCCCTGGTCACATACATATTGGAGTAACCATACCTAACCCACAACACACTACACTAAAGAAACCACGATTTCTACCCAAGGACCTCTACAAATAATTGGTTGAAATCAATCTTGAAGGCTTCTTTAAATAGAAGAATTGTCATTATGGAAGAGAGTTTGCATTAATGATCAATAATCATTCACAGTCCTACTTCTAGTCAATGCTTTTAAATTATTCCTTATTTCATACTCATATATATAGTGTGGTATGTTTTTCATGCTAGCTAAATGGTTTTCATATCATAAATTTCCATGATGTTTGTGCTAAGTCAATAAATCCACATGTGAGAGGGGAGATATTGCTAAAAACCATGACCTCCAGGACCATATTTGAACATAATTAGCTACCAAAGGGTTAAGTCTCATGATTAGACACATGCATAAGCTTCAATAAAAAAATTATCATATTTTTTAATTTAGTAATAGATTTAATATGATGTACATCCTTTCTCTTTAATAGGTAGTTATTGTATTAGATTATTAAAAAGAATAATTTTCTTAGCGCTTATATAGGGGATATTTTAGATGAATTCTAAGATGGTAGATGTAGGTAAAGAAGGAACCTAAAGGGGCTTTCTAAGTTATAATAGAGGTAATGTTTAGTGTTCCTAGATTCAAAATATCTTCTAAATTCTCATACAATTTGTAATACATGGTTATTTTTAATGAGAATGTCCTCTCCATCATTGCCTAGATTGGCTAATTCATTTTCTATTTTATTGCCTTCTCAGTATATATGTTGTATCTTGATTTTGTCAAGGTTATCTATTAAGGATAGTGCTTCTTCTAGTATTGAGTTAAGTTTCCAATTAGACATATATTTGCATCTAACAACATTTAAAATGATTTGTGAATAGCCTTCTATAATTAGTTTCTTAATACTGAAATTCATACCTAGTTTGAGTTCTTCTATGAGGGCTTCTAATTTTGCGATGTTATTTGAGGAGACCCCAGGTATTTTCCCATATAATGTGTCATAGTTTATTCATTGTGTATATGATGCAACCTATTCATTCCCTCCCAAGATTTCCTCTAGATGCTCCATCAAAATTTAACTTTTCCCATTTTATGCGAGGAGGTTCCCATTTGCAATTTGCCCTAGCTTGTTTGCTTGCTTTTGTATATAGCATTAAAGGGCTGATGAGACTATTCCATTTTTTCTACATTTATGTATCCCATTTTGAAAAGGCCCCTTCTTCTTTAGTTGAATTGCTAAGATTATTATTCATTACTTCAACTATGTAGGCTTCCATTTTGTCGAGGAGGGAAAGAATTGTTATTTCTTTGTTTAGAAATATCCTCCTATTCCTTTCCTTCCATATCTCCCATAAGAGGATGGTTGGAAATTTTTTCCAAAAATTACTATATATTTTAGAGTATCTATATTTGGGTTAGTTTTTTAAATGATCATATAAGTTCTTTGAAAAATATGAAAGCCACTTTAGTTTCTTGTATAGCTATTGCAGGCATGTTTTTGCAAAGGAACATTGAAATAACATATGTTTAGTTGTCTCTAAGTTACTTTTACAAAAGGGCATCTTGAAGCGCCCTCAAATCCCATTTTTGTGAACCTAACTTCAGTTGGAATCCACTTTTTGTATGGTGGCCCAAAGGAATATGCCTATCTTTGGTAGACATGCTTGGTCCCAACACAAGTTTGGAGGTATTTCTAGTTGATCCCATCTTTGGGAGTTTGTAATTAGTTAATAACCCTTTTTTGCACTATATTTACCATTTTGTGAAGCTTCCCAAATCAATTTATACTTTCTTTCTTTGTGGTTACTTTTTATTTGATTGAGAAATTGGTTCTATACTATTTTTTTTCTTCCCATGGGTTTATTTCTTCTATAGGTTTCCATTTCCATTGTTTCATTTTATCGCCTTGCACTTTCAGATTGAACTCGTTTATTGTGTTTAAGGCACCTAAGTATTTTAGTTACAACATTTTACTCACACTTAATTGCTCTAAGTTCTTAGGAAGATTTCAAAGTGAATTTGGAACTAGTAAAAATCATACACTTGCTTTAGTGCCATTGTGGTTTTCCAAACTATCTACAAGCTCA
Source organism: Cupressus sempervirens (assembly GCA_028749045.1). Taxonomy (NCBI): domain Eukaryota; kingdom Viridiplantae; phylum Streptophyta; class Pinopsida; order Cupressales; family Cupressaceae; genus Cupressus; species Cupressus sempervirens. The sequence goes on along the minus strand of CM053786.1, from coordinate 297,000,929 downwards.
ACTACTTGTAAGCCCAAAAAAATGATTGAGAAGAAAAGAAAACCAATATCAAAAGAAAAGAAAAATAAATAAAATAAAGTGATTTGGCTTTGTGTGTGTGTTTGTGTGTGTGGGTGCTATAAAAATAATCACTAAAGGTAGAAAAATATTTGTGGTTGACCTCAATGATAACCTCATCGAGGTTAAGGGTGTTTGACTAGCAATGAGGCTCTATCCATGATGCTTTTGAAGTAAGGATATAAAATAGCTAAGACCAATAAATCTGAGAAGCTCTTTAGATTCTTTTCAAGTGGGGAATAAATCACTTTCACACACATGAGTAGTTGTGCATTAAGGTTCTTAGCATAATTCTTTTCACCCATTTTGAGTATAATTTTTAATCATTAGATGAATGAAAAGGGGATTAACCAAAGGCTCTTGATTCTAACTAAGTTATATTCTTGAAATGTTAGGATCATTTATTTTAGTGGGTTCTAGATGTTGTGAGGTTTTCACACCATCACCCCATTACAAATGGGTACCCCCTCTTGTATTCTAAGTTAATGGGATAGAGAAATTTTGACAATGATTAAAAAAATTGCAAGCCTTCCAAGAGTTGAGTTGAACAAGAAAAAAATGGCAAATGTTGGCTAAGTATTAAAAAAAATGGAAAAAGATGGCAAAATTTGGCCATTGTGGAAAATCTAAAACTTGATAAAATTTGGCTATTAAAATAATTCGAGAAAATAAAATCAAAATTGAGCCAAAAATACATGTACATGCCCAAGTGCATGTTAACTACTTTCACACACTACATGTACTTTCCTAAGTGCATGGTGATTTCTACTTCACTTTACATGTACTTACCCAAGTAAATCATGACTATTGCATGATGGTTGTAGTTGTCCAAGTCACCCTTGATTTCCATCGCACATTAGATGCACTTGCCTAAGTCACTCTTGATTTCCACGAAGAAAATGTGTATTTTTTCCTAAGTGCATAGTGGTTTCCACTTATCATTTTATTGTTTTTCTAAAGTGTGTAGTGTTGGAAATACAATAGGGAAGTAGACTTTGAGAGGCAGGGGGGTGTGAATCAACACTTAAAACTTTCAACCTCTAAAACTATTCACCACACATCCATCTCACAATCTATGCATATAAACTAAAATACCAAATTAAACTTATAAATCCATAGCATGAAAGTAAGATATTCAACACATGTATGGCACAAGATATTTGGTTACCCAGAAACCCTCCAAGGAGAAGGTAAAACTAGGGTGGGGATGACACTCACAAATATTCACTAATGCAATAATAAAGTGTATCCAATGAAGGTTACAATGTTTGACCATGAAACATGATCTACCCTATGAAAGGTCTACCTTGTCAAAGGCTTACAAGATTGTTATAGCTTACCATGTTAAAGGATTTAAACACCCTGCTAAAAGTGTGCCTGGTAAAAGGACTTTAACTTACAATGAAGTAAGCACCCTATTAAAGGATTTACAATAGCCTGTTAAGACTACTTTGTTGAGAGATTTAACTGTTTCACTTGTTAAAATGTCTCAGCAATGATCCTTCAATTAGCACTCTATTGCTTGATGTTATATCACCTTTATACTAATGTATACTTGATCCTTTCTGATTAGATGTATCTCTTTCATCCTCTGATTCCTTTCCTCTATTCTCCTTTAACTGATTCTACAATGTAACTCAATTCATAACACCTTAATCACCATGAATGCTATGTTTGTGCATGCAAGCTCTCTTCAATTCCCCTTAGCATTTGTTAGAAAGTTTTGGTTTTTTCCTCCTAAAGAAGACCTAGGTGACTTAGGGTTAAGTATGAATCAACGGTAGTGATTCACCCATATTGCTACTTAAATCTTCCTTTTTTTTTATTGGATGCATGTAATGAATAGGGATTCACAATCAAGATTCATCCTTATCAACAAAGATCGTAAAACAATCCTTAAGTCGGCCCAAAAATGATTTACATAGAATTTTGTTCCATTACAAACAACTATGTCAAAACTATGTAACTTGGCACTTGAAGTCCCTGATGCTCAACATCAACTACAACCTCAATGGTGTAACTCAGCCTCTAAATAACTCGAAATCTACTAATCACTCAACATCTAAATAACTTGGTAGATACCATCTGCTCAACACTTGAGCGACTTGACAATTACTAGTTACTCGGCTCACACTAAATATTTGTTACTCAACATGTACTATTTGATAACTTATGCTTGGCATGTATTATTTGTTCGGCATGCACTAGGTAAATATCTTAAGTATATTGTCACTCATATGTCAAAACTAATCTAAGATTAACAATCTCCCCCTTTGACATGAGTGGCAAAATACTTGATCATGTATGAATAACCTTTAGCCTCTCAAGAATAACTTAGATAATATCCATATTGTCACTCATATTTGATCATGATCAAATATTTGTTCGGCATGCACTAGGTAAATATCTTAAGTATATTGTCACTCATATGTCAAAACTAATCTAAGATTAACAATCTCCCCCTTTGACATGAGTGGCAAAATACTTGATCATGTATGAATAACCTTTAGCCTCTCAAGAATAACTTAGATAATATCCATATGCATACAAAACTTCAAAACTTTCAAAATTTTGCAAAAATCTTATGACTCATCAGTCATACCTCAAAATTAATAACTCCCCCTGAGTTGATTGGGTTATTTTGTATCTATACTCAAAATTATTCCCCCTACTGAGTAGATTTGTATTGGTTGATCTACGTATCTCCCTCAAAAATATTATCTCCCTCATACTTATTTCTCCCCTATTTTGACACTGATGTCAAAGGGTTATACACTTTGAGTGTATTTGTCCAAAAATGATTTGTGGACCTCAAGCATGATTTTCAATGCTACATCCCAGTTATCACAACCTATCTCCAATGACTTGATCTGGATGGTTAGCTTGACAACAAGGTGAACTAAGCCTTCATGAGTAGAAAGATGTGGATGTTTCTTCATGAGTGTTTTAGCAAAGGCTAGTTCCTTGTGCAATATCTCCATATGTGGAGTCAAAATTGACTAGGTGTTAATCACTTTACCCTTGATGTTTGCTTCATCTATGTGTAACACTACTAACTAACTTTGGAAGTTGAGGAGATTCATGGAATGTTTCACTCTGAGTTGAAAACTTTGGTAGAGTAATACCAGATGACTATATATGACTCTCCAAACTCAATATGTGACTCCTTATTTCTTGTGTAAAGATTGTGGGATTACACAATTTGGTGTTTCAAAGAGAAAATGTTCTCTAGTACCTTCTTCACACTATCAATTTTGATTGCTAACTCAACCTATTATATTGCAATAACACTTGACATATTTTTTATCAACCTTATGTTGGAACTTTCTTTCAAACCATTCAAGTAGTTTGACATTAGAATCTAGGTCTATGTCATTTAGCTTCTCCACCAAGCCGGTTAATTGTTCAATTACTAGCTTGTTTTCCTTTGGAGCCGGCAGATTGAATGGATCAATAAAAATGTCCTTGATATCTATCAAGGTTTACTTCTGCCTATGCTCCTATCTAAGTAGTTCTTGATTCTTCTTCATTTCTAGAGCTTCCTAGAGTATGCCCATCTTCTCAATAGTGATAGTGGCATAACCAAACTTGGGCAACTCAATTACTTCATCTAAATTCACATCAACAAATGATGTAACTTCAACTTCCTTGGATGTGCTCTGACTTGGTCATGATGATTGTAGGCATATAGCTTCTATACTCGGCCTATGAAGAGCTTGACTAGGAGGAGTAGCAGTTTTTGGTAAAGTTACCAGTGTTTATATTGCTAATTGCTGCTCAAGTTTGGTAGTCATACCTAGCTCTTCAGTCTTATCCTTTTCCTTCTCTACATTCATAGATGCACCTTTCTCTTGTGTTGTAGGTGTAGGAGTATCTACCTGACCTATTTGAACTTGTGTTCCTTCAGTCTTCTATGTTTCATCTTTCTGCTCTCCAACTATCTCACCCTTTTCATGTTCACTTTCCTTTATAGTGACTGAGATTGGAGCACTTTGTTCCAATGTACTGATGGTAGAAGTAGTTTTCTCATTCCTTTGATATACCACAAGGGATAATGTAGGTTGTATCATGGTGAATTGAGGGGGGATTGTAGGTGTAACTTGTTTCTATACTTCCTCCCCTGCAGATACCTTGTTTGCCTTCTCAATCTCATCAACACTCACCAGTACAAGTATCTCACAAAGTTTGGCCTGGGTAGTGGATTCCAACAATATTTTCTTCAAGTCATCCTCTGTGAGAGGATTAATGTCCTGAGTGACAGTATCAAAAACATCCTTTATCTTTACAGTATCATTTTATTTGTTCATCTCATGTGGAGGACTAGCACTCAGCACTAGTTTATTTGGTACACTCTATTTTGTTTGTTGCTCATCCTCAGCTAGTGTTTGTGTATGTACATTTGTTTCAGTGTCTTCCTCTTGTGTAATTGGCTCAGTATCAACTATGATTACCTCATTTACCTATTGTTGCTCTTATTTTTCCTCATCTACCATAATAGGTGTCTGCATTATTGCCTTGGGTGTTGTTAAACCATATAGTGATTTCCAAATCAAAGTGGTCTTTTATACAAAATCCTCAACCTTGTTCTACAATATGTTGAATGCCCTGTATTTTCATGCAAATTTTCCAATATGCTTCTTCAATGCCTTGGCCATTGTTTCCCTATCTAGTTCTAGCATCACTCTAGCAAGTGTAGTCTCTCTAATTTGTCTTTCTATGTTTAGACTATACTACCACTTCTGCTTAACTCTATCAGATAATTCCTTTGGTAGACAGTTGGCAATCTCAATTGGAGTTTGTTTAAATGTTTCCATCATGGCATAAATTGACTCCTCTACTTGGTTCATCTCAAGTTGTCCAAGTGTATCAAATTTAATATTTGTGAGACCAAATAAATCAACATTATTCCTTATGTTCTCACATATAATGTCTAAATCTGAAGAAGGATGGTGACTTACCACTTGAAATTGGTTGTTGTCATCAGATTCTATCTTCTCTTCATCAGATTCAACTAGAGCAACATATTTTCTCCTTGGTCTCTTTTTAGGCTCCTCTTCATTGCTAACTGGTCTAGCCCTCTTCTCTTTTGGTTTGACTACTTCTTGAGCCTTCTTTGTAGTAGCCCTTGTGCTTTCTCTTGTATAGGGAACTATAGGCTTAGGTTTTGCAACTTTCCTTGGTTTGCCAGTGGCTGGTTTCTTAGCTTTCTTCTTCTTTTCCTTAGGTGCTTCATTGGTTTCTTCTCCCTTGACACCTTCTTCAATTTCCACTTCTTCTGCTTGATCTTCTCCTTGACCTTGAGTTAAGAAAAATGGTGCTTGAGTTGTTATATCCTCTTCTTCTTCATCATCTTCCTCCTCTTCTTCTTCTTCATCGACTCCTTCACCAAATTTCTCTTTTAACTTCTTCACAATTGTGTTCATCTTCCTAATGACTGAAGCAATCTTCAAATCCATTGTCCTCTTAGATTTGGCCACATCATAGTTTCCAAAGGCAGCAGCCTTAGCATCTATATCTTTTGCAAGTAATGTTGTTATTGCTGCAAAAGCTTCATCAACATTGATTTCATAGCCTAGTGCCCTTAGCCACCTTACCCTTGGAACAACAGCTTGAACATATGTAAAATAAGTGTCAATTAGAAAGAAAACATCATTGAAATGTTTCTCAACTAGTGAAACTAGTATCCTCAGTCTCTTCTTCATTTATTGTTTGAAATCCTCAAAATAGCTTGTCATAACTAACTCAAAATTGTTCCCAAGTTGTTCAATAAACTCATCTATCTTCACTGCAATAAATCTATTTGTTTTCCAAGCAACTTTACCAAATGTGGGGAAAGTATTCTATACATAAAAGAACATACATACAAGAATTGAACCAAATTTACATTATGCACTTTTGGTCTTCCTTATAGCTCCCAATTTTTTTTGACAACTATTGCATCTACAACTCAACAAGGTCATAGGTATGATCCTTCTTGACTATCTTATAGCCCATGTTAATAGCAATACATGGTACACTCTTGAGCCTGCTAGATTGATAGAATTTATGTTCTATTATCCTCACTGCAAATGTAATTAGGGGATCTAAGATAGTATTATTGTCATGCCTTGTTTGTTCCACACTACCCCTGTATTCTTCTCAATGACCTCTTTAGATTCACTTCTCATTGTTTTAGGTTGGTCAAGTGTTGGATACCCTATTATTCTATGTACAATTTTCTTAGTGATCTTCATTGGTCCATTATCCAACCATATAGAATTATCATGGATTCTACTCAAGACTATATTTATCCATTCAGCCTTGAAAACATTTGGAAAATCTAGGGCACAGGTCAACCCTTTCCTCTCTACTATTTTGAATTCATCCTTCAATGCTCCATTTTCACATAATTTTCCATAGGTTTCCCTAATTTCCACGTCTCCTATGCTACCCACCTTACATGTATAGTAGCATCTAACATCTTGAATCATTAAAATCATGGTGGTATCATCGACAATGCACCAGATGGATCTTTTTTGTAAGAAATATTAGGAATGGCTCTAAAGTTTGATTATCTAATCTCATTGCTTACCAATTGTACATTCAAAACTTATTTACCCTCTTTAACCTTAGTAACTGAAGAAATAGATGTCATAATGTAAACTAGGGTTTGCAAAAATTCAAACTACGTAGCTCGGCACATAATAAATACCTTTGTGATTCTGTTGTGATGGTATCAAGTGACTATTGAATTCGGCTTGCAAATGTTGGTATGATGTCTTTTAATTTCACCTTTCACTCTTCATGCTCTTCTTCAAATTTGAATGATGTCAAATGAGTAGAAATCAATCACATAGTCCTCGAAACCTTGCATTTAAGGCTTGGTGCTTACATAACTAAAAGCTCGGCTTCAATAAAGATTTTGACTAACTCAGCTTCCATGAAGTTTCCTTTCCACTCAGAAACCACTACGAGCATGGTCAACACTATCAACTTTGATAGCTTGGCATCAACTAACATTTCACTCAGCAAGCTTAGTAAAAAATTTATTGGTCGACAATAACATGAAAACTGACAAAACTTAAAGATTTCTTCTAGATTATTACCAATACTTTGCATCTTTATTCATGCATATGTAATCTTTTTAGAACTAAATCCTTAGAACTGATGTATAGTATATCTTTTAGATATCAGTCTCGCATACCTGTTGATTTGTTAATTTGAGGAAGTGTGATCACCTAACCCATTGGGTGAAGTGATCCCTTCTGAACTTGATGTGTTGTAATCTTCCTTTCTCTTCCATGTCTTGTTCATTTCATCTCTGACATTCTCAAAATTTTCCTTTCCTTTTCCTTTGTTAAAGTCATTGCTTTGTGCCTTTGACCTTGTTGTACAATTTTTGCTTATGTGACTAGTCTTAAAACAACTAAAACATGTGATTTGACTGAACCATCTATTGCAGTCAGTTTTGAAATGTGTTCTTATGCAATTTTAAGCAACATGTCCATACTCTTGACAATAGTGACAACTATACCTTGTATTATAATCCCAATTATAAGAGTTGTCATTGTGCTTTAACTTTGTCTTCTTGTTTGATGACCATTTATGCTTGGATCTACACTCATATGCTTTGTTCGTACTTATGACAATTATAGCAGTATCCTTCAAATCTTTGTGTGCATATGGTCTTGGTTATACATTCATGTGCCTGATGTCCTTGTTTGTTGAATTTATGGCAATGACCCATGAACTTCTACTTAGGGTTTTCATTTGTAGTCTTGCTCCTGCAAACATTAGTAGTATGACCTATCTTACCACAATTATGACAAGTAGGTTTGGAGTTCTTACCTTTTTTACTTCTTTCTTCACCACTTTTGGATGATTCTCTTTCTTTAGTACTAGTGTATCCCAATCTATAAGTACCATTGTTGGATCTAGGGGATCTCATCAATTGTTCAAAGTAGTTGATGGCTTCACTAGGTTTTTTTGAAACTATTAGCAAACTACTTTTCCCTTTTCAGATCATTTCTCAATTGTTCAATCTGCAACTTTAGTGTTGTGACCTCAATATCCTTTGCATTTAGTTCATGATTTGCAATCATCATTTGACCCAAAGTTTCCAATTGCATGTTAGCAATCCTAGTTACCTCTAATGTTTTCTCTTCTAGTTTGTTGGTGAAAATCATTTTGTCATCTTCAATCATGACTTTTTCCTCTTCAACTTTCTTTTTTTGCTCGGTCACCTCACATAGCAATAATTATTGGACTCCTTGTTCTCTCTTTAGATTTATGACCTTTTCAATTAGGATTCCATTCTTTTCCACCAGATTTGGAATTGTTGCATCAAATTCATTGGAGTTTCCATTGGCAAATAATTTAGTAGTGTCAATCTCTTGGTATTGTTTCTCATTCTCTAGAATAGAAATTTCCTTTCTTCCTTTTAATGATCTCTTCAAATCATCTCTTGCTTCATTTAGCTGATATAGGGAAAGTTGTATTTCAATCATCTAGTTCTCAATAGTCTTTCCCAACTTATAGACTTAAATCTCCAAGATCTTTTCTCAAAGCTTAAAAACTTTACTTTCCAGAGAACTGTGCTCTAATACCAATTTTTGGAAATACAATAGGGAAGTAAACTTTGAGAAGGGGGGTGAATCAACACTTAAAACTTTCAACCTCTAAAACTATTCACCACGCATTCATCTTACAATCTATGCATATAAACTAAAATACCAAATTAAACATATACATCCATAGCATGAAAGTAAAATATTCAACACATGTATGACACAAGATATTTGGTTACCCAGAAACTCTCCAAGGAGAAGGTAAAACCAAGGTGGGGATGACACCCACAAATCTTCACTATTGCAGTAATAAAGTGTATCCAATGAAAGTTACAATGTTTGACCATGAAACATGATCTACCCTGTGAAAGGTCTACCTTGTCAAAGGCTTATAAGATTTTTAGATCTTACCCTATTAAAGGATTTAAACACCTTGCTAAAAGTGTGCTTGGTAAAAGGACTTTAACTTACAATGAAGTAAGCACCTTGTTAAAGGATTTACAACAACTTGCTAAAACTACTTTGCTAAGAGATTTAACTAATTCACCTATTAAAATGTCTTAGCAATGATCCTTCAGTTAGCACTCTATTGCTTGGTGTCAGATCACCTCTATACTAATGTGTACTTGATCCTTTCTGATCAAATGTATCTCTGTTGTCCTCTAATTCCTTTTCTATGTTCTCCTTTAATTGATTTTGCAATGTAGCTCAATTCATAACACCTTAATCACCATGAATGCTCTATTTGCACATGTAAACTCTCTTCAATTCTCCTTAGCATTCATTAGAAAGTTTTGGGTTTGTCTTCCTAAAGAAGACCTAGGTAACTTAGGATTAGGTATTAATCAACGATAGTGATTCACCCATATTGCCACTTAAACCTTCCTTTTTTCTAATTGGATGCATGTAATGCATAAGGATTCACAATTAAGATTTGTCCTTATCAACAAAGATCATAAAACAATCCTTAAGTCATCCCAAACATGGTTTACATAGAAGTTTGTGCCATTAGAAACATCTATGTCAAAACTATGTAACTCGACATCTAAAGTCCCTAATGCTCGGCATCAACTACAACTTCAATGTTGTAACTCAGCCTCTAAATGACTCAGCATCTACTGATCACTTGGCATCTAAATAACTCGGCACATACCATCTGCTCAACACTTGAGTGATTCAACACTTACTAGTTACTCGGCTCACACTAAATATATTTTTCTCGGCATAAACTATTTGACAACTTATGCTCGGCATGTATTACTTGTTCGGTATGAACTAGGTAAATAACTTAAGTATATTGTCACTCATATGTCAAAACCAATCTGAGATTAACATGTAGTGGCTTCCACTTAGCATTTAATGGTTTTGCCTTAGTGTGTAATGGTTCTCACTTATTGATTAATGGTTTTGCCTAAGTGCCTAGTGGCTTCCAGTTGATATTTTATGGTTTTGACTAAATCCATAGTGGTTTCCACTCCAAGATTAATAAGGAATCTCAATCTCAAAACCTACCTACATCTCCTCAAGTTTAATTAAATGCTTTGGAATTTTAAAATTTATTGGGAGATTGTGAAACTTGATCAAATTTCAAAGATATGAATAATATTAAGAATTAAAATTAAATTAAATATTGAGGAGAAAGAAAGTGACAAAAATTAAAAGAAATATAAATAAGTAAATGGTTTTTTAATTGAAATGAGATTCTTGACTTTGCAAATAGTGAACTTTAAAATGGGAGGAGACTACATTTACCTTAACTTTATAAAATATGGATTGATTTTAAAAATAATTTCATTAGTTCATCCATTGATGCATGAAACTTACCTAAGTGGGATGGATTTTAACAAATTAAAAATTAAAAATTAAAAATAAGTCATAAAGGGTAATAAAATAATTTTTTTCCAATCAAATTTGCATTATCCCATTAAATTATCTTTATTGGAGATTAAGATGGCAAGTTTGTGATGATTTTCTAAGTCTTATTGTAATTATCATATAAAGTTTTATAATTATTTACAAGTGGTGGTTTGCCTTGCAAGTTAAGATGATGAGGTGGCATAATGGCCTTTTTGTTATTGGTTATTGTTTGCACTTGGAATTTCTCATTGGTTTATTAAGCGGTGACTTCTTCTACAAGTGTTCCATTCCAATTAGACTATTAGTTGATGCATCTTATCAAGTGGCTATGTCTAAAGTTTTTTTTTTTTTGCCCAAGGGGGCAATGAAATTGGTAGTTCCCCTCGTGATGCTTAATTGGAATTGGCTAAACATTTAATGCTTGTAACATGTTGTTATGAAACCTTAAGTAGGGCTTATGTAGATTAATCTTGGCCCTTGATTTTAAATCAATCTTGGTCATTCATTGTATTTAAGTGTCTTATATAAACTTCACCTCTCTCATTTGTAAAAGGAGGACTTTTTGGAGAATTGGTGCTTATATAATGAAAAAATTTGCTCTACTTTTCATTGTTGTATCTTGCATGGTGAATTATTGTGATCAAGTTTGTATTATTACATGGTGATCCATATTTCCTCACTTAGCTTAGGATTTTATTTCATGTTGTTTAAAAGTAGCTTAGTTGGATGGAGGTCATTGTTGATGTTCACATGATTGATTTGATGAATTTGGGCCACTAGCCTCTTGTTGATGGTAAGAGTTCCTTGTGTGGTAAGTTGACAATTGAATGCACTTAACTTCAATTGATATACAATCTTCAGTCGTCATCCATTTGATGTAGATATTGATTTGAAAACCATTTGAGAATATCCTTAGAAGCTAGCACTAGGTGGGTGGAGTCACTGGCAAGATTATATCTAGTAGAGTCCAAGTCATCCATGATTCATCTCATTCCTAGTTAGAGGTAGAAGTATTAGTAAGTTTAAGTTGGAGTTCAAGTGGAAAAGTTAGGTATATTTTCATTACACATTGTAGAGGCAAATCTTTACAAGTGCAAGAGTTGATATCCATTTTTTGAAATACATAATTCCCTTTATGATAACCAACATATTACATCATAAAATTGAGTTCATGACTAAGAAGAAACCTTGAAGTCATTTCATGATCTTACCATTGGAACTACAATTGGAACAATTATTATGTTATCATTGATGTCAAACCTTACTGGCAAGATATTTGCTAATAGTGTAGAATGCCATATCAATTTGATTGATGAAGAGGATTTGAAAAGATAGATAATAAGATGAACTAGTAAAGTGGTTGAGTAAAGAGGAGTAAGTATGATGGAACTACAAAGGGCACTTGATCATTTAGTATTTGACAAGATAATATGTTGTTTGATCATTGTATTGATGCAAGTCAAGGAGTTAAGTAAAAATCTATATTGATAAAGTAACAAGTTATTTGATTAATGAAGTAGTTAAGAATTAGCAAGCATAAGATTAAGGAACTTAAGTATTAATCAAGTGATGGCAATGATTGAGAAAGATGAAGGAAAACTAAAGTAGTGATCGAGTACAGAGATGGCCAAGCAAGCCAATGCAAGTCGAGTGAGACAGATTAGTAGTCATCAAGTTACCTAGATATGACCAAGCTAAAGAACCAGAGTGATGACCGACTATTAGTACATTAATAGTTTGAGAAAGAATCAAGATTTGAGGCTGACATAGTTGAATTTATAAAATAATTAAAAAAATCTTAAAGATGAGGATTAATGAGCTAACATATTTAATGCATGAATTAAGTTTGTTAAGAAATCTAAGGTGAGGATTCAATGAGAAGTTTTTAGAAGTTTCAAGGAAAGAAGAAGAGAGACAAAATGATGAACAAATTCAATAAATATGATCAAACCCTAAGATCTACGGTTATGTTTAAGTGGAAAAAGATTAAACTTGTCTATTTAAGGAGGCATATGAGATGTTTTATAGTGTTTCTGGCTGCAAAATTTGTGGAGAATAAGTGGAAGAACAAGTGTTATAGAGGAAAAGTGAAAATTTGGTGAAAGTAAGGTTTCTTGAGGTGTTGCCAAGTAGATCAGAGATGGAGAATGTGATGAAGACCATACAATGAGTCATGAATGAACTAGATGGAGATCTAAACATGCAAAGCAACTTTTAATTTATCAAATCAACCTATATTTTACATTCTAACCATTATGGCAATAAAATCTTTTAAGGTTAACCTAACAATCATGTTGTAAACCCTTTAATCAAGGTGGCATTTCAATGGGATGTTTTTGAAGACCTCTAACAAGGCCACTCCTAATAGGGTGATTAAAATCATTTAACAAGGTCACACCTAACAATGTATTTTGTATTGTGGAAACGATGTAAGAGCTGGAAAAAAAGATGAAGGAGTAAATAGGTTTTTCATTTCTTGTCCTTTGGTCTGACTTGTTTCTGTAGTTTTTGGTTTTTGGCTTTTTGCCTATTTGTTGTTCTAGCCTTTTGGTTAGTCGTAGTACTGTGGTTGGGCTTTTGCGCTTATTATCAACCTTTTGATATGTATGGATTGTGGCTAGGCTTTTGTTTCTTATTATCAGCCTTTTGATATGCTTTAACTTTTGGGTTTTAGGACCCTTGTAATCCCTGTTTTCCTAATTTTATATATATATATATATATATATATATATATATATATATATATATATATATATATATATATATATATATATATATATATATATATATATATATATATATATATATATATATATATATATATATATATATATATATATATATATATATATATATATATATATATATATATATATATATATATATATATATATATATATATATATATATATATATATATATATATATATATATATATATATATATATATATATATATATAACCTTTAACATGGTTGGCTCTTAATCGAGTTCATTTTAGAAGAGTGAAAAGTGGTAGCATGTTACTTGGTAGTTTTTTCCAAATTGGGTTTCCACATTAAATCCTAGTGTCATACTTGTGTGAATATTGTTTTCATGTGTTATGCTATTTACTTTTATATGTTTATGTAATTCAACAAAGACTAAAATGGGGAGCTTGGTGTCGATATGAATAATTTGGATGATTATGATTAGCTACATTGATCAAGTGGATTTATGAGTTTGGTTAAGTTGTTTGAAGTTGTCAAAATTTGAATTAGTACATCTAGACCTAAAGATAATTGATTCACCCCCTCCCCCACCTTCCCCCTCAATTATTCTAATCATTCTAACAATTGGTATCAAATATTTGGTGCTTGCAAGGAAAGTTTCAAGTGACTTAAGCTAAAGATCAAGATGAATAGAAGAGAGGTACCCAAGCTAAACAGAGAGAAATTCCTAGCATGACAATGTTTAATGAGATTGCATCCATTTGGTGTTGGAGATTCTGCACTGTGCTACTTGGACAATGAATAAATAGAAGTACCTAGACCCATGATAATTGAGAAAATAAAATAAAAGAAAGAGCACAATCAAATGATAATAGATATGGTATCTTCTCTAACTTATGTTGAGTTTGATGACGTGAAGGATTGCACTACTACAAAGAAAATGTGGGATAATTTTACACAAATTTATGGAGGAGACAAAAATGTGTAAGGGATAAAGTTGAAAGTTTGAGAGGAAATTTTGATGATATGAGGTTGAAAGAAGGATAAAATATTGCCCAATGTTGTGGTTGAATCAGAGAAGTGGTAAATGCAATTAGAGGTGTTAGAGCAGACATAATTGAAGAGATTGTGATCAACATATTATAATATTTAGAATACCTGAGCGGGGTGAATTAGTTATTCAAGGTCCAAATGTACCAATTGAACAAAAAAACACTTAAACAATTTCAGTTCTTATCATTACATTGCTATGTCTCTATTGTAAACTATTTGCAGCATTAATTGCTTGACCATTATTCTATAAATAGTAGACTTGTAGAATGTAAAGTTAAATCAATAAAGCATCACAATAGCATTCACACAGTTTTGACACTAGGATTTTTACGTGGAAAATTGATTTGGGAAAACCCACCAGCGACATGTCACCAATTTTCACTCTTCAGAAGTGAGCCTTGTTAGGAGCCAACCTAGTTAAAGATTACAATACACACTATTAAATGTGACCTTGTTAAAGTATTTAATCACCCTAATAAGAGTGGCCTTGTTAGAGGAATTTAGAAAATTCCATTAGAATGTCACTTGGTTAAAGGATTTACATAGACTATTAGGTCCTTATGACTATTAGGTCAACCTTGATTAAAGGATTTCAAATACTATTCACAATGGTTAGATAGTAACATGTTTGATCTTTTTAGTACAACTCACTTTGCATGTTCAAATCTTTGTTCAACTCCTAATATTTATTTACTATATGGCCTCCATTATCATCTAAATATCAGATTCTCTTGGAAATCCTTCAAACAATACTTCTTCTCAACACAATTAAGCATTTTGCTTAGACTGGCCAATAAACAACATCAATAACAACTCTAACTCTTTAGAACTCCTTGAAAACATGCACAAGTACTTTGTACTTCTCTCTTATGCACATACACTTAAATTTCAGTTCTGTACCTCTTTAAATAGGTAGTTCTAATATTTTTCCACTTAATAAACACCATAGATCTTAGGGTTCACGATTTGATCCATCACATACAATGTATCTAATCACTATTTTGTTCATCTCTTATTTTCTATAAATTTTCTCCTTAAATTTATCTCTAAGGTCATTTACCTAATCCTCTCTTAAAATTAAATGATCCAACTCATCAATCCTTATCTTCAACATGTTTTCCATATCCCAAGATATCAACTGAGTCGGCTAGAAATTATGATTCCTCACAAATAGTTAAAATGTTGTTCCTTGACCAACACTAAGTTTTGACACTCGATCATCACTGAATTACTTGGTTGCTATAGAACTTCTTGCTCAACATCAACACTATCACTCGGTCAATACTAATGCTTGATCAATATTGAATTTTCTTGGCACTTACTGTGGCTTAGTTGATACTATAATCACTCATCACTTTCATCAAAAAACCTTAGTGTTTTACTCTATTACTCAACCAAGCCTACACAAGTGATTTTTCTTTGCTCACACTTTCAGGATTTAAACATTATTTTCTTCTCTTCTATCAACATGATTTAAACAATTGGATTGTCTTATCAAAGTCTAACTAATCAAATGTCCATTTGTAGTTTCCTCTTCATAACTCAACCTTCCATCTAGATTCTTTTGCTATGAAAAACACTTCAAATACTCTTCATCAATCAAATAGATATGACATTTAGATTAGATAGAAAATTGTCTCACCAATAGATTTGACATCAATGACAAAACACCAATTGTTCTAATTGTAGTTTCCAACACAACAAGGTATTAAGAACTTTACTTATTGTCTATGTCATTAGAGTATCTCAAATACAAAACCTAATATGCACACCTATTAATGACCTGACCCTGGATAGTCTAGTGGTAGACTCACTACATTTGAATTTTCAAATTTTGATAATTATACATCTTCTAGTGTTGAATCTGCTTTCATGTCTCAACTAACCCTTGATGGATCTAAAAGAAAAAAAAGTTCAAAATGTAAGCTTGTAGACAATGACAATGAATTAGGTGATGACCTTGAGGGTCTAGAAGTATTATTGGCAAGAAGGCTACCAAGAGAAAAAGGCAAATACAAAGGTAAAATCCCTATAATCTATTTTACATGTAACAATATTGGTCATATTGTTACAAGGTGACCTGATACATATGAAAAGAAGGAAAGGAAAGAAAATATATTGAGGAGGGAGAGACAACCATGGTAATAAAGACTACAAGGGAAAATGTAGGAAATCTTCTTATATTGCAAAAGAAGATGGTTTTGAAAGTGATTTTGATGAACATGATGAAGAAGTTGTTCATGTTGCAATGAAAGATGAATGTGATGAAGATGAAAAGATTGATGAAATTGCTCTTATTTCACATGATAGTAAGAATGATAAATGGATAATTACTAGCGGTTTCTCACATAATATGTCTAGTGATACAAGTAAGTTTGAAAAACTAGAACACTACAATGAAAGTTGGGTTAAGTTTGGAAATGATGCACCATATTATGTGAAAGGTAAATGATATATAATATTGATTGAAAAGATTAGGTGTGACAATGCGTATTGGGTTGATGGACTTAAATACAATGTGTTGAGTGTGGCATAGCTGGATAGTTTAGGCTACCAAGTTGAATTTCAAAAAAAGAAAGTAAAAATCTATGATGCTACTAGTGAACTGATTGGAAGTGGAGAGAAAACAATAGGTAACTTATTCTATCTAGACCTATATGAAAATAAATGTTTATATGCACAATTTGAAGATTTTTGGTTATGGCATAAGAGGTTATATCATGTGAACTTTGATAATTTGGTAAACATTAGTAAAATGCAAAGAGTAAGAGGACAACCAAGATTGAGAAAATTTGATAAAGTGGTGTGCAAAAAATTTCAAATGGGAAAAATGACAAAGTCTACTTTCAAGAGAAAGACCTATTCTTCTGATGATATTTTGGAGTTGGTTCATATTGATTTATGTGGTCCTAATGTGGTTCATATTGATTTATTATGGTGACAAGTACTTTATCCTATTTGTTGATTATTTCTCTAGAATGATGACTGTGGTGTTTCTCAAAGGAAAATTTGATGCTTTTCAAATGTTTTAGTATTATTTGGATAGAGTTGAAAAGGAAACATGTAAAATCTAAAATGTTTAAGATTGGATAGAGGAAGAGAATTCATATTAGAGGAGTTCAATATGTTCTGCAATAACAAAGGAATCAAAAGAAAAATGTCTACAACAAGGACTCCACCACAAAATGGGATAGGTGAAAGAAGAAATAGATCAATCATGAAGTGTGTAAGAACACTGATGATAGAAAAGAATATTTAACAAAAGTATTGGAGAGAAGCTATAAGTACTATTGTTTATACACTTAATCGAGGTCAAGTCAAGAAAGGTACAAACAAAATGCCTTTTGAACTATGGTATGGCTATGTAACTAATGTCAAATATTTCAAAGTATTTGGAAGCAAGTGTTATATATTGAAAGATTCAAGGAATGGGGAATTTGATGAAAAGAGTGATGAAGGTATATTCTTAGGATATTCTTCTAAAAGCAATGCATACAAGTGTTTGAATACTAATACTAAAAAAATTGTGGAAAGTGCAAATATTAGAGTTCATGAATTTGCAAACAAGAATGAAGAAAAATACAAAAAGGAACTTGAAAATTACAAGAACTTTGTATACATATATGAAGGAGAACCAAGTACTTTACCTAAATAAGAGAAAGAAGTTGTCAAGCCTTAGCAAATAAGCACTGTCGAGTTGCAATAGTGAAGCTCTACCGAGCACAAGCAAGCTACCAAGCATTATGCTATAGAGGTTGAGTCACAAACAAAGGAGATTGAACATAAGATAGAGGAAGTTGAGTTACACTAGGAAATACCTAGAGAATATGAGCAAGCTAGACCAAGTGAACTATAACAAGGAGAAAGAAGATTTGCACTTGTTTTATCAAAATAGGTGAGAAGACACCACATACCCAATCAAATCATTGGAGACAAAGATTTAGGAGTTATGACAAGAAACAAGTTAAAGAATGATACATGTCCACTATGCAAGTTGTTGGCATTATGTTGTATTTTGTCATTAGTGACAACACTTATTCAATTCTGAATGCTTACTGAGCTCATCACTTAGTCCATAGTTTATACCGAGCATTCAGTGGTTACCCTGTAAGTTTAATAGTTAAGCAGTTCACACTAAGTATTCCTGAAGCTACTGTGTGAATGTGTAGTTCTACAGTGTTTACCAAGCTTACAATATTCACCGAATAGATAATGGTCATCGAGCTTCATGGTGTCTATTGAGTTATTAGTTTGCATGATGTGAAGTTAGTTTCTATTGAGTGATGGATGTGTAGTTTTTACCAAGTGATAGAAAGGTAAACGACGGATTCAGTATTAACTGAGTGACACTATATCTACCGAGTCTCCAATGGCTACCGAGTTCTGAGCTACATTGTGCGATTAGTATGGATCGAGCTTCTACTTCTATCGAGTGCATGATGATGCTGAGTAATGCAGTGGATGCCGAGTATCAGAAGGTCACCAAGTCAGCTTGAAGAGCTCGAGTTTTCTAATATTTGGTCGACTTAGTAATGTTTTATTTACTTGTGTTTTAGCCAACCTTTCAATTGTAATTATTGAAGTGGTATATATGTAATATATTGTACCATTTGCAAATGTATTATTATCATGAGTATGTTAAGGAATGGACATGTAATGTTTTGAGAAGAGTGAATGCAAATTAGTAGTAGAGTAGAGTTTTCAGCAATGTCATTAAGGAGCAACAAAGACATATCAGTCACAAGAGGTGCTCTATACTTCAAGATCTATTTAGCAATCAAGTTGTAAGTCAAATCTACTATTTCATCCTGACAGTTGAATCTGTTTTCTAAATCCTTTACAGGGTAGACTTAACAGTCTTTGTATAAATCTCCTAACAGAGTGCATACTTCATTGTATGTTTTTAAAACCTCTAACAAGGTGGACCTAGCAATCCTAATTGCTCTTAACAGGGCAGATCATCAAAAGTGGTCAATGTAAACCCTAACAAGCCAACTTTATACTGCAGTAGTGAAGTTCTATGGGTATCATCCCCACCCTAGTTTTACTTTCTATTTGGAAGGTTTTTGGGTCATCAAAATACTATGTTCATGTGTTATGAATGTTTATCTTTTCTCATGCATGCAGTAGATTAGATAAATGAATGGTGAATGATTTATATGGTTAAGTATTGAATTGATTTAGAATTTTTGAGATTATTGATTCACCCCTCCCCTCTTAGTAACCTAGCTAGTCTTGATTATTTCCAACAATAGGTATCAGAGCTTTGTAGTTCTCAGGATAAAGTTTGATAGCTTGAGTAAAGATCAAGGGAAAAGGAGATATTCAGACTTGACAAAGCTATTGAGAATGAAAAGCTAGATCTAGAAATGGCCATAGCTCAACTCAAGGAAGCAAAGGAGCATCTTTCCCAATTCCTAAAAAGAAGGAAGGAACTTGCAAGACAAATGAATGACCATTAGTATGTTGAAGAAAAGATTGAAGACTTTCCCATCAAGCAGTTCAGATGAAGCTAATGAGGCAATCAAGGAACTCCTACCAAAGAATGGCTATCTACAAGAAGAGATAAGAAAATTGAAAAGAGAATAAGAAGTTCAGCCAATAAGAATGTGTGAAATCTTGGAACAAAGGAATAAAGCAAGTGAAGATTTAGAGGAAAGGAACAATGCAAATCAAAACCAAACCCTTCAGCAAGAAAGTCTTATCAATCAGCTCTCCAATGCAAATGAAGAAATCATGAATCTAAGATCTGAAAATGAAAGCTTAAGGAATGATTTAATCACTGTAAGACAAATCAATGAAAGATTGAAAGCTGATCTAATTTCTAAAAAGAAACCCAATAAAAGGATGATGAAATCATAGGCAGATATGGATCAATTGAATACACAAAGTGAGCAAAATCTTCATACGAAAAAAGGTAAAGCAGGACTTGGTTACAAAGAAGAAGGTGAATCTGCCAAACAAGGTGCCCAAAAAAATCAAAGACCTACTCGCAATCACTGTGGTAAGTTAGGGCATACATCAAACAAATGTTGGAGCAATGGAAAAGAAAAATTCGATGGAAAATGCTACAATTGTAGTAAACATGGTCATAAAGCTAATGAATGTAAGGAGAAACCAAAATTTGAAGGTAAATGTCACAAATGCAAGAAACAAGGTCACAAGGCATCTGAATGCAGATCCAAACCATTCAATCCAGCTTAACAAATTGTTAAATCAATATTTGGTTGGAATTGTAATACTTGGTGCAGATGTCATTATTGTGGAGAATATGGACACATTGGCATAGAATGTACAAGGCATCACTTGAGAAAGAGAGATTCAACAATAAGATGTTCTACATGCACTGAAATTGGTCATATAGCTAAAAACTACATGAACATAGGAAGAGTTGAAGATGAGAAGAAAGCTAAAGCTAATAACATCAAGAAGCAGATGAGACAACAATGGATTCCTAAATCTATCGAGCATAACAGTTCAAATGATGGCAATGTCACTCAAGAAGTGGGTGACTCCACCATTTCTAATTAGATTCTTCAAAGGAGGGACTAGAACTGCATCTTCAAGCTAAATATCGAATAGTTCCAAATGGAAGAAAGTAGAATATCCAAATTAGTATTTCAGATACAAAAGGATCACATGAGTTTAGTTCATACCAAGCAAGGTTAGTCACAAACTTAACTGAGCTAGGTCGGGAGTAATGAAAGATTTGTTTGATCATCGAGTCACAAGTTTCTACTGAGCTAGTGAGTGGATGACAGTCTGTCATGCACTACGTTAGTATGGTACCTAGCATTAATGGAAAATTTTCATCAAAAAGGGCAAAATTTGACTTCATTTTTCACTGTGTCTTCAGTATTCACAAAGCTAAGAGATTTCTAGGTGCACACAAGCAATTCCAAGCGATTTCAAGTGAATTTTTAGTGAAGAATTTGTTGAAAAAATTCTATCACTTACCAAGTAGCAATGGCATCTGCAAGCACCAACAGCAGCAAATCAAAAAGTGGTTCAAAAATGTTGGTCAAGGGTGTGGAATGGAAAGCACCGAATTTGAAGCTAGTTCCAGTAGTTGTAGAGGCACTCGACCCTAATGGTGCTCAATCCCAAATTTCACCAAAGGTACTGTTAATTAATGATATCCACACTCATTTTAAGTGTTCTATTTAGGAGATAGGAACCCTAGAAATGGATAGTGCTTTAGAGGAAATGCGTGTTGATGGATCATTGAAACCCGAGCACAAGCATCTTAAAACAAAAGGGTTGACCCATATCACACACCTGCCAAGGAGTTTTTAGATAAAATGGATTAGGTATATTCTTAGTCACATACACAATGGTCAATTATGGTTAGAGTAGCCTATGTTGATAACCAAAAAGATGATTCACAAGACTACTAGCCTTCCCATGCTAAGCAAAGAAAAATCTACCAAAACCCTAGGTTGGGATGAACTCCAGAAGAAAACCCTAGCCAAGTGGGATGGTAGAGGTTTAAAAATTAGCACTATTTTTGATGTGGATTTAAGATTTGGTATTCATGTAATTTCCCACAAAATTTATAGCTCCAGTCATTTAAATAATGCGCTATGTGAGGCAGTGGACTTAGCATTTAAAAATGTAAAGAAAAACATGGAATTTGACTTGTCAGAGTTACTACTAAAACAATTAAACAAGAATATGGACAGCATCCAAACATCAAATAACAATCCTGGTAAATTTGGTTCTTTGTTGATGTGCCTTTTCTTTTATGTACAAAAATTCTCTCCATCCAAAGGTTCTATTGTGTAGAGAAAGGATGTTCCTATTTTATATCAGATAAATGAGTTTATTGCAGAAATGAGTGTAAATTTTGATAGTATTATGGACAATTATTTTGAAGATTTTAAGGACAGGATGAACAACAAGTTTAGGATTCCTCCTAAACTTGTTGAGGATTATAAAGATGATGTGTGTTTTATGGTTGACTATGATAGAGTATATATTTAGGTAGTCAGGCCTTGAGCTGCATGGGTGAAACCTCTCCCTTATGAGGTCAATATTGATGAAACCAGGGACATTATTGAAGCACTAGTAAATGAACCTATAGACCCTAAGCAATTAGATTTTGGCACATATGATGAGGCAAAATCCAGAATTGAACTGGAAATCAAGCTACCTCAAGAAATCAACAAAGGCAAGAGGAAAATAGCAAAGATTAAAATTGTCACTGGCCCTCTAATGGTTATCAAGGGAAAAGGAGAGGATGAAGATGAAGAAGAAGAAGAAGAAGGAGAAGAGCAAGAAGCTAAAAAGGAGGCAGAGCCAGCAAAGAAGTGTAGAACCAGAATCAGTATGCAAAGAACATTAACAAATGAAGTAAACATTCACAAACCAAAAACTAAATTCACAAATATGCTTAGACTAAGAAAGAAAATAAGAAGTGCAAACCTCACAAGAGAAAATACTCCATGCTTTCTTGATTCTGTAGATGTGTCCTTTTGTTGTGGATGTATGCTCAAGATGCTCAAAAGCTGCTTCAATGGAGATGGGTAATGGCAAATTGGTAGCTTTGTGAGCTCTCAATTTGGCATTATAAGGGTATGGTTGATGGCTTTGGTTCTCAAAATAGCATGGTAACTTTAACTCAAAGATTGTTGATGAAATGGCTTGGGATGGGATTCAATTTATAGGCTAAGGGGTAGAGGGATGGAGGGCTTAGATGCAAGGATGGATGAAGGCTTAAGGAGGGCTAAGATGCACTCAAAGGGGAGCACATGGATTGTGCTTGTTTAGCACCAATGGGAAGGTGACACTTGTCACAAGGAGGATGAGTGTGAGAGGGTAGGGTTAAGGGTTGGTTAAAGTCATGATGAGTGGGGTTGAGTATGTAAGAGGGATGTAAGAGGAATGAGTGTGGAAGAGGGAAGAGTGTGTAAGATGGATGTAAGAGTCATGAGTGGGCTTGTAAGAGTCTTTATGTTTTGTAAGAGCACTCATGACTTAGTGGTTGGGTTTTTTTGAGGGGAGACTTTGGTTTGGATTAGGAAAGTCTTAAACTTGTTTAAGGAATGTGACAACATTAGGGGGTGGATTAGGCTTGGGTTTAGGATTAGATTAGGGATGTTAGAGATGTGCAAGTGGATGGCATTAATGAGGGTGGGTGAGTTAGTGGCTAAGCTTGGTTAGTATGGGTGGATGGGGTGGATTAGGCTAAATGGAGGATTAGAGATAGGTTAGGGTTTTTTTTGAATTTGAGGATTTCATTTATCAAATAGATTTATTTAATAAATGGGGATTTTTGGAATTAGATAGAAGAATAGGATTTAATTGATAAATAGTAGATTATTTGATTTATCAATTAGGACTATAGATGATTAATTAATTAATCAACTAGGGGATGACAACGGATTAATTAAATAGAAATTTAATTAATAATGCCTTTTTAGATAACTAAATAGGATTACTAAAATAGTGTAATCAAATTTAGGTGTCTACATTTTGCCCCTCTTTGACATAGTATTGAGACAACACTATTTCAAAGAAGTTTGAATGAAGACGACATGAGGAAGATGTTTTAGCAACAAGGTTGCCCCAGTCTCAGATAAGAAGAGGAGAGACTAGACTTAGATGATGCCCCCTCAAGAAGGCGACAGGGAGAGAAATGGGGCTCGACGACTTCTTGAAAAGTACAAGAATTTGAGGCGAGCTAAGACGCAGGTTGGCAAAGAGAAGGGGCTGAATTAGCTCAAACTCTCACTATGGGAGAATGATAAAGGGAAATCAGAGGCACAATAGTAAAGCAAGCTTAAGACTTTCCAAGATTGGGGGGGGGAGATGGAGGAGCGGAGCGCTATAAAAGGAATCCATTGAAGCTTTTTGAGTGGGGGGATACTTCAAAGAGAAGTACCACCATGTAGTTGAGCACTAGATTTGCTATAGGACTGTTGGTTAATTGCCAAGGTTACCAAGAACATCAAGGCCTTTTCACCAACCGTCCAGAGGACTGACGAACTGACTCAAAACAAACACACAAGGATTGCCCCAGTATCACACATGAATCCCAAAGGAAGCAGCGTGGAAACGACACTAGGTAACCCACAAGCAGAAAAAGAAAACAAGCAAAAGACCTGATCAAGACCTTACGCTCTAATTGCCCCATTCGCAGCATACCATGATATGGAAGATCATGGCAACCTTGAGGAGGGAACAAGGAGATTGCTTGGAAAAGATATTTCAAGACCCAAAAGGGAAGATCCCAAATCAAAAGAAA
The DNA here is from genome assembly GCA_028749045.1 of Cupressus sempervirens. Taxonomy (NCBI): domain Eukaryota; kingdom Viridiplantae; phylum Streptophyta; class Pinopsida; order Cupressales; family Cupressaceae; genus Cupressus; species Cupressus sempervirens. The sequence goes on along the minus strand of CM053786.1, from coordinate 296,976,460 downwards.
GTGAAAATCCAAAAGAGAACTATTTGCCAACGAGATGGGTAGGACGAGGTACTAACGGATCAAGATCAGACATGAGGAAAGCTATATCCTGCAAAAATCTATCAGAGAGCACCTAAGCTGATGGATCTGGATGAGTGATGTGTCTGGCAAGCTGAACTAAGAAGGATAACACTTTGGTGATAGGAGATCTAGCTAAAGGATGCATTGGAATATCTAACCAAGGTGTGCAATGTGTGCAAGATGTTGACCAAGGATGAACAAACATGAAAGCCGGATAGATACAATGATACTAAGCTAAAGAGGATGTACAAGCTGACAGACCAAGCTATGTTACAAATGTACAAGTTTGTTCATGTTTTGGTTTTTTGTGAGATGGAAATGTTTGTGAAGGATGGGGTGTCTATAATAGTTGATAGGTGGACAGGTAGATGGTTTGTGAAAAGCTTAAGGAAAATGGGATTCTGTGTGTGCATGTGATAGGATACGGGCTAGGGTACAAGATCATTTACAAGATGGAATATGGTACAAGCTTTGGACAAGATTTGGATATATACAAGGTATGGTACAAGATTTACAAGGTATAATACAAGCTTTGGTACAAGATTTACAAGCTGTACAGGAGGTATTGACAAGCTCCATCAGATTTTGGATATTTGATTGGAACACCAAGGGAACAAGCAGGTGTTTTATGGGATGGTGGGTGGATGGATGAGGGATAGGATAGTGATAGATAATGGATTAGTCTTTAGCACACAAGGCGCCTGAATTACCAGGTTTTCACCAAGGTACCTATCCAAGGCGCTTGAATTACCAAGTTTTCACCATTGGACGCTTATTTCTCTTTACTATTTTTTTCTTGTATTTTTCAAAAGCTGGGTATACCAAGGATCTTCAAGCATAGAACTTCTTGAGGTGAATGATGTTAGTGGGATCATTCAAGAGTTCTCCCTCTGGTGTAGATAATTGATAGGCTCCGGAGCCAAAGGAGGCAGTAACCACATAGGGACCAAGCCATGTAGGTTCAAACTTGCCTTTCTTTTCTCGATCTGCTTGGACTTTCATATTTTCTTTGAGGACCATGTCACCTGGCTGAAAGTGTCGTGGGAGCACCTTCTTGTTGAAATTCCTTTTGAGACGAGTTTGATAGACTGTGAGATGGTCATAGGCTTGTTGTCTCTTCTCGTCTAAGAGATCTAGCTGGGTGAGTCGAGCTACTCTGTATTCTTCATCTGAGATTTGCCCTTGCAAAGATATGCGTAGTGAGGGAAGTTCAACTTCTATAGGTAATACCGCTTCGGCACCATAGACTAGGGAGTATGGAGTTGTGCCTGTGGATGTACGGAAGGAAGTTCGATAGGCCCATAGAGCCGGATTTATTTGAAGGTGCCAATCACGGCCGGAATCATTGACAACTTTCTTTAGGATTTTGAGGAGGGTTTTATTAGTTGCCTCTGCCTGGCCGTTACCTTGTGGGAAATATGGGCTAGAAAAGCGGTGACGGATGCGGAGGGAAGTGCATAATTCTTCCATGTTGAGATTTTCAAAGTTACCTCCGTGGTCAGTGAAGATGGTGGATGGGATGCCGAAGCGGCAAACAATGTGGTACAAGATGAACTTGGAGACTTGAACTCCTGTAGCTGAGACTAGGGGGACTGCTTCCACCCACTTAGTGAAATAGTCTGTAGCTGTTATTATCCATTTATGTCCATCAGATGAGAGAGGTGTGATAGTTCCAACTAGATCAAGGCCCCAACAAGCAAAAGGCCAAGGTGGTGCAATAGGCTGTAGATCCTGTGCTGGAGCGTGCACAAGATTTGCATGTTGCTGACATGGGAGACACTTTCTAACAAAGTCACAAGAGTCTTCTTCAATGGTAGGCCAATAGTAGCCTGCTCTAAGGATTTGTCGTGCTAGGACAATACCACTCGTGTGGGCACCGCAAAGTCCGGAATGTACTTCTTTTAATGCCATCGCGGCCTCATTTTCATCTAAACATCGAGAGAGAGTATTGTGATAACCCCGACGATATAGGGTATTGGCTATGATAACATAGCGGGATGATTTTCGGATGAGGTTCTGGCGTTGGGTACGTGTGAGGTGAGGGGATATGATACCATCGTTAAGGTAAGTGTGAATTTCATGGTACCAAGGGGATTGGGGACCAACCAAGACACAAACACGATTTGAATCCTCATTCGCATAGGCAGGTGTGAGGAGCTGCTCAACTAAAAACTCATACTGCGTAGCTTCTTGGGGAATTTCCAAGAGTGAGCCGATAGTGGCCATGGCATCTGCTGCCTTGTTCTGCATTCGAGGCACTTGTGTAAACTGAAGCTTTGTAAAATGCTGGGTCAGCTGATCAACTAGCTCTTTGTAGGGTAATAGCTTTTCATCTTTGGTTTGATATTCATTTAAGACTTGTTTGATGATGAGTTGGGAATCACCAAAGACTAGTAACTCAGTGATATTCCATTCTGCAGCTATCTTTAATCCTGCTACAAGAGCTTCATATTCTGCTATATTGTTGGTGCTAGGGAATTGTAGCTTGAAGGCTTTTGGAATATAATCTCCTTGAGGTGTAACTAATAATATTCCTGCCCCTGATCCATGAGAGGTGTATGAGCCATCAAAATAAAGCTTCCATGGGGGCTGTTCTTCAATTAGGCAGATATGCTCATCTGGAAATTCTGTGAGCAAAGGATATGCATCTACTAGAGGTGCATCAGCTAGGTGATCTGCTATAGCTTGCCCTTTGATTGCCTTTCTGTCCACATACTGGATGTCAAACTCACTTAGTAGCATACCCCATTTGGCCAAACGGCCTGTAAGTGCTGTTCTGGAGAGCATATACTTGAGAGGGTCAATCTTGGAGACTAGTTGGATGGTATGACTTAGCATGTAGTGGCGAAGCTTTTGAGTTGAGAAAACAACTGCCAAACAAGCTTTTTCCATAGGAGTGTAATTGATTTCATAACCAACTAGGGTTCTACTAATATAGTAGATGGCTCTCTCTCTGCTATAATCATCATGTTGTGCTAGAAGTGCCCCTAGAGCAGTAGGTGTTGCTGATATATACAAGATCAAGGGACGACCAGGAACTGGTGGAACCAAGATAGGGGGATTGGTGAGATACTGCTTGAGCTGATCGAAGCTGCGCTGACATAAAAGATCCCACTTGAAGTTCTCATTCTTCTTTAGCAAGTGTGAAAACGGTGTACACTTATCTACAAGTTGGGAGATGAAGCGTCGGACAAATTGAAGTTTTCCCTGAAGAGAGCGAAGCTGTCGTAGTGTCTGGGGAGGAGGCATGTTTAAGATAGCCTTGACCTTTTTGGGGTCGATCTCTATACCTCGTTTAGAAACTATGAAGCCTAGAAGCTTGCCAGATGTGACCCCAAAGACACACTTCTTGGGATTTAGCATGAGATGATATTGGGCCAACCTATCAAAGACTTTCTCCAGGTCAGCAAGATGATCCATGAAGGTGTGAGATTTGACTAGGATATCATCCACATAATCCTCCAAAATGCTATGGATAAGATCATGGAAAATGGCTGTCATAGCTCTTTGATAGGTAGCCCCAGCATTCTTTAGGCCAAAAGGCATCATGGTGTAGCAAAAGGTTCCCCAAGGGGTAGTGAATGCTGTCTTATGCTGGTCCTCTTCTGCAATCTTGATCTGATTATACCCAGAAAATCCATCCATAAGGGACAAAATTTCATGTCCAGCTGTAAGATCTACAATCATATCTATGTTGGGCAAGGGAAAATCATCCTTTGGACAAGCTTTGTTAAGATCTCTAAAATCAGTGCAGATTTTGATGTCACCGGAAGGCTTAATGACAGGGACCATGTTGGAGATCCATTCTGAGTAGTCAATAGGCCGGATAACTTTAGCAGCTAACATTCTTTCTAGTTCAGCTTTGACTAGTAATGCCACCTTGGGGTGCATTTTTCTAAGCTTTTGTCTGACGGGCTTGATCTTTGGATCGACTGCAAGATGATGAACTACAAGCTTTGGATCAAGTCCTAGCATGTCCTGATATGACCATGCAAATTGGCCAATGTTCTCTCATAAAACCTCAAAGAGGAGGTCAGCTTGGTCTTGTGATAGGGATGCAGCAATGTGAACAATTCTAGGGATCTCTGAAGAACCAATGTTGACTTCTCTAGTATCCTCTATTAGAATAGAAGACACCTCTGGTCGATTATCTTGAGGAGGCAATACTAAATCCTCATGTTCTGCTTGTGGCTCTGGATTTTCTTGCTGAGGGGTTCTCTTCGCTACCTTAGCTAGTCCTAGATTTACCTTAGTTCCAGTTTTGGGTGTATCGAAACTAGGTTGGGGATTTTCTCCAAAATACCCCTTGGGATCTAGCTTGTAGATGTAGGCAGAATCTGGCTTTGTCTTCTTATGAGGAGTTTTAGCTCCCATGAATCTTAGAAGCGCTTCCTCTGATGCAAACTCATCAATATGTATGACACTTGGTTGGTCCCAATCTATGAGTTGTGGATGAGCAAGTGGTAGGTCAATGAGATGGATGGATAGTTCTCGGAGAACAAAGTCTCCTAGGAAGATTTGGTCTGGGATATCGTCGTAGGCTCTCTTTTCAACTTCCTCAGGAATGTCTTTGATTTCGACAAGGTCGCGGTGGATGTTCGAAAAAGCGTGACCGTTCTCGTTGGTGCCCCCAGTTGTGGGTATGCCAAAGCCAAGACCTGACTTTATTTCCCAATCATGTGCTTCGATGGGACATTGCATGCCCCTTTCTTCTGGTCCTAGTCCACCTCCTTGATAGTTCCATTTTTCAGTGATGAGCTTATGTTGTTGGGGATACTTTTGGCTGAAGTGATCAAGGCGTGCTTGATTTCTTGGAGGTGCATCCTTATGTAGCCAATTGTTGATATCTGGAGTGAGCTCCTCATGAAGAGGGGTTTTTGAGGACACAAAGGTGGTTGGGCCAAACTGTTTGTATCGAGGAGGTGGAATCTCCTTAGCTTTGTGATATGTTGGCCATCCATGGGTATGTGGATCAAGTGGGATTGCTCCGACAGCAAATGCATCTGATAGACTATATTCTCCACATCCTTTGTTGTTGATCTTTACAGTAGATAGGGTAGAGGCAAGGATGGTTTCTGCATCATTACAAGTGTGGGATGAGCTGGCAATGGCTGTGCCGATGTCTATTCCAGGGCAATGGTTTGTATATGAAGCTTCAACTGCATTGCAGTAAGCAAAGGGTTCTGGATCGGCATGGATGGTTACCTCAGTGCCTTGATGCAGAAATTTGATGCACTGATGGTAGGTGGATGGAACGGCCTTCATAGCATGAATCCATGGGCGACCGAGGAGGATGTTAAATGGTAGGTTTAGATCAACAACATGGCAAACTGTCTCTTGAATGACTGGCCCAACCTTGATTGGTAGCAAAATAGTCCCTTCTGTGGTCCTTTCCAAGTTGTCATAAGCTTTGATGGTGATAACCTCACTAATCATATCTGCCTCAGTATACCCAGCTTGTTTTATGAATTTTAGGGTGCAAATGTTCAAGGCTGATCCATTATCTATCATTACTCTTTTCACGGCAAAATTGGATACCATGATGGCTATGCGAAGTGGAAGGGTGTGATCTGGCTCAACCGCGGGTATGTCGGTGGGTTTGAAAGATAGGGCACATGAGGATGAAAGGTGTCCAACAAGATTACGAAAATCAGTAGCATTGATATCAGAAGGGACACGGGATTCTATGAGAGCACTATCAAGGATGTCTTTGTACATAGGACTAGTGCGGAGAAGGTCTAAAATGGATATTTGGGCTGGCATGTTCCCAAGGTGTTCCAAGATATTGTACCGGCTTTTTGATGGAGCTGATGGTGTTGATGAAACTGGTGGGCCTGCGATGTTAAATCGCGCTCTTCGAGTGGTGACCGCACACTCATTGTCTGGTCCTCGGATATTGATAACATTGACTGAAGGCTCTTTCTCAGATATACAACCTATAAGGCTACCATAGTCTATATAGGATGAAGTGTGGTCATTGTTCTTCCCATGCTGTTGGTTTGGCTTGCGGTTGTTGGTGTTGTTTTGGATAGGTGCTTTTCCAAGATTTTGGTTGTTGTGTGGAGGAAAAGCATTTTGATAAATTTGTAAGCTTGCATTGGGAGAGTTTTGGGCACCAACAGTGATTTCCTTCTGATCAATGAGGTCTTGCACATAGTCTTTCAGTTTCATGCATCTGAGGGTGGTGTGACCATTTACCCTATGGAACTTGCAATACTCATTGTCCTTGTACCATGCAGCTTTGGATTGGCTTGGATCAATTTGCTGGGTAGGAGGAAATTTGATAAGGTTTTCCTTAGCCAATTTCTCAAAAATAACATCCAATGGCTCACCAAGGGGTGTATAGTTTCTAGGTGCAGGTTGGAATCTGGGCTTTTGCCCTGCAGCTACATTGATGGCATTAGCTTGATTGTTAGACCCTTGAAAGTTGGGTCTTGTATTGTGGTTTTGATAGCTTTGGTTATTTCGTTGTTGGTAATTGGTAGCTTTTTGGTTGTTTGTTTGATATGGTGGGTTAGACTGGTTTCGAGAAGGACCAATGATATTCACATGTCTGGTGTCAGTAACCCCATCTGTTGCAACATGCTTGTTTTTGTTCCAATACCTAGACTTGTCATTGGAATGTGATTGATTTTGGTTGGCCTCTTTGTAAATCTTTACCACACCATCTTTGATGAGTCCTTGCTCAAGGATCATTCCTTTCTCTTTGATATCCTTATAGGTCTGCAAACAGTTCATGGTCATGTGGTGAGCCAAGCTGGGATGTGCATTATCAATAAACATTTTCACCACATGGCGTTCTGGCAAGGTGCAGGATATGCGGGTGGTAAGGGTTTGCCATCTTTGCAGGTATTCGGCAAGGCTTTCTCCACCTTTTTGCTTGGTGTGGACAAGATCAACTATTGATAGCTCTGTTTCAACAAGATGGGCATATTGGGCTACAAATGCCTCAGATAATTCAGCAAAGTTCTTAATTGTGCCATAGGGGATTCTATAAAACCATTCAAGAGCTGGTCCAGCCAAGCTTTTGGGAAAAAGGCGCAAGAGGAAGACATCATTGTATGCCACGTCCTGGCAATGCATGTAAAATTCTTTGATATGTGTGACAGGGTCTCCTTTTCCTCTGAACTTGTCAAATTTAGGTACCTCAAAGTGTTTGGGAAATGGTGTCGTGGTAATGGCTCTGTCAAATGGGTAAGGACACACATTCTCAAACTTGAATGTCTTTGGATCATTCCCTTCTTGGATGGCTTTCAGAGCTGTCTTCATTTGCTCCCACTCTGAATTGATAGGTGATGGTTGGGGTGCCCCCAATGTAGGAGTGCCTTGAGGTAGGTATGTGTTGGATGGGGCCACTGAATATGGATGGCTATGAGGGATTTTCTGATAGGGATTGTACATTGTTTGGGCAGCTGCATGGTGGATGACGGGTTGTTGAGGGGGAGGTGGCGCATATTGTTGCATGTGCTGCGAGGCTTGCTGTTGATATGGGATTTGAGGTTGGGATTGAGGAACATAAGCTGGCTGTGGGTTAAATGGATTGCTTTGTGGAGGTAAGGTATAAGATGGTTGTGAGGCTTGGGGAAAGGATCGGAGGGCTTGTGGGGTTTGACCAATATATGTGGGCTGTGCCCCCATTTGGGATGGCATCTGCAAATAATTGGTGGTTGGCTGGGGTGCTGGATTACCTCCTAGAAGTGGCATTGAAAAGTAGTTGGTAAGTGGAGGTAATGGATTAGTTGGTGGTGGAGGTGGTGGGAATTGAAAGCTTGGGAATGGAACTGATGGGGTTTGATAGCTTTGTGGCTGGATTTGGAAGCTCGGTAGAATGGTGGTGGGAGCTAGGGTCACTTGGGAGCTTGGTAGAAGATTGGCTGTAGCTTGTGGGATTTGATAGCTTTGTGGAGTGAAGGTAGTAGCTTGTGGATTTGTGGCTGGTGGTATTGAGCTCCCAAGACCTAACGGAAATGATGGGATTGTGCTTTGGGCTGTGGTGAACAAGCTGGGGGCAATGAAAGGTTGATTACTTGGCCCCATGGGTGGCATCCCTATTGTATATTGCTGAGGTTGGCCAAAGATGCTAGCACTGATTTGGGAGATGGGTGGATTGGGAAGGCTAGGTTGGGGAGCAGCAGCAATAGTGAAGGGGGTGAACGGTGAGGTGTTTTGGGTAAAGGGGGTTTGGAGCGGAGAGGTATGAACCAAGGATGGAGTGGTGGTGGCTGGGTTGGCTTGCGGCATGGAGATTTCAACTTGGGTGGATGATGGTATGTTTGGGTCTGTTGGATCATATGGATTGGCTAGAGGCTCTTCTTTTGGAATAAATTGAGGATAATTTGGATCATAAGAGCCTATGGGTGGTGGCAGCTGCCCAAACAATGGGTGAGATGGATCTGATAATGGAGGGGGTCTTCCAAAGTCAAAGGTTCCTACATTGTCCCTTCGAAAATTAGCCATGATTGTCTCTTTGTTTTTGTCTATAATGGCGTTTACCAATACTACATTTCCTGGTTGGTTCATGAAAGCTTCAATGTCAGTAGGTGATGGCATAGCTGGCTCTGGGTTGAAGGATGGCTGAGTGCTCAAGGGGGGTGAGGCTGTTCGATCTAAATGATAGGGCTCCATTGTTTCTTTCTTCTTGGCTAAGCGAGTGACGGGTGGCATGAAAAAATGCTCCTAGGGATGAGATGCAATAATGCTGATGGATGCAAAAGGGGGAAGGCTTTTCTATGCAAATGATTTCCTAGGTTGAGGCAAAGCTATATGAAAAAACCTAAGGAGGATTGGGTTGGGGATTCTAACTTCAAAGATATGTTGTCAAAGTACAAAAAGGTTTGCTTTCCTATGTGCAAGCTTGGTGGTGATTGTGTCAACTTAAGGATAGACTGATGATCCTTTAGGAAGAACACGAGATTGACCACTTGAAAATCCCAACCTTTAGCTCAAGGTGATGAGGGATAACAAGTGACAAAGCTAGATTACCCTAGACAAAGCTCTGTCAAAGGGATAACCTTGGTGAGATTGGTGGATTTGGAAGATTTTAGGAATGGAAAACTTTTAGCAAGGTGACAACAATTTTGAAAGCTTAGATGTGCAGATTTTCGATTACTAGCTAGATGGTATGATTCTAAATGAGATGGATGAGCTAATAATGCTTAAGGGGATAAGCTAAGATGGCTGGCTTTTCTACAAAGATGACTCTAGAGTGAAGCTTATCCAAGAAGATGTGGAGAAACAAGGGTGTCTAATCATAGAAATCATGCCTAGTTGGTAAGGCATAAGCAGGATTAACTCCTGGATGTTGGCTAAATTTGATGGTGCGCTCTAACCAGGCCTCTTGAAGTGCTTCGTCGGTAGCTTTGTCCTCTGCTTTGTGGAGTTTGGAAATTCGTGGGCTTGGTGTTATTGCTTTTCTCTTGGCTGAAAGTTCTTGGTATGCTAGAGATGGCTTGAGTTTGACCTTGTGAAACTTCTGTTTGGGTTTGGGTTTGGGTTGTTCCGACATAAATTCCTGAATCTGCTTGGCTTTGGGAAAAATCTCAGTTGTTCTGCTTCAACTTGTTCAACTTCCAAAATAGGCAGTGACTACGCTAAGTGTGCCCTAAGCTAGGATTGACCAAGTTTGGCAAACATTCATTCAACAAGTAAAATAAAAACAAGCAATAGATAGGAACACCCAGATAGAAGTTTGTGGTTCTCAGAATGTGGTACTTGTGCCAAGGAGTGTGTATGTTCTACAAATGTTTCGATCAGTCACTCCAAACACATTAACATCCTAGATGGTTTTCTGCAAGGCAGACAATTGGTTTAGCTAGGGAGTCCTTGATATACGCAAGGTACGTGAGGCCCAAATCCGTAGATGAGACCAAAAGGATGTCACACAGCCGAGAGGAGCGGTAACCCACTTCTCCTCTTTCACTTCTCAAGGGTATAAAGTTCCTTGAGGCTTAGCCCGAATGAAAAAATCTTGATCCCAAGAGAGGTGTCTTTCGATTCACCTCCCGATTCTTATACTCCGCCGGAATGTTGGAGTTGAGGTCGTCCAAGGGGTGATGAAATCCCCAAGAAGGCCTCCTAAAAAAGAAACAAGGTTTCGGATCCTAATCTTATGCACCCAAGATGGCCTCGAAAGACGACAAGGGGAGAGAAGACTCGGATGACCTTGGGCTAAAAAACACGCTTGTTCTTTTACCAACTAACTCTTATGTGTGCTAATCTAGACTTTGCAAGCACTCATGTTTAAGAGACAATGTTCAATTCCAACTTGAAGCGCCAACAAAAGTAAATCGATCGAAGAATGCACACAATAAGAAGAGTTAGGGTCAACAAAAGCAAACTCGCGCGCCCGGAGGCCCTCCACGTCAAGTATCGATTAATTTTCTTTAAGGCATTCAAGATTGAGTGTGAGTTTGTTTTAAGCCCAAAACAAAAGTGTGTGAGATTCGATTTCAAGCGCGCGCCCGGAGGCTCTCCATGTCAGTTGTTGTTCAATTTTAGTGCCCAAACTTGAAGTGTGATCGATTTAATCTAGAGTTTTGACCATTTAAAAATTTTGATAAAGTTAAAGCAAATGTTCAAAGACCAAGTGAGTGAGTTAGATTGTGGAACATTTAACACCTTTTTCAAGTAGACCCATCCCCATAAATGGCGCTGAGATTGCAACCAATGGTTAATATTTGATGGGTGATTAGAAAAGAGGTGAGTCCAAGGAACTACTCAAATTGATTTTTGTAAATTTGTATTTTAACTTAACAAAGTTTCTTAAATGTCCAAAAATCCAACTTTACCTAGATTGCATGTGAAAAAGAGATTTGTAATGGTTAATTGATCCTTGGCATTCAAGATTGGATTTTTTTGTTTTAAGCATGCATTCCAAAGAAAGTTGATTTTAATCCATGACATTCAAGAGTGTGTTTTTGAGCAACATTCATTCAATGAAAAATGTGTTTAACCATTCAAGTTCATTTTTTTTTTAGCAACATGCATTCAAAGACAAATGGTTAAACATTCAAGTTCATTTTTTAGCAACATGAAAACCTGCAAGAAACATGGTTAGTGGTTCCATATGTGCTCCAACCTGCAATGAGACAAAAAAAAGCAATTTCGTTAGTTAGCCAAAATCTTAAAAAATGAGAGCTTAACTATGGGAAAAAAAATTTTAACTTTTTTTGTTGTTTTTTCTACGCGTAAAAATGCTTAAAATGGTGAACTACAGAGGCGCCAAAATATGAAGAGGACAAAACAGAGATGTCGATTTTTGCAGACACAGATTTTCGCAGACGTCAATTTTCGCAGACGCGAATTTTCGCAGATGTCGATTTGCGCAGACGCGGATTTTCGCAGATGTCGATTTTCGCAGACACGGATTTTCGCAAAAGTTGATTTTCGCAGACAGAACAGGTTGCAGACGCCAAAACTGCGCCAAAAAAAGCTGAAAATGCGAATTTTTTTTTTTTTTTAGATGGTATTTCTTCTTCCTAAGTGCGTTCTTTAACCTGCAAAAACAAGCAAAACACCCTCACAACACACTCAAACAACAGCAAACATTAGATGGTTAGAAAAATGACATATAGATGAAAATAGATGATTAAATGACCCATAGTGGGGTCCCACCGGGCGTGCCAAAATGTAGAACCAGAATCAGTATGCAAAGAACATTAACAAATGAAGTAAACATTCACAAACCAAAAACTAAATTCACAAATATGCTTAGACTAAGAAAGAAAATAAGAAGTGCAAACCTCACAAGAGAAAATACTCCATGCTTTCTTGATTCTGTAGATGTGTCCTTTTGTTGTGGATGTATGCTCAAGATGCTCAAAAGCTGCTTCAATGGAGATGGGTAATGGCAAATTGGTAGCTTTGTGAGCTCTCAATTTGGCATTATAAGGGTATGGTTGATGGCTTTGGTTCTCAAAATAGCATGGTAACTTTAACTCAAAGATTGTTGATGAAATGGCTTGGGATGGGATTCAATTTATAGGCTAAGGGGTAGAGGGATGGAGGGCTTAGATGCAAGGATGGATGAAGGCTTAAGGAGGGCTAAGATGCACTCAAAGGGGAGCACATGGATTGTGCTTGTTTAGCACCAATGGGAAGGTGACACTTGTCACAAGGAGGATGAGTGTGAGAGGGTAGGGTTAAGGGTTGGTTAAAGTCATGATGAGTGGGGTTGAGTATGTAAGAGGGATGTAAGAGGAATGAGTGTGGAAGAGGGAAGAGTGTGTAAGATGGATGTAAGAGTCATGAGTGGGCTTGTAAGAGTCTTTATGTTTTGTAAGAGCACTCATGACTTAGTGGTTGGTTTTTTTTGAGGGGAGACTTTGGTTTGGATTAGGAAAGTCTTAAACTTGTTTAAGGAATGTGACAACATTAGGGGGTGGATTAGGCTTGGGTTTAGGATTAGATTAGGGATGTTAGAGATGTGCAAGTGGATGGCATTAATGAGGGTGGGTGAGTTAGTGGCTAAGCTTGGTTAGTATGGGTGGATGGGGTGGATTAGGCTAAATGGAGGATTAGAGATAGGTTAGGGTTTTTTTTGAATTTGAGGATTTCATTTATCAAATAGATTTATTTAATAAATGGGGATTTTTGGAATTAGATAGAAGAATAGGATTTAATTGATAAATAGTAGATTATTTGATTTATCAATTAGGACTATAGATGATTAATTAATTAATCAACTAGGGGATGACAACGGATTAATTAAATAGAAATTTAATTAATAATGCCTTTTTAGATAACTAAATAGGATTACTAAAATAGTGTAATCAAATTTAGGTGTCTACAAGAAGAAGGGTAGGGTAATTATTACCAAGCCACCAAAGGCCTCCACAACTATTTTCACCAGGAGAGGCAAAGGCAAAGGTGAAGTTGTGCTAAGTAAGCCCCACTTACCTTCCAGGAAAGACTGAAATAGATGGAAGAAGGAGTTGGCATCACAAACTTCAAGGCTCTAAAGTTTGAAACAAGAACTAATGCTGAGAAGATGCAGATTGAGGACCTGGTACTCACCAAAATGGGAAAATGGAAGTATTCCCCAAACTAGATTGCTCCCCAAATCTCAAAATAATTGTTAGTGAGATTGCAGCCAAGGTGGGAACTAGCTACCCAAACATCTAAGGATATTTATGAACAATCTTTAAGGAAATTATTGCCAAATCTTACTGATGCAAAAGTGAAGGTAGCTGTGAAAAATAATGAAGGTAAAATGATGATCAAATTTCAAACATGTTTGATTTTAATTAAGGATATTGAGCATGTTGTGAGAGATGCAACAAACATGTGGAAGAATATCCATCATCTGCATAAGCCTAGTGATGATCTAGTTGAGATCAAGAATGATGATGGTGACAGTGATGATGAAGAAGATGATAACACTCCATGTGCTATTGTTGATGTCGAAGACTATCAGGCACTAAGGGTTGATGATGAAGAGAAAGAGGAAGAAGCTAAAAAGGAAGACAAGGAGGACGATGAAGAAGATGATCCAATGAAAATTGCAGCAAAAGTCATTGCTTCCCTTCCTCACTCTCCACCTAAGCGAGCAACATCATCAGGGTTGGAGTTAGCTTTAGCAGGAATGATTACAACTACATCAGAAATATCATCTACACCTGCTACCTCACAGCTCTAGGTATCTTCAATGGAAGTGTTAGTCACTTCATCTATCAAGTTGTAGCTCTCTTCATCAGCACCCGAGCAATCTACCTCAGCAATGTGCACAGCTGCCAATTCTACAATTGCGTCAACTTCTACTCTAGCTTGTTCAGTAAGTTTGCCAATTTGTTCTACAATTTTGTATACTACAGCTTTAACTGCACCAATTTTTGTTCCAATTAGCTCTTCAGTTGTAAATATTCTAGTGTGTACATTACCTATTGGTACATAATTAATGGGAAGCACATCAATTTTGGATACAGTTGGTACCTCTCTCAATTTTACTCTAGTTGGACCAATTCACGTTTTTACTGCTAGTCCAACTACTTCAACTATTGTTTCCATTTCTAAGTCCAAGGAAGTAGGCACATAAGTAAAACCAAAGACTCCTCTAAAACTTCTGCTTACTGGCAAGGCAATTGATGAAGACATAGACTTGGAAAAAGAAATTGTTATTCCCAAGATAGATTTGGATACTACCATAGCTAATAAAATGAGATTGGTCGGTCAACTTTTAGAGCAAAAGGCAAGATAGAAGTAGCTTAGAGAAGAGAGAGACAAAGAATTTACAATAATTGAGAATGCCAAAAACATAATTATTGAGGCTATAGGTGTTGAAGTTGATTCATCTCAACACATTTTGTTACAATTGGAAGAAGTTGTGAATAAGTTCAATGAGGACACTTCTGGCCAAGAGAAGCTCATTGAGAAGGCAGAGAAGAAATTTGAAAATAAGGTGCTTGAGCACATTGCTCAGCACATTGCAATAAATTAGGTAGAGTTATCCACAATTTTGAGCAACCTTGAACAATCCTTCACAAATGTAACATCACTTTTTGGTAAGCTTTGTGATGTTACCGAGTATACCAAGGAAATAAAGGAGAAATTGAATAAGATTGATGTGGATATAAAGGCTAGTGCTCAAAGGTTATAGCTTGACCCTAGTTCAAGCTTAGGACATCACATGAAGGTTAATTTTTTGTTAGAAATGCAGGCAGAGTTACTTAGAGAGGAAGCCAAGATCAGGTCTACACTGATTGATATCCAAAATATGATCCTTCTAGTTATGGACCCAATGCAGAAACATATTGCATATTCAAAAATATTGGTCCAAGATAACAATTTTTCAATAGTAGATCACATGATTGAACTTTCTGCAGAAGTTCAAGTGGCACTCTCTACCTACAAGATTTTGCAAGATAATTGGGATAAGACATTGGCTCTTATTCTTAAGGTACACTCTGAATTTCTCTCACATTTTGATGTCTCTATTTGAATATATTGCATATACCCTTTGGCATTATTTTCAAAAAGGGGGAGGATGAAGATAGTAAGATCACATGGGAGTAAAGAGATACTAAGAGACTTGTGGAGAAATAAGGGAGAAAATAGATTGATATATGTACAGATAAAAGCTATGTATATATTATGCCATATGTATGGGGGAGATATGTAAGATATGTATATACAACAGCTTTACAAAGATCAATTTTGAAAAATAAAAAATCAGTATGTCAGTGTACATAAGTTTTGGCTCATAAGTGTTTTTGTCACTAATGCCAAAGGGGGAGATTGTTGGCATTATGTTGTATTTTTTCATTAGTGACAACACTTATTCGATTTTGAATGCTTACTGAGCTCATCACTTAGTCCATAGTTTATACCAAGCATTCAGTGGTTACCTTGTAAGTTCAACAGTTAAGTAGTTCACACTGAGTATTCCTAAAGCTACCATGTGAATGTGCAGTCCTACAGTGTTTATCGAGCTTACAATGCTCACCGAATAGATAATGGTCACCAAGCTTCATAGTGTCTACTAAGTTATCAGCTTGCATGATGTGAAGTCAGTTTCTACTGAGTGATGGATGTGTAGTGTTTACTAAGTGATAGAAAGGTAAACGAAGGATTTAGTATTTACTGAGTGACACTATATCTACTGAGTCTCCAATGGTTACTGAGTTCCAAGCTACATTGTGTGATTAGTATGGATTGAGCTTCTACTTCTACCAAATGCATGACGATGCCAAGTAATGTAGTGGATTTCAAGTATCAAAAGGTCACCAAGTTAGCTTGAAGAGCCCAAGTTTTCTACTATTTGGCTGACTCATTAATATGTTGTTCACTTGTGTTTCAGCCGACTTTGCAATTGTAATTATTGAAGTGATATATATGTAATGTATTGTACCATTTGCAATGTATTATTATCATGAGTATGTTAAGGAATGGACATGTAATGTTTTGTGACGAGTGAATGTGAATCAATAGTAGAGCAATTTTTTTAGCAAGGTCATTAAGGAGCAGCAAAGACATATCAGTCACAAGAGGTGATCTATACTTAAAGATCTATTCAGCAATCAAATTGTAAGTCAGATCTATTATTTCATCCTAGTAGGTGAATTAGTTTTCTAAATCCTTTAATAGGGTAGACTTAATAGTCTTTGTATAAATCTCCTAACAGAGTGCATACTTCATTGCATGTTTGTAAAACCTCTAACAAGGTGGACCTAGCAGCCCTAATTGCTCTTAACAGGGCAGATCATCAGAAGTGGTCAATGTAAGCCCTAACGGGCCAACTTTATACTGCATACTTCATTGTATGTTTGGAAAACCTCTAACAAGGTGGACCTAGCAGTCCTAATTGCTCTTAACAGGGAAGATCATTAGAAGTGGTCAATGTAAGCTCTAGTTTTACTTTCTATTTGGAAGGTTTCAGGGTCATCAAAATACTATGTTCATGTGTTATGAATGTTTATTTTTCTCATGCATGCAGTAGATTAGATAAATGAATGGTGAATGATTTATATGGTTAAGTGCTAAATTGATTTAGAATTTTTGAGGTTACTGATTCAAAATTTTAGAATAGGTAAAGATGCATTGGGGAATGAAGTTTGTATTATATCAATGAATGGGGAGATTGATCAAATAGAGAAGAACAAAACCTAGATATTGGTACCAAGGCCAAAGGATAAAAATGTGATTGGAACCAAGTGGATATTTAGAAACAAGTTGAATTAAAATGGTGAATTCATCAGGAATAAAGCAAGGTTGGTTTGCAAGGGATATGCACGAGGGGACATAATTGACTATGGAGAGACATTTACTCTAGTTGCCAGATTGGAAGGAATAAGAACATTACTTGTATATGCTTCTAACAAAGGATTCAAGGTATACCAAACGGATGTCAAATCTACATTTTTGAATGGAATCTTGAAAGAGGAAGTCTATATTGAAAAACCTAAAGGATTTGTTGAACCTAGCAAGAACATGGTATGTTATTTACACAAAGCATTGTATGGTTTTAAACAAGCTCCTAGGGCATGGTAAGAAAAATTACATGCATATTTGGCAAGAACAAGTTTTGTAAGAACTAATGATAATTACAATCTGTATTTGAAAAGTGAATTAGAGGATAAGATATTGTTAGCCGAAATATGCTTTGATGATATTGTTGGAAATCTGATTGAAAAGATCATTGTTGAAGGTCAAAGAGGGAGATTGATTGTTAAAAGAATGTTTTCAATCATTGTTTTTTCATTGATGTCAAACCTGCTATTTGTAGGAATGATAATTGCTTATAAGATCCAAGTACTATCACTTAGTTGATTGATGAAGAGGATTTGATCAACAAGATGTAACAAGAGCACCTAAGGGAAAGGTTGAGTTATGGTTTTGTAATGAAGTGCAAGGATCAACTAAGGCAATGGTCAAATGATGTATTGATAACATACTAAAAGATATAGAGGTTGGCCACACTTAGAAACATTGGAGGAATAAGTTGTAACAAGGTTGATTGCAAAGCTTAAACTAAGTTCATTAGTGGGTGCCGAGCAAGGTAGTTGAAGCCGAGTAAATTCTCAGTTGGAGCCAAAAAAATGCAAAATTTAGTGTGTGCCGAGTGAAGTTCAAGTGTCAAGAAAAGTAACAGGTGTTGAGCATCAGAAAATCTTAGTAGGTGCTGAGTGAGCTTTAGGTGTCGAGCATCAGTAAAACTCAGTTGATGTCGAGTAACACAGTATGTGCTAAGCATCAGAATTTCAATAGTGCTGAGTTGCTACATTATTGAAAATGACAAAGAATCACCAAATCTGAGCCAACAAGGTTGTTACCTTGAATTTTGTGAACCAGTTGGAGGATAAGGATGATGAGCTTGTGGCACAAAATTATATGTAAACCATTTTTGAGCGAATTCAAGAGGATTTTTCATAATGTTTCTAGAAAAAACATAATATGGGTTAGATTCAATGAATCCTACCTAATTCATATGAATTGAAATTAAAAGAGTGAAGAATCGAGTGGAAAAAGAACTCCAAGACTTCTATTTAAGGAGTCACAGACCAAGAAGCAAGAGCTGCTGGAGTGCCAAATTTTGAAGTGGTTAGAAGGGTGTCAAAGAGAAGACATCTAGAAGAAGGAAGAACAGAGCATAGAGACTCTACTTTGATAAGTGGTCAGAGAGAGATGATTGCACTAGTACATTAAGCATGGAGACTCAAGGATACTAAGCTTAAAAGGAGGACAAGCTATCAGAGTTGCAGAGATTGAAAGCAAGGCAATGATATGAGCTGAGAAGAGATCTGAGATCAGCAAGTTGAGTTGTATTCTATAATTAGGTCAAAACCCCTTATTGTTACTCTCTGGCAATTATATTAGTTAGGGTAGAGAAAAATCCTATGGACTTAGGTTGGTTTAATAGCCATTTGTAAATTCTTTAACAAGGTAGCATTCCAAGTGAATGTTCTAAAGTCCTCTAACCAGGCCCACTTCTAATAGGGTGGTTAAATCCTCTAACCAGATCACATTTAATAGTGTGTTGTAAGCCTTTAACAAGTTAGGCCTTTCATAGGGCATCACTTCAGAAGAGTAAAAATTGAGTAGCATGTTACTAGTGGTTTTTCCCAAATTGGGCTTTCGTGTAAATCACTGTGTTATGTGTTGATATTTTCATGTGTTATGCTTGCATGTTGATTTATAGTAACCTGCTAAATAGGGAAGTTAAAGCTTGGATGAATGAATGGTTGAATGGGCTCACTACACTTGGTAAAAAGTTTTGAATTGGACATGTTGGACCTTGAATAACTAATTCACCCACCCCCCCTCCCCCCCATCTCAGTTATTCTTAAGCATTTCTAACAAATATCATATTTGGAGGCCAATATTTAATGTGCAAATAATTTGCTAATGAGATGAAGGAAGCATTCAAGATGTCAATGTTTGGAGAGATAAAATTCTTTGTTGGGTTACAAATCTATCAAATGAAATGAGGTATATATATTACACAATCAAAATATATCAAGGAGATATTAAAGACCTTTAGAATGGAAGATTTAAGACTAGTTGGAACACCCATGACTACTGGACATAAACTTTCAAACAATGATGACTCTACTAAAGTAAATCAGACATTGCACATGTCAATGATAGGAAAATTACAATATGTTGTTCATAATAGACCTAAAATTGCATTAGCTATTGGTATTGTTGCAAGAGTTTTTGCTAATCATATGGAGAACCACCTAATGAATATGAAAAGGTTAATGAGATATTTGAAAGGAGCATAAGAATATGGTTTATGGTATAAGAAGAATGACAAGTTTGTGGTGAAAGTTTACACAGATGTTTATTGGGCTAGAAACATTGATGATAGCAGTACAAGTGGAGGAGCTTTCTTCCTAGGAAAGTGATTGATTTCATGAACAACTAAGAAGAAAAATTGTATTTCACAATCCATAGCAAAACTTGAATATGTTGCAATAACAATTAATTGCTCAAACATAGTGCAGATCAAACAATTATTGGAAGGTATGAAGGTTGAGATTACTGAGCCTATGGTGATATATTGTGATAACACAAGTTCTCTAAAATATCCAAGAATCATGTGATGCACACAAAGACAATGCACATTTCAATCAAGTATCATTACTTTAGGGGAGTAGTGCAATGCAAAGAAGTAAGACTGGAATATGTGAATACAAAGGAACAAATAGCTGATATATTCACTAAGGCATTACCCAAGGATTGATTTTTATCTAAGAGGTAAGTTAGGGGCTATTCCTTTGTTTGAAGAAAACTAAGAGAGGATGCAACAATGCATCAATTGTTATGATCAAAATATATTACAGATTGATGTAGAAGATAACACTTTAGGAGCTTCCTAAAGTGGTGAAAAGGAAAAGAAGGACGTAAGCATGATTTCATAAAGTTGTAAATGGGCACATGGTATATAGTCCAAGACAAAGATAAACAAACAAGGAGATGAAAAAGGGGGAGATAATTCAAAGATCAATCAAGTACGAAAGATAAAGAGGATGGTGTGTACATGATGTCTTTGTCATTATTGTCGAAGAGGGGGATACATATCAAGTTATCATCCTATTTGTCAAATAGAAGCTACCAATGAAATGAAATAAGAGATATATCATAGAGGGAGCATATCAGAGATCTATATGGATGAAATGGATGAGAATAAAAATGAAACTAAGGATATTAATGAAGAGTTGATATAAAACACAGAGGGAGTTGATAATAAAAATCTATAGAATATTGTTTCCATTGTATGGTAGCTTAAGGTGTTTCTATCAATGCCAAAGAGGGAGATCATTGGAACTACAATTGGAATAATTGTTATGTTGTCATTGTTGGTGTAAATACGTATTTACTTATTACACTTACTTAAGTTTTACTTAGGTTAATGCATTATTTAATTATTTTGCATTATTTTATTATTATTTTAGGTGAGACACTTAGGAGTTTGTGAACTCTTATTGAATTATGCAACTCTAATTAGGCACATGGTGTCTACAACATAGGAGTATGCATCATTCACTAAGTTTTCATGATGACAACACAGTTATCCACACTCCTTATTTAGCACATGTTGTCTACTCCACTGATTTGCGTGCTACACCATTGTAGGCTTATCCCCACATCATCGCACTTAATCTCGTGCTTAATGGAGGATAATCCATATCTAGTGGACATGTGTCTGGTTGTATGACATATCATGATGCTGACTTCTATGCATTCTAGAAGCTCTCCTAAGGCCTTTATGTTCAGGCACTCCTAGTGTACTCTGAATCCAATTATTGAATGAATATCGTGATTCTGATCATACTCTAACTATTTTGGTCTACTGTGTGCTTGTGTTGAGTTCTTTAGTTCTTAGGTGAATTATGGCCTAAGCCAAATTCTTACATGGTATCAAAGCTGAGGGAGATTCTCATCATGTAGCCATTCGAGACTGTTCATGCTTCAGCACCTCGACACAAATCTAGAGGATCCGCAAAAATTGGGAGCATCTAGAGCCAGATCTAACCTCTTCGTTGTGTCTGAAGCATCAATTCAGTGAAGATTGACCATAAATTCACCTATCTTGGGTGAAAGTTGATCGTGAGGCAAACAAATTTTGCAAATCGGCACCCAGAGGCCCCGATTTGCAGATTGGGTATGATCATTTTTGGATCTATTGAATTTATTTTCCAGATTTGAATTATTTAAATCTCTGCATTAATTTTTCGTTCTATTTTCAGAATTTTTATATAGTTGAGGCAGAGAAAATTTTTTCCGAATTGGGCAGTGACACCCCAGCTCGGCTCTCTATTTGGCAGATATATTATTTTTAATCGCAGGGTATATCATTTTAATTAGTGAGCATTTTTTGTTTGCTATTAAAACCCCGCGACTGCACTATACAATCTGACCACATATTTCAAATGGCACAGCCTCAACAAATCTAGCAGGATCAAACCCCGTCGGAAGAAGCCACCAAATATCGCAGCCGTGACAGGCTCTTCCACCAACGGCCATGGTTTAGTTATAAGGTTGAGCGCAGTACATTTAAACTACTCTATCAACCCAAACCCCACCGATGTGGGATTATTCACCCACATAATCTGGCAATGTACTGTGCTTACCGGCGGCAAGTCTACCATTTTTGGTAGCTTGCAGAAGGTTTCGGTAACGGAACTCTGAAACCTTCCATGCATCCTGTTGGAACCAATAAGCAGCCCAGTCAAAAGACATGTAGACAATCCACCCACCACACGGCAATCATCGGTTGGCTCGCTTGGCCACGTCACCAAATGCCTGAGCTGTACACGTGACACCAACTCACCAATCCACGACAACAATCATACTATCTAGTCAGCGCCATGGTGTAGTCTAGTCAGCTCACCCAGTTAGCACACATCATCTGCCATGTGGATCATTGTACATTTCCTACATTTTTGTACAGTATGGAATGCCAAATTAGCCGCTGACGTCATCGAAGTTCGAAGGTTTGCTGATGTCACCCGTTCATGAGCCTAAAATTGATGCCTATCTGGATGTCATGACAGGCCAAATTTGAACTGTTGCGATGGCTGTATGACTGTCGAATTTAACCTTGTCTTTTGCTGGTGCAACCCCTTACTAGATTCATTTTGGTTTTTGCAGTCCGACTTCAAGAGGCCATAACTTGCACATTCAAACTCCAAATCAGGTGCAATTTTTTTTTGAAATTAGGTAAAATTTTCTAAATTTTTTAGTGGTGCAGCTAGTTTCTAGTTTTGGTGCATGGATTGTTCAGAATTCGCATTTTTGGTGACTGTACCTGGATAATCTTACCTTTTGCAACTTCAAATGCTTCGTACAGGCACATCTGGAGTCGAAAAAAGGTTCCATTTTTTTTGAAAGTGCATATTTTTTCGTCTGCTTTCCAGATCTAGCATCAGATTATAATTTTATGTGGACAAAATTGTCACTTTCAACAATAGGGCCTTTCTTTGCTTTGTAATGCTTCAGTATTGTAGCACTTTGTAAAGTTTCAAATTTGTACTCTATAAAAGAGTTGTAACAAGCAAAATCAAAAGTCCACAAAGGCCAAAATTGGCAAGTGGCCCATTGTAATCGCACTACTAATAAAGTGCCCAAAGCATCTATTTTGGGGGGGTTTCTTGCTTTAGTGAAAAGGGGGGGTGTTCCTGGTGTTGTGTTCTCTCTTTTCTGCACATTTCTTTCATTTTCTGCATTATGGGCAACTTTAAGTTTCCTAAATTAACTCCTCATAACTATGCTTCGTGGTCAATTAAAATGTTGTATCACTTAATGCATAATGGAGTTTCACAATATGTAGATGGTACTCTTCCTAAACCAGCAGGTGATATTTCAAATTGGGTAGCCATGGATAGGAAAGCCCTAGGTGATATATGTTTGGGGGTAGATGATAAAATCATCTATCAAATCAAGAAATGTACTACATCCAAGGAAGCTTGGGATACCCTCGCAAGCTTTTATGGGAAAGTGTCTGAAGAGGATGTTTTCAAAATTGAAGATGAGCTTGTATCCTTAGATCCTAAGTCGTATGACTCAATACAGGACTTCATCATCAAGGTGAATGAATTAAGGACAAAGCTTACTGATTGTGGGAATTCGATCAAAGATGATAGACTGATCTATCTCATCCATAACAAGCTGCCATCTAAATATTCCACATTTGTATCTTCTTTTAACACCTCAAAGACTACCTTAGGGTCTGCCTACAAGAAAGTCACTTTTGATGAATATGAAAAATTGTTGGATGATGAAGAAAAGAAGTTGAAAACAATGGGGATTCTCAAATCACCTCAGTCTAAAGCATTGGTGGCCAATGAGGGTTCTCAACATTTAGCTGGACAGTCTTCAAATAAAGGAAAGGGTAAGAAGAAATGGAAGAGCAAATCTGAGGATGCAGAAAAGACAACACCACAATCTAATCAACAAGGCAAGTCCTCGAATTCCAACAAGAAAGGGGACAACAATAAGGAGAAGAAGAAGTGTGCTTATTGCAAGAAATCTGGTCATGAAGAGCATGAGTGCTATCTCAAACAGATTGATGAATTAACCAACATCATGAAGAAACATAATGTTCCATTGCCTAATGCTTATAAGGATAAAGGATCATCTTCATATTCGACGGGCAAAGGGAAAGCACTCATGGCAAATGCAAACTCTTCAAAAGAATGGATATTTGACTCAGGTGCCTCATATCACATGGGTTCTTTAAAGGAGGATTTTTCTTCAATGAATCACTCAAAGGTACTGCACATCTTCATGGGGAATGATAGCAAAATGGAAGTTGAAGGAAAAGGAAACGTGGAAATGGAAAATGGAGAGTTTCAAGAGGTTCTCTATGTTCCAAATCTAAGTTTGAATCTCCTTTCAATCTACCAAGTCACTCACTTCGGAGATGGACATAGAGTTGAGTTCCTTCCAGACTCAGTAAAAGTGCACAGTCTTAAAGATAATTCCTTGGTTGCAGTGGGGAAAGTGAATGATCACAAGAGGTTGTACTCTTTCTCATATTTTGTACCCAAGACTCCTTCAAAGGCCTTGTTAACTCAATCAAATTCAAACATGCAATTATGGCATGAGCGGTATGGTCATCTTGACTACCGCTATCTTCAGCAACTTTGCACATACCATATGGTGAAAGGTCTACCTCAAATCAACTTTTCTAAGGGTAAATGTTCATCAGATTCAGTGGATATACATCCAGAGGGGAAGTTACAAAGAGGGAAGTCTTCTAGAGCAATAGGTGTTCTTCAAATGGTTCACATTGTATTAGCAGGTCCTTTTGCATTCAACCAGGGTCGCTACATACTCACCTTTGTTGATGACTTTTCAAAGTTCACTTGGGTCTACTTTTTGCATAACAAAAATGAAGTGTTGGATGCATTTCTAGACTTCAAGGCTCATGTAGAACAAAAATCTAGAAAGGCCATCAAAGTACTCCGCATGGACAATGGAAACATGTATGTGAATAGAAGACTTAAGGACTTTTGTAGACATGAGGGAATTGATCTTCAGACTCCGCCAGCATTCAGTCCACATAAGACAGATGTTGCAGTTTTGAGGATCTGAACTCTTAAGTCTATGGTAAGTTGCATGATTCATGCCAAGTCTTTAGATCCATCATTAGAAGTCGAAGCAATCTCAAGTGCCACTCACATTCTTAATCATTCTCCTCATCTAGCCTTAGATGGCAAAGCTCCTTTTGAGGCATGGTGCGGCAAAAAACCTATTGTGACACACTTCAGAGTCTTCAGTTGTCCTACATGGGCAAACAGATCTTCCAGGGGTTGCAAGGCACAATCATCTTGGCCTTTTACCTTCATTGGTTATGAAGATAGTGTGAAGGCACATAGACTTCTAGATCTTGAGACACATCAGATATTTGTGGAGAAGGATGTACATTTTGAGGAAAGTTCTTCGAGCTTATCCTCCACTCCTCTTCGTAGATCATACAGTGTGGATACTGATAGTGACACCAGCGATAGTGCTTCAACAGATTTAGACACGTGGAGTTCTGTCAACAAATACAGTGAGAGGTCACTTCATCAGTTCAATCCACATGCATACATTGCCACAGTGATAGGTCCAGAATAGCAGGGTACATCTAGTCTTCCAGATTTAGGTTCAGTGACAGATTTGGGGGACAATATTGATGATCTACCTCTTCTTCTTGATGCAAAATTACCTTCTTCAGTTGTCATGAGGGTTCCATCTAACTCTCTTGATCATTCTCTACATGATCAATCCTCACAGGTTGAAGTGAGTGTGGATACTTATGATCATCAGTTGTAGCAGGGTTCTTCATTAGTTGCAAGGACAGATAGTTCTTTGGGACAGGTTCTTCAGATAATTGAGCAGGTTTCAGAGACATCACTTATCCATGGGATTCTTTCCACACATAGCAAAAGCGTCTCATTTGTACCTTTGGCATTGTTTCTTCCTAAGGGGAGGAACACCATTCTGCAGTCTTGGATCAGCTTCTTCATCGAAGCAGTCATTGTTCGGCATTCTTCTTTGCAGGGGGGAGCCCATCCTGTCTCTCCACCTCTTCTCATCATTCTCTTATGTATATATTGGATGTATGTCATAATGGGGGGGTCTTGATTACTCCATCCATCCATGCATCCTTATTTATCTCTCTTTTTTGGGGGAGGGTTTTTTCCATGAGGTTTGCCCTCTTTCCCCGCTTTATGGGAGATTTCATATCATTATGTACATGGGTACCTAACATGGCCTAGTAGCCAAGACCCATATTGCATTTCATCCTAGATTGCATAAGCTTAAGGGCATTCCCCTAACTTGCACTTAAGGGGGGGTATTGGTGTAAATAAGTATTTACTTATTACACTTACTTAAGTTTTACTTAGGTTAATGCATTATTTAATTATTTTGCATTATTTTATTATTATTTTAAGTGAGACACTTAGGAGTTTGTGAACTCTCATTGAGTTACGCAACTCTAATTAGGCACATGGTGTCTACAACATAGGAGTATGCATCATTCACTGAGTTGTCATGATGACAACACAATTATCCACACTCCTTATTTAGCACATATTGTCTACTCCACTGATTTGCGTGCTACACCATTGTAGGCTTATCCCCACATCATCGCACTTAATCCCGTGCTTAATGGAGGATAATCCATGTCTGGTTGACGTGTGCCTGGTTGTATGACATATCATGATGTTGACTTCTATGCATTCTAGAAGCTCTCCTAAGGCCTTTATGTTTAGGCACTCCTAGTGTACTCTGAATCCAATTATTGAATGAATATCGTCATTCTGATCATACTCTATCTATTTTGGTCTACTGTGTGCATGTGTTGAGTTCGTTAGTTCTTGGGTGAATTATGGCCTAAGACAAATTCTTATAGTCATTAATGTCAAACCTTATTAGTAAGACATTTTCTAATAGTGTAGAGTGTCAAATCAATTTGATTGATGAAGAGGATTTGAAAAGAGAGATAACAAGATGAACTAGTAAAGTGGTTAAAAGGATTAAGTATGATGGAACTACAAAGGGCACTTGATTAGTTATTATTTTAGAAGATAATATGTTGTTTCATCATTGTATTGATGCAAGTTAAGGAGTTAAGTAAAACATTGTTTGATCGAGTAACAGGTTATTAGGTTAATGAAGAAGTTAAGCATTACTGAGTAGAAGATTAAGGAACTTTAGTACTAGTTGAGTGATGGTAATGACCAAGCAAGATGAGGAAAAATTGAAGTAGTGACCGAGTAAAAAGATGGCCAAGCAAGCCAGTGCAAGTTAAGTGAGATAGTTCGGTAGTGACCAAGCTACCTAGTGATGACTGAGTTGAAGAACACAATGATTCCCAAGTGTCCACACATTAATAGTTCAAGAAAGAATTGAGATTTACGATCGACATAGTTGAATATATAGAATAGTCAAAACATGTTAAAGATTTAGATTGATGGGATGGTGTATTTAATGCATGAATTAAGTCAGTTAAGTGATCTGAGGTGAGGATTCAATGAGAAGTTTCAAGGAGAGAATAAGAGAGATAGAATGATGAATGGATTAAATGAATTTGTTCAAACCCTAAGATCTATGATTATGTGTAAGTGACAAAATATTAAACCTATCTATTTAAGGAGGCATATGATATCTTTTACAGTGTTTTTTGTTGGTGAATCAGTGGAGAATGAGTGTAAGAACAAGAGATGCAGACAAAAAGTGAGAAGTTGGTAATAGTGAGGTTGCTTGAGGTTTTCCAAGAAGATTAGAGATGGAGAATATGATGAAGATTAGTAAATGAACTAGGAATGAGATGAATGGAGATCTAAACATGCAAAATAAGTTGTAATTTATCAAATCAACCTATCTATTACTTTCTAACCATTGTGGCAGTAAAAATCCTTTAATCAAGGTTGACCTAACAATCATGTTGTAAACCCTTTAATCAAGGTGACATTCCGATGGGATATTTTTGAAGACCTCTAAAAAGGCCACTCCTAATAGGGTGATTAAATTTTTTAAATAGGGTCACACCTAACAATGTGTTTTGTAACCTTTAATAGGGTTGGCTCTTAACCAAACTCACTTTACAAGAGTGAAAAGCGGTAGCATGTTACTTGGTGTTTTTTCCAGATTAAGTTTGCACATTAAATCATGGTGTCATACTTGTGCGAATATTATTTTCATGTGTTATGCTATTTATTGTTATATGTTTCTGCAATTTGTCTAACACAAAAATGGAGAGGTTGGTGTTGATATGAATAAGTTGGATAACTGATGATTAACTATATTGACTTAGTGGAATTATGAGTTTAATTAAGTTGTTTGAAATTATCAAAATTTGAATTGGTACATATGGACCTGAGGATAACTTATTCACCCCCCCTCTTAGTTATCCTAATCCTTCTAACACTTATTTTGCAAGCTTAGCATGAGAGATGGCCTTATAACAAGAGAAGATTGAATATTTGGTGTTTCATTTTGAAACATTGAGTATTTAACTGTGCATGTTGTAGTGGAACAAAATTCACATCAATAGGTTCATAAAGATCAAAGGATTGCCTAGGAAAATAAAAAGCATCAAGAATTTTATCATCTAATTTTAAGGGGCTATTATGATAAGGATACACATAGCTCATTAAGGCCTCATCTAGAGAACAAATATCAATGATACTCATAGAAAGTGATATATTGTTAGGAGAAATACTTATATTATCATCCACTTATAAAAAGATGGCTTCGCAAGGAAACAAATAAACCATGTCTTTTTTAAGGGTTCATCCCAGATAGGAGAACCATCAAGGAAAGGATTGTTGTGTTGAACAAGGGACACTTTAGGAGAGGAATAATCATGATCAAGGTGGATTAATGAGTGACATAATAATCAATATCCATAGTCAAGGGTTCATCCCAAATAGGAGAATCACTAAGGGTAGAAACATCTATATGAATAAAGAACACCATAGAAGAGGCATAATCATGATTCACAAAACCTCGATCCCTAAAGTTATGGGTATGAGAAAGAAAATGGGAGAAAGTGTTTATCTCTTGCATCAAAATGTCTTAATGAGGGAGATGCATTTTAGTAGAAAAATAAACATCATCTTGCAAAATATCACCCTTTGGGGGAGATTCTTTGAAGAAATGGACTCTTCTTGTGCTAAAATGTTTTCATGGGTGAGATTGATTCTGGGAGGTTAAACATTATGGGAATCAATAAAAGGAATAACTAAATTATCATTATATGAACAAAATTGAACATTGTGGAGATCTTGAAGGAAAGTTGAAAATGAAAATGAAATGCAATGATTATAAATGAAATATGTTTGTGTTTTTGTATTGTTTTAGACAACATAGAATGCAATCTAAGAGTGAACTAGATGTAACGATGCAATCCTTTTTCTATTTTCAAAAATGTAATTATATTAAATGAAACAATGCAATTGATGTAATCTAAATGAAAGGTAGAACCTATAGATTTGAATGAATACAATGTTACAAAGTAGTAGAAACAAGTGCGTACAAAGTACATCTAAATGTAAAAGGAGCTATAACACCAAAATCAAAAGTAGAAATGTTATGAGTCAGGTTCATCAAAATGTAACATAGAGAATAATGAGTAATAAAGTTGAATAGATCACTCAATGAAGTATATTAGTGTTGTGTAGGAAGAATACCAGGATCCCATAAAAAGGAAGTCTGATTAACATTAGGGAAGTACTATTGTGTGATTTTCACAATGTAGGGGTCCTTTTGATTTTTTTCCTCCTTTACCTAAGAGAAGGAATCATAAATTATGTACATTCTAATCTATGAAGTTCTATGAAATGAAAAAGAGGGAAACATAAGTTAAAATATAAGAATAAATTGTTAAACAACAAAAGAAATTGAAACGAAGCTAGATCCAAAATCTGTAGACTAGAATCTATTGACTGTGAAAATATACGAACCCTAGGAAAATGTCAAATTTTGAGGTATAGGTCAATTTGGGTACACGTTGAGGTTAACCTATACTCACATTGCACAAAAAACCAAGATCCAAATATTAAACAAAAAGTGTAACCCTAGATTTACCATTTTTTACTAAAAAACTTGCGAATCTACTCCTAGACACAAGAAAGGGAAATTTTTTGGGTGGGGAGTGGCTTGCCTCAATCAAGTCCCAGTTTAGGAATTAACCTTGAGTCTAAATAAATAAAATATTAACTTATAGTAGAAATAAATCTAATGATGGAGTATATCATGCCAATGTAGATGTAGTCATGCTTAATATGTGATCAGACATGTTAATACAATAAACTTGGCCCAACATAAATGCAAAAGGAAATTATGTAAGGCAAAAAATCATGAATAAAATGCTTGTAATTCACCTAAATGTAAGAATACTTGAATGTGTGATGGTGGATATCCCTCTTGGTGGCCAACTCCACTATCTCCAATGAGGAAAGTGATTGGATCTGTTGGCACATGTGGCGTCCCAAGATTGGAGAGATAAGGAGGATAAAGTAAAAATAAATTTGAAATGAAAATTCAGAGAAGATAAACGTATAAGTTTCGAATATTTTAAATTTTTATATAGTCCAACTATATAATTTTTTAAAAATTTCATTTTAATGTTTTGTTCTCAGTCCAGGGGCTTGTTTTTCAAATTGCTCTAACAGGGGGATTTTTTATCAGAATTATGCAGTGCAGTATACCGTTGGAACCGGGAGAAAATGAACTATCCATTTTTGGGATCAAATTTTGCACAGGTATTTACTGGTTCACGTTGTAGGTTAATTTGTATTTTTTGGGGCATTGGCGACAGAACAAGCTGAATTCTTCATGACGTATCAGAGTTTGTTTCAGGGCAGTTTTGAAGGCTTGGTAAAGTCTGGGTATGAAGAAAATCAGTTCCAAAATATTTCCTTGGCTTTTAGAAGTCAAAATTTAACTGAATTTCACTTTTACCATAAGTAAAGATCAAAAATCAAATCACAAATTTGTTCAATCATAGTTTCAGATATTTGATACTTTTAGAGCCATAATTGAAAGGGATTTGATTCAGTATTTGAGGGAAAAGATGATAGAGTTGTTTTAAACTGTTGAGAAGGTTTTCCAAGTGGACACTTGTCAGTTACAAATCAGATCCAAGAATCAACTCTTCTCCTATATCTTTCTTTTCTTTCTCTATTGTAAGGGTTCCAATTTTTTGTGACTGTGAAACCATTGTCGGTAGGAAATTTATAGTCATTCTGTGAGACCACTTCTTTGAATCCAGAACTGTGATTCCACCTCCATTCTTCAGCATTTCTCTATTGTATTGAGAAGCATGTATGTTTTATGCAAATATTTCTTTTATGTTAAGTGATCTATGAGTTATTTTCTATACGTCTTTCATGTATTCGTTTTCAAGGAGAATGAATAAAATACAACAAAGGTTTCCAAATTCAATTTGAGTCTTGTCTCCTGTTTATGGATCTATAATCTTTCTAGTTTGTGATCAAGGATCATATATTAGGTTGCATCTCATTTTGGAATGTATGTGGTTAAAATGTCTTGCATATGGATCAAAGAGCCATGTAATTACTTGGTATTTATCACAGGGTTTGCAGATTTCATGGTGGGATAATTTGAGTATGAGATTCAAATCTAAAGCAGATGTTTGTTCACAAGGTGAAGGATAGATTAGGGATCTGGATGTAGTAATATGTCTCAAATTTCCAAAAGATGTATGGTTATAATTCATTTAATTGCCCAATAGATAAGGCACTGATCAGATATAGGATCACTAGATTTTGTTGCTCATATTTGGGTCTTGTTGATATCAACATTATTAATCAAACACTTTTCCCCTTTCATGTTGAAGAGCTATAATAGAATGCCCTCACTTAGCTTCTAAGATTCCTAGATCTACATTTAGCTACTGTAGATTGATGTTATTTCATGAGTTATCAGGAGAAATAAGGGTTTTATCTGCTTCATATTAGATTTAGTGTATGCTTTGACAACTGGTACCATATAAAGAATCTACAGGTCTACCTGCCTAGGTTTTGCAGAGCCTGAAGTAGAAGAAGGGTCATGCCTTATAGTTGGCCTTGTGTCTAAAGTGATATGTTGATAATGGGAGTTATTTTCCCCTAGATGTGTCATATTCTCATGGGGATAATTGGAAACGGGTAACGTTTTCAAACACCAAAAAAATGGTGACTCTGCTGGGGAGATAAGATGGCAATCCATTTTGTTGAAAGGACAAGAGTCTTTGATGTGAAATAGATTGGATATAGCATATCAATAGCAAGATGTGTTCCTTGTTTTCTTGCTGAAGTTTCATGTCCCCCAGTTGAGCTTTATTCATGGACAACAGTATGTTGTAAAACTGGATGAAAATTGTGTTCTATGATTGTCATAGGTCTATCTTCAATCAGTTCAGTTTTTGCAAGTACTGTTGAGAAAGTTCAGAGTCAAGAATTCATTTATAAAGTATATTTTCTTTCTAAGATAATAATGATCTGCAAGTTTTTCCTACATTGAAGGTCTGGTTCAGATTTATCGAGTGACAAATTATGTTTTATTTCTCACCAAGTGTGAGTGGCGACTCTCAAATCTCTATACTAGTTGTTCTTAGTTGATGTCATTGCAAAATTTTGAAGGACTTTTAGTTGTACAAGCAGATCTAAAGCTGTTGATGTATCCTGAAGAGAAAGTTTTAAATTCTTGATAAGTTTTAAAGTGTTGTTTGAAATCTGTTGTTATAAAGAAATTGAAATGTAAAAATGAATCACAACATTGATTGTTATATTCCTCGTGTAAAGAGGTGGTGGCTCTACAAAGTTTGATCAGTGGTGTAAAAGATTTTCAGTCTTGCACCTGTGCCAAATCAGCAGATCAAAGTTCAGCATCAGCACTGGAGGTATTTTGATTTTCATGCTTCTTTTCATGGAAGTCAAGTGTTTAAAAAAGTTGCCTCTATTTAGTGGATTTTCAGCACTAGAAGGAAGAGGTAGAAATTTTGTTCTATAATGGAGTCAGATCTCAGATCTGAGATTAGTTTGCCAAATTTTGAGAGTTTGAAAATTGTGAATAATAACATTGCTATGTTGAATAGATTGGTCTACAAAAGGATTGTCAATCTTATAAGAATTCAAGTAGGAAGCACTCAAGGTTTAAGTATCGAACAATGTTATTTAAGGCTTAAATCAGTAATTAGTAAGATGCCTTTTCATTGTAGACCTAAGGAATCTTCCCTGCCAAATGTTTTCCTTGATTTCTAGTACCCGATTCAGTCAATTGGCCAGCACTTGTAAGATTACAAAGGTCTTTACAAATTGAAAGATTCATTCAGGAGATGGAAGATAATGATTATAGATTTCATGTTATGTCTTTTGATGATAATGAGTGTGCTGAAAGTCAAGGTAGTAATAAATACAATGAGTCCGTAGAGCAAGATAATCTGTCTTCTGAATGTGAAGAGGTGGATTCAAATGTTGATGAATCAAGTAATAGCAATCAACATGAAAAGGATGGATATAAAAGAGAAGATAAATTTTGTTACAGTACATATGAAGTTGAAGAAAGTTGTAACAACAGTAAGGGTAGTGATTGCCATGATAAGAAAGAATGTTGTAATAATTATGACTTTCCAGATTGTTACACTAATGATCTTCCTGTTGTAAGTTCTTCATGTTATCCAAATGACAATCACAGCCAGGAGAAGATTTGTGAGGTAGTCTTCTTGAGTTATGATGAAATCTCTGTTTTGTTGGCTCGTGAGTTTGAAAAGCACGTAAGTATCTCTAAGGATCTTCATATGTTCTCTCATAATACTTTCTCATTCAGTCAAATCAATTCCCCAAAGTTTGATGTGGAGAAAGAGGTAGAATCCAAACAATCTTTGTTAGACTTTGGAGGTGTATATAACAGAACCTCAAATGTTTTTGCACATGACGATTTGTTGGATGTAGGGAATGTTAATGAGGGGAAGGTTAATGTTGTTTTAGATTCTTTTTATGTTGATCTTGTTGAACATTGTTTTGATGTTTCATATGATGAAGAGGAAACCAGTGAATATTGTCAACCAGGTTATAGATTTTCTTCATGTGCTGATAAGTCTTGTGAAGATAAGTTCAAGGTGTATTCTGATTTTCAGTTAGATGAAGAAAATGATAGTGATCAACATAGTTTAGATCAGCACTTTCAGAATGAGTTTTCAATTTTGGTGACTAATCAGTTGTTTGAAGAATGTGAAGAGTTTTTAGTGAAAGATGAATCTAATTTAGTAAATGATATGATTGCAAGTAGGCAACAATCAAATTCCAAATACTCTTTGCAGCCAGAGACACAAGGTGAGTTGCAAATTTTTGATGTTTGCAACTTGGTGAATGATGTAGATTATGAAGTTTTTGTGTTTCCGATCAGCATGCATGAATCATCGTTGGATTTTGATTCTCAGTTCAGTTTGTGTAGTCATGAGCATGCAGATGCTTTTTCTCATAGTGAGCATGAAGAGGAAATGGTCTTTGAATTTTATATGCACTATGAGAATGAAGGAAGCTATTTTGTTTTGCCAAGTTATTTATTTCAGTATGCTGATCTGATTGGTGAAACAAATGATAATGAAAATTTCAATTTGCCTCTAGAGAATGGAAATGAAAATAAGGTTTATGACAGAGGTAAGGAGTTCTGAAACTTTCCGGTGGCCCAGGGCCATCGTTTGTACATAGTAGGTGTAGTTTTCTTGCTTTCAATAAAGCTATTCGAGAAATTTTTGTTGTTCAGGTGTGTGGTTTGCTTCTTCCAGAGATCTAAAATCTTGACATGCCCGCAAGGGGCATGCATCCCCAGACAGAGCCACTATTGGCACATGTGGCATCCCAGGATTCGAGAGATAAGGAGGATAAAGTAAAAATGAATTTGAAATGAAAATTCAGAGAAGATAAACCTATAAGTTTCGAATATTTTAAATTTTTATATAGTCCAACTATATAATTTTAAAAAAATTTCATTTTAATGTTTTGTTCTCGGTCCAAGGGCTTGTTTTTCAAATTGCTCTAATAGGGGCATTTTTTATCAGAAATGTGCAGTGCAGTATGCCGTTGGAACCGAGAGAAAAGGAACTATCCATTTTTGGGATCAAATTTTACACAGGTATTTACTAGTTCACATTGTAGGTCAATTTGTATTTTTTGGGGCATTGGCAACAGAACAGGCTGAATTCTTCATGACGTATCAAAGTTTGTTTTAGGGCAGTTTTGAAGGCTTGGTAAAGTTTGGGTATGAAGAAAATCAGTTCTAGAATATTTCCTTGGCTTTTAGAAGTCAAAATTTAATTGAATTTCACTTTTACCATAGGTAAAGATCAAGAATCAAATCACAAATTTGTTCAATCATAGTTTCAGATATTTGATGCTTTTAGAGCCATAACCTGAAAGGGATTTGATTCAACATTTGAGGGAAAAGATGAGAGAGTTGTTTTAACCTATTGAGAAGGTTTTCCAAGTGGACACTTGTCAGTTACAGATTAGATCCAGGAATCAACTCTTCTCCTATATCTTTCTTTTCTTTCTCTATTCTAAGGGTTCTAGTTTTTTGTGACTATGAAACCATTGTCGGTAGGAAATTTACAGTCATTTTGTGAGACCACCTCTTTGGATCCAGAACTGTGATTCCACCTCCATTCTTCAGCATTTCTCTATTGTATTGAGCAGCATGTATGTTTTATGCAGATAGTTCTTTTATGTTAAGTGATCTATGAGTTATTTTCTGTACGTCTTTCATGTATTCATTTTCAAGGAGAATGAATAAAATACAGCAAAGGTTTCCAAATTCAATTTGAGTCTTGTCTCCTTTTTATGGATCTGTAATCTTTCTAGTTTGTGATCAAGGATCATCGATTAGGTTGCATCTCGTTTTGGAATGTATGTGGTTAAAATGTCTTGCATATGGATCAAAAAGCCATGTAATTGCTTGGTATTTATAACAGGATTTGCAGATTTCATGGTGGGATAATTTGAGTATAAGATTCAAATCTGAAGCAGATGTCTGTTCACAAGGTGAAGGATAGATCAGGGATCTGGATGTAGTAATGTGTCTCAGATTTCCAAAAGATGTATGGTTATAATTCATTTAATTTCCCAATAGATAAGGCATTGATCAAATATAGGATCACTAGATTTTGTTGCTCATATTTGGGTCTTGCTGATATCAACATCATTAATCAAATGCTTTTCCCCTTTCATGTTGAAGAGTTATAATAGAATGCCCTCACTCAGCTTCTGAGATTCCTAGATCTGCATTTAGCTACTGTAGATTGATGTTATTTCATGAGTTATCAAGAGAAATAAGGGTTTTATTTGCTTCATATTAGATTTAGTGTATGCTTTGACAACTGGTACCATATAAAGAATCTACAGGTCTACCCGCCTAGGTTTTGCAGAGCCTGAAGTAGAAGAAGGGTCATGCCTTATAGTTGGCCTTGTGTCTGAAGTGATATGTTGATAATGGGAGTTAGCTGCCCCTAGATGTGTCATATTCTCATGGGGATAATTGGAAACAGGTAACGTTTTTAAACACCAACATGATCTAGAAGAGGAAATGCATGATTAATGATAAAGATATTGAATGCATGAATGATGGAAATGGATGCCTCAATCGCTTGATTGAAAACCTTAGATGCACTTGCTTGATTTCTTAAGTTTAGATTGCACTTAGAAGTTGTGGATGATAAAATGAAGTAAGCCAGCCTCCTTTTAAACCAAACTTGGGCATCAAAATCAAAAGGGTTGATTGCATGATGGGGAGAATCCAACCACCACGACCTAAAAACACTCTTTCTTTAGGTCCACACTAGGCCCACTATCTCCTAGCTTCTTAGGGTCTCTTTCTTCGCCCTAACCCAAGGGATAATCACTCTCCTTTTCCTCTAAATCTTTGATCCTCACTAATCAACTTAATATACTGGTTTACCCTTGTAAACACACCCTTGCATTGTAGGTATCCAACTTACTATTCCAAGTAATCAGGACCTCCTCTGACCAAGTGAGTATTTCAAGGCTTCAAAAATGACCCTTCCAAGTCTCTTGGGGTTTTCTTGGTGGCCATATGTTCCTACTCCTTAACTATCTCTTCAAATCCATTATTTGGCCTTGTAGCCTATTTGCACCTAGTTAGACCTCCTAATAGGGAATTTGATCCCTCACTCCAAAATCTCCTTAACAAGCTCACAAACTAGCTTGATATCCTGATACACTTTTGGGAAATATCAAAGATTCAACTATTCTAGGACCCTCAACTCATCTGTACGTCCCTATGCAAAAATGATCCTATTTTTAAGGGTTTTAAGGGTTTGATGCAGTTATTTTCTTTCTAGAGGATTTGACTAACCAAATGGATACAACCCTTTCCCACATTCATTCCTAGGTTCCTTCACATAATGAGATACAGAAATCCAAAACTGATTGGCACAAACCAATCCATCCTCATGACCACTTGGAAAAATTAGCTTTTCAACTCCACAAAGCAAAAAATTGCATATTTATAATGTATGTACAATGTTCTACTTGATTCCAAGTGGTCATGAGGATTCAACTGTTGGAAGTCAAGATAGAGCCATATTTTCCCAACTAACTTTGTATAAACCAACAAACTAGCCAAAACAAGAACAATTTCTAACTCCTATAAAAACCAACTAAATTGCATAAAAAAGAATGGATTCAGCAAGGAAACAACAAGAACTAACTATCCACATAGAAAAAACCACTAGTTGAATCCATAGAAATCTAGAGGAGTAGTTTTCAACTGTATTTTGGTAAGATTGCTTGAAAATTTGCTAGAATTATCTTTCCCACTTCTATTTGACCACTTCTAATGGTCTACCCTATGAAAGGCTAGCCTTGTTAAAGGTGTAACACTGTGTCAATAGTGACCTGATCAGAGGATTTACAAACACTTTACATGAAGTGTCACCCTATTAAAGGATTTACAATAGGCTGTTAAACCCACCTAATACAATAGGATTTTCAATCACCTTCTCCAAAGGTTCTCCTACCTAGCTGTTAAGCTAACCTATCAATATAGGATTTCCAACTTTTAATACAATGGAAAGAAAGTATTAGAACGATGAACCTAACAGTATGTAATCTTTAATTACTAGATTCATGCACTTGATCTGCTCTCTCTGATCTTGATCCTCTAAGATCTGATATCTACTCGTGTCCCTTGTCCGTTGCGCTATTTTGATTCAACTAGATATGAAATTGTTGCTCTGTTCCTCTAATTCTTTCCTTCTTCACACTTAATTTCACTATAGTCTCCCCATACACTATTCTCTACCACATACCTAATGGAGTTTTTGACCTCCTTTTAAAGATTTTGAAGACTTAGGGTTAGGTATGGATCTGTAATCCATATTGAATCTCAAGTTCCCATTCATTCCTTGAATTTTTATCATTGGTTGCATGCCTTCTCCATTTTTCTAATTGGCTGCATGCTCATCACATTGGAATCATTAAAGATTCATTCTTATCCTATTTCTCTTTCAAAATCCTTCTATGTTAGCTCCAAAAATGGTTTACATCTAAGTTTGTGAGGGCACAAACTCGTATGTTGATTTTGTGTTACTCAGCACATATTGAACTACTGGTGCTCGGCACATATATTATCCTGGATTGCTCAACACCTATTACACTCTATCTCGCTCCGCACATACGTGTTTTTGACTCACTTGGCATATGAAGCATTCTAACTTGCTCGGCATCAATTGTGACTCGGCACCTATATGTCACTCAACATCTATATACTGCTCGACACCTATTGAAATTCTGACACATCACACACTATGGCTCAGACTACATAGTGTACTCAGCTTCAATGTAGAAAGTGATTAAGTGTGTTGACACTCAAATGTCAAAACCATCTAAGGACCAATAATCTCCCCCTTTGACATGAGTGTCAAAAACACTTAACTAGACATTACTAGTCTGTCCTTATGAGTACCTTATCCACAAAATTTCAAAATTTTATTCAAAATTTTTTCAAAATACCTTAACTCCCCTTGAGCTATTTTGTGCCTTGTCATTCTTGAAATCAAAATTTTGTGTTGAATGTGCCTGATACTCTTTGTCTTCTATCTTGTACCTCTATTCTGTACTTGTGTCTCTGTATCTATTTTATCAAAGCTTACAAAATTTTTGCATTTTGCATCAAAGCTATTTTCCATATGATTGCCAAAATTTTGTATCTCCCCCTTTTGACTATATCAGAATGAATGAAAGATTGTAAACAAAATTTATAGAATTCTCCCCTTTTGATATATCTTCCGTACTATTATTTCTCCCCCTATCTTATTATCTCCCCCTTTTTGACACTTATATCAAAGGGCTCTAAGGAGTAATACCATACTTAGCCAAAAAATTACTATTTACCTCCATTATTGTTTTCAGAGTGCATCCCAATTCTCCAAAGCTATGTCAAGTGACTTGTGTTGGATGGCAGTCTTTGCAGCAAGGTGTACAAGTCCATCAAGTGTAGAAATATTTGGATCTTTCTTTAAAATTGTTTCAGTATAAACTTGTTCCTTATTGAGGACTTCTAAATGAGGGGTTATGGAGGACTGAATTTGCATCAGTTTGGCCTTAATATTAGCTTCCTTTGCTGTTAGTATAGCTAACTCCCTTTGTGTTTGAAGTGATTGTGCAAAATGCTTCTCACTTTGAGCTGGATCTCTACGTAATTTCATGCTAGAGATTTTCAAGTTTCTTTCCAAACTCATTGTTCTTTGATTTGTTTCTTGTGTGAAATTTGAAAAGTCACATAATTTCCTATACAATGAAAAAATGTTTTCAAATTTTTTTTTGACCTTATCTATTTTCTTGGCCAATTCTACCTATATAAGTGCTATGCCACTTGATATCTTCTCATTTACTTTTCCTTGAAACTTTCTTTTTGACCATTCCATGAGTTTAATGTTGGTATCCTGGTCTTCATTTATCACCTGGTCAATTATGTCTGATAGTTGCTCTATTATAGGCTTGGCTTCATCTGGTGACAACAAGCTGAAGGCATCCATAAAGATGTCCTTGATGTCATGAAGTGCTTGCTTATGTTTGAATTCTTTCCTCAGTATTTCCTGCCTCATACTTCTATCTAATGCATTTTGCATTTCAGTCATTTGTGCCATTGTTATAGTCTTGGAATCATAGGAAGGAATCACAATGTCTTCATCTAATTTAGGGTCTCCATAGTGAAGTACCCTGGCCACTCTAGTTGAAATTGAGCCTAGAGTTGAAAATTACAAGGGGATGGCTTCAGTGCTTGGCTTCTGAATGGTCTTTGTAGGAGTGCCAATCTTTGGTACTTCTACCAATGTCTGAATTGCGGCCTGCTCCTTTTCTTTCACTATATCCTCTTTTTCATCTGACTTCCTTTCCTCTACACTTGGCATCTGATCATTATCACTTGTTGCACTTGGTGGAGGTGGTGGTGGAAGCATCAAAACTTTAGTCCTAGTAGCTATGTATGTGAAAGATGGATCCTTTGGTTTCACCTTTTCCTTTTGTGGTACAACTACTGCTTTTTGTAGTTCATCTACACTCACAAATATAGGGCTTGTACACAACTATGCCTGTAGAGTAGATTGGTGAAGGATCTTTGAGAGATCCTTTGTAGTTAGTAGATTGATGTTCTGAGCTAGCTTGTTAGTAACATTCTTTATGATTATTGTCTCTACAAGTGTAGCGGTTACGTGAGGTGGACTAGGAGGTGGCAATTGTGTGTATTGCACACTCTATTCTTCTTCTTGCTGCTGATCAGCTATTGCCATAGTTTCTTCTACCTTAGCTAATTCTTCCTCTTCTTTCTCCTTATTCTCTTCCTCTCCTTTCTCTTCCTCATATTTCTTTTCTTCTTCTCCTTTCTTTTCTTCCTCTATTTCCTTTGCTTCCTCCTCTCCTTTTTGCTCTTCTGCTTTCTTTTCCTCTACCTTTTGTTTGGCACTAGTTCTACCTTATTGGTTTCTTCTACTTTATCATCAATTATTTTATAAATTGTCTTCCACAATTCTGTGGATTTATTCACTACATCCTCAATCTTATTCTGAAGGATGCAAAAGGCTATGTACTTGGGTGCAAACTTGCAACTATGTTTCTTGTTTGCCTTAGTTATTTGAGCCTTTATCATGTCAGGCTTTACTTGTGCTAGGGTAGATTCTCTAATCTCCCTCTCCATCTTTAGACAATAATGTCATTTATTCTCAACTATCTCATATAGTTCCTTTGGCATGGTATTATCAAGCTCTAGAGGTGTTTTTTTAAATTCTGCCATCATGGCATACACAGATTCCTCTACTTTATTTTGCTCTTCCCTACTAAGCTTATTGAAATTAAGAGACTTTAAATCATTCAAATTTGCATTTTTAATATTATTGCAAAGTTTGTCAATTGTAGATTTTGGAGGATGACTTACCACTTTAAATTGGCTGATGTCCTCAGATTCTATTCTCTCCTCATCATCTGTATCTAGATGTGCCACATACCTTATTCCCTTCTTGGGCACTTCTATAGGTTTTTAAGTGGCTTTCTTCTTTTCCTTTGATGCCTCTTTAGCTTTTTGAGTGGTTGCCCTTGTAGTGGCCCTTGTTACTAGAGTTGGCTTAGTCTAAGATGGCTTGGTAACCTTCTTAGGCTTGGACTAAGCTATAGGCTATGTTTTTTCCTTTCTCTTCTTTTGCTTCGTAGGTGTAGGTGCTTCCTCAGCTTCTTCTCCCTCACACCTTCCTCCTTGTCTTCCCCTAAGCCTTGTGTCAGCTCTATTGGGCCTTGCCCTTGCTCTCCTTCTTCTTCACTATCTCCTTCAGCTTGTTGTTGTTGTTCTTCTCCTTCACCTGCTTCTCCCTCAATGCTTGCCCCAGATGTCTTCTTTATCTTCCTTACCATTTTATCTTTCTTCTTGATGATAGAAGTTGTTTTCAATTTAGTCTCAACTTTGGACTTGACAACATCATATGTCCCAAAGTGAGGAGTTGCCTTATCTATTTCTTCTGCAAGCAACGTTGTGATTGTTGTTGAGGCTTCATCTATATCAAGCTCATAACCCAATGGCCTTAGCCATCTTACTCTTGGTATTACTACCTGAATATAAGTGTAATCTATGTCAACCAAGAAGCACATGTCATTGGCATGTTTCTCTACCAATGAAACTGGTATTCTCATTCTTTGCTTCATGGATTTCTTGAAGTCTTCAAAATAACTTGTCATCTAAGCTTCAAAGTTATCTCCCATCCAATCAATGAATTCATTAATTTTTGTAATTGCAATTTTGTTGGGATTCCAATTCACCTTTCATATAGAAGGGAATTCTTCCATCACATAAAAGAATATCCACATAAGAACTAAGCCAAATTTGCATTGAGCACCTTTTGATCTCCTTATTGCTCCTAGGTTCTCATTAATTTGTTGCAACACGAGTTCTGCCAGATCATAGGTGTGGTCTTTCTTCACTAGTTTGTAGGCTACATCAACTGCTAGACATGGCACATTGTTTATTCTATTGGATTGATAAAATTTGTGAGATATAATTCTCACAACAAAGTCTAGAAGGGGATCAGTTATAGTATCAATGGTCATTCCCCTATTGTTCCATTTTGATCCAGTATTTTTCTTAATGACCTCCTTTCCACCACTTCTCAATGTCTTTGACCAATCTAGGGTTGGAAATCCCATAACCCTATGAACTATTCTCCTGACAATCTTAATAAGTCATGTCTCCAGCCATAGATAGCCATCATGAATTCAACTCAGAACAATGCGAATCCATTCAATTTTGAATCCTATAGGGTAGACTAGGGCATTGGTCAAATCCTTTTTCTCAACTATTCAGAATCTTGTTCTCACATAGTTTTTCATAGGCTTGGAATATTTCAAAATCACCTATGGCACCGATTTTATAGTTGTAACATTTTCTCACATCTTGAACCATGACTATTTTAGGTGGAATGATGGATAATGCACCAGCTAGGTCATTTCTATAGGCAACTTTAGGGATTGGCCTAAATTTGGGTTGCTTTACTTCATTGCTAACTAACTGAATCTCATGACCTTCCTTTTCTTTGGGGTTTCTTGAGCTAGAGGCCATTTTACCAAACTAGGTTTTTAATCGTATTAAAAACTTTAACTCTATGTAGCTCAGGACTTGATAAATACCTTTGAATCGATGAGTTCGCGCTGAACTGCTATTGGAATCCCTGCAAATGGCTATTAGGTTGCTACTTGATCGCTTCTTGGCTCTCCTTGTCTTTTCTCTATGTTCGAATGGAGTGAAAATGAGCAAAAATTGACCTTATGCCTATCAAAGACCTAGCATTAAATGGTTCATGCATACAGCTATAAACTTAGCACTTGAAGAATTCAATATGACTCGGCTCCCATTGTATTTCATTTACTCAGCTTCTACTAGACTTCTATTTCACCAGGCTTCAACTATCAGCTTAGCATCCATTGGAGCTTTACTTGGCATGCAAGGGTAACTCGACAGCTTCTTTAAAGTTTTACTTGACATCTTTTTCTCATGCTAATTTCTTCTTTGCAGTACTCCTTTGTTCTTTGGGACTGATGTATGATATAACTTTATATATCAGCCCCATACATCTATTTTGCTTAGTTAGATGAAGTGTGATCACTTGACCTTTTGGGTGAAGTGATCCCTCCATTAAATATGGCACACTCATCTTTCTTCTTCCAAGTCTTGTTCATTTGCCCTCTTATTTGTTCAACATCAACCTTCTCCTTTACTTTGTTGACTTCTGTCTTGGGTACTTTTGACTTTGTTGGACAATTCCTGCTGATATGACTAGTCTTCAAGCAACTAAAACATGTAGTTTGGCTTAGCCATCTATTGTAACTTCCTCTAAAATGTGTCCTTATGCAATTTTCAGGAATGTGTCCATACTCTTGACAATAGTGACAGCTATACCTGGTATTGTAATCCCAGTTGTAGTGGTGTGCATTATTGTTTCCTCTTGTAGGTTGATTAGGTGTCCACATAGGCTTTGATCTACATTCAAATGCTCTATGTCCACATTTTTTGTAGTTGTAGTGGTGACCTTCAAATCTTGATGTCCCCATAGTCTTGGTTCTACATTCATGTGCTTGATGTCCTTGTTTTTTGCACTTGTGACAAAAGCTTGCATTTGTAGGCTTATCATGCTTATGATTGTTCTTGCTCCTACACACATTAGAGGTATGCCCCTTTTTACCACAGAAATAACAAGTAGGTTTAGTGTTCTTACCTTTGTTACTCCTTTCTTCTATAGTTTTGGATGATTCTCCTTGTTCAGTGCTGGTGTAACCAAGTCCTGAAGTATCATTACTAGCCCTTGGTGATTCCAACAATTGTTCAAAGTACTTGATAGCCTCATTGGATTTTTTGTAGCTTTCTGTTATCTCCTTTTCTCTCTTTAATTCATT
This sequence comes from Cupressus sempervirens, assembly GCA_028749045.1. NCBI lineage: Eukaryota > Viridiplantae > Streptophyta > Pinopsida > Cupressales > Cupressaceae > Cupressus > Cupressus sempervirens. The sequence goes on along the minus strand of CM053786.1, from coordinate 296,932,517 downwards.
CTGCAATTGTTTATTTTGTATCTTCAGAGTGGAAATCTCAATATCCTTCATGTTTAGCTCATGATGAGCATTTATCATCTAGCTTAAGGTGTTTAGCTGCATTTTTGAGATCTTTTCAAACTCAATTGTCTTCTCCTCCAATCTATTGGTAAGATTTATCTTGTCATCTTCTATCATGACCTTGTCTTCAATGGCTCTCTTATTTTGTTCAGTCACTTCACAAAGCATTATAGCTTGTGATTCTTATTCAAGCTTGAGTGACCTAATTTCTTCAGCTTGTGCTCTATTTTTCTCCATCAGTTCTACTATTGTTGCATCAAATTCCTTGGAATCTCCATTGGAAAACACTTGTGTGGTATCAATCTCCTTGTAGTGTATGTCGTTGTTAGCTATGGATATCTCCTTCCTTCTTTTTAAGGACTTTCTCAATTCTTCTCTGGCTTCTTCCACTTTGTGTAGAGCTAGGTGCACATCAATCACTTGATTGTCTATGATCTTCCCAAGTTTGAAGACTTCCATCTTCAGATCTTTTCTCTAAGCTATTAGGCTTCTCCTTGTGAGAACCAATAGCTCAAATACCAATTGTTGGAATGTTCAAAATGGGAAGAGTGCTTTTGAGGGGGGGGGGGGGGGGGGGGGGGGGGGGGGGGTGAATTAGAAGTACCACACTTTTAACCTTTTTCAACCCTTTAAATCAAATAACTAAAAAGTAAATTGCATGCATGTAAACATATAGATGAACATAAAGTAAACACATGCAATAACACATAACACCAAATTTGGCAACCCAGAAACCCTCTAGGAATAAGACGGTAAAACTGGGATGGGGATGATACCCACAAAAATTACTGCAGCAATAATTATTTGACCACTTCTGATGGTTTGCCCTATTAAAGGCTTTACACTGTGTCAATACTGACCTAATTAGAGGATTTACAAACACTTTACATGAAGTGTGACCTTGTTAAAGGATTTACAATAGGCTATTAAACCCACCTAATACAATAGGATTTTCAATCACCTTCTCCAAAGGTTCTCCTACCTAGCTATTAAGCTAACCTATCAATATAGGATTTCCAACTTTTAATACAATGGAAAAAAAGTATTAGAACAATGAACCTGACAGTATGCAATCTTTAATTTCTAGATTCAAGCACTTAATCTACTCTCTCTAATCTTGATCCTCTGAGATCTAATATCTGCTCATGTCCCTTATCCCTTGTGCTATTATGATTCAACTGGATATGAAATTGTTGCTCTGTTCCTCTAAGTCTTTCCTTCTTCACACTGAATTTCACTATAGTCTCCCCATACACTATTCTCTACCACATACCTAATGGAGTTTTAAACCTCCTTTTAAAGATTGTGAAGACTTAGGGTTAGGTATGGATCTATGATCCATATTGAATCTCAAGTTCCTGCTCATTCCTTGCATTTTCATCATTGGTTGCATGCCTTCTCCATTTTTCTGATTGGCTGCATGTTGATCACATAGGAATCATAAAAGATTCATTCCTATCCTTTTTCTCATTCGAAATCATTCTATGTTGGCTCCAAAAATGGTTTACATCTAAGTTTTTGAGGGCACAAACTCATATGTTGATTCTATGTTACTCGACACATATTGAACTACTAGTGCTCGACACATATACTATCCTGGATTGCTTGGCACCTATTACACTGTCTCACTTGGCTCATATGTGTTTCTGACTCACTCAACATATGAAGCATTCTGACTTGCTCGACATCAATTGTGACTCAACACCTATATGTCACTCGACATCTATATACTGCTTGACACCTTTTGAAATTCTAACTTGGTACACAATATGGCTCAACATACATAGTGTACTCGGCTTCAATGTAGAAAGTGATTAAGTGTGTTGACACTCAAATGTCAAAACCATCTAAGGACCAACATATGAAGCATGAACATATGTGTTTTGTTGTAAAGATGGTAAAGAAGAAGTAGAGGAGGTACTTGTACAAGTTGTAGATTTATTGGAAGAATTTTTAGATATTGTATCAAATAATGCACCTAATGGATTTCTCCTTGTAAGGAAGATCAATCACTTAATGGACTTGAATTGAGGAGTCTATTTTCCAAACAAGGCATCACATAGAATGAAACCAATTGAAAGTGAGCATACAAGTTCATGAGTTGTTGCAAAAAGGATTGATTCAAGAGAACATGAGCCCATGTGTCGTACAAATAGTATTAGCACCTAAGAAGAATGGAGAATGGAGAATGTGTATAGATTCTCAAACTATCAACAAGATCATAATCGAGCACAGATTTCCATAGCCACAAATGGATGATATTATGGATTGTTTGAGTGGAGTTGTGTACTTCACAAAGATGGATTTGAAGAGTTGGTACCATCAGATTCACATTAGAGAAGGAGATGAATGAAAGGCTACCTTCAAGACAAGGGATAGATTGTATGAGTGGTTAATCATGCCTTTTGGGCTAATCAATATACCGAGCACTTTCATGAGGTACTAAAGGAGTTTCTAGGTAAGTTTTTCATTGTTTACCTAGATGATATTTTGATCTTTAGTAAGACATTGGATGAGAATTTGATGCACATTCGTAAGGTTTTTAATAAATTGAGGGAGGAAAAGTTGTTGATAAATTTGAATAAGTGTAGTTTTGTGAAAGAGTTGGTGTACTTGGGATTTGTAGTATCAACACAAGGTCTAAAAATGGATCCTTAGAAAGTAAAGGCTATCCTTGAATGGCCTACTCCAAGGAGTGTAAAAAAGATAAGATATTTTCATGGACTAGCTAGTTTTTACAAGAAGTTTATTAGAGGTTTTAGCAGTATTTGTGGTCCCTTGACTGAAACAATGAGAGGAGATAGGAAATAATTTAAGCAGGTTGTAGAAGCAGATAGGAGTTTTAATCCATTGAAATAAAAAGTTACAGAGCAACTTGTTTTAGCACTTCTAGATTTTAATAAGGTGTTTCAAGTAGATTGTGATGCTAGTGGTACTATAATAGGAGTTGTTTTGAGCCAAGAAGGTAGACCTATTGCTTATTCAATGAGAAATTGAATAATGCCAAAAGAAAGTATTTTGTTTATGGTCAAGAATTTTATGTTATAGTTTAGGAATTAAAGAAGTGGAGACACTATCTTCTTCCTAAGGAGTTTGTTTTGTATACTGATCATGAAGCTTTTTAATATTTGAATAGAAGAGGAAAATTGAACTAAAGGCATTTGAAATGGGTTGAGTTTTTGTAGAGTTATACATTTTTTTTGAAACATAGGAGTGAGAAGTCTAATAAAGTTGCAGATGCTCTTTGTAGAAGATAAATTTTGTTGAAGGAGATGTAGATTAAGGTGGTTGGGTTCAAGGAACTCAAGAATTTGTATCCGAAGGATCCTAATTTTGGTGAAGCTTGGAAAACTTGTATGGAACTTGTTACATTTGACAAGACAAAGTGGTTGAATTTCATAATCCAAGATGGTATGTTGTTCAAGGGAACTTAATTGTGCATTCCCAAAAGTTCTATGAGGGAGAATCTCATTAAAAAGAAGCATAATGGAGGATTGGTTGGATACTTTGGTAGAGACAAAACCATTACTCTGGTTGATGAGAATTATTACTGGCCATAGTTGCAACAAGATGTGAAGAAGATTATATAGAGTTGTTGAGTATGTTAGATGATGAAAGGAGTGAAGAAAAATAAGAGGTTATATTAGCCATCACTTGTATCTTAGAAGCCATGGGAAGATGTCAGCATGGATTTCATTCTTGGTTTACCACAAACACAATGAGGGCATGATTCAATATTTTTGGTAGTTGATAGATTTTCAAATATGACACTCATTCCCTATAAGAAGACTAGTGATGTTATTCATGTAGCATAATTTTTTTCAGAGAAGTGGTGAGACTACATGGTCTACCAAACAACATAGTTTTCAATCGAGATACCAAGTTTATTGGGTATTTTTGGCGTACATTGTGGAAGAAATTGAAGACAGATTTGAAATTTAATTAATTACATCATCCATAGAATAATGTAAAAACATAAGTCCAGGTGAACTGAAGTTAGGAAAATTTACTGAGATGCTTGGTTGGGAATAAGCCAAAAGGCTAGGATATTATTTTTCCATAGAAAAATTTTACATACAATAATTTTTTTAACAAAAGTACTAGTAAATCACCATTCTAGATTGTATATGGGAGCAGTCCCATAAATGCTTCTAATCAAGGCAGTTCTATAAAGGAGAAATAAGTAGTGTTGAAGTGGAAGATTTTGCTGAATATTTGAAGAACATCCATGAGGAGGTGAGGAAGAACATTATTAAGATGAATACATAGTACAAGGCTAAGGAAGATGTGAAAAGGAGGTATAAGGAATTTCAACTTGGAGATGAAGTCATGGTTCATTTGAGGAAGGAGTGTTTTCCATTGGGTACGTATAATAAGTTGAAAATGAAGAAGTTTGGACCATGCAAGATAGTGAAAAGGCATGATTTGGAAATCTCTATGAAGTAGAGCTACCAACTAAATTGAATATTTCTCCAGTATTTAACATTTCAGATTTGACAGAGTATCATGAAGGAGGAGATGGAGATGAGGTTGTGGACACACAATGGAGTTTTCTAGCATCTACTTCAATTACAAAGGAGATTGAGGAGATATTGGATAATCGTGTGGGAAGAAGTATAAGGAACAAAACATAGGAAGAGTATCTTATCAAGTGGAAAGGGATGCCGATGGATAATTCATCACGGCTAGCACAAGAGGAGGTTGATCATCTTGGTTTTCTTCAGACTGCCTGAGACATGATAGGGTCACTTCTCAAATTACTCTGGGTGTTTGATGCAGGAGCATCTTGGGTGTAAGGGCAATCATGCATCACCCAAAAATATTTCTATTTCCAGTTTTCTAGTTTTGTGCTTTCAATAAGGGTTATTCTTATGTAGAGTTGATATTTGAGGGAGATTTCTAACTATAGTAAGTTGATTTTATGTGCTTAGATTGTTCTAATCTCATACATAAAGGTTCATCTTTGTCATATCATCATGTTAGATGAGTTTCATTGTCATATCATAAGTATTAGCATAATTATTGTAGATTTTTGGTATGAATTTTGGCTATCCAAACATCAAGTCAAGCGATGAAGGCCTAAATGCCTCTAAGCTGAGGAGAAACCTAAAGTAATGAATATTTTCTCAAATAGGCGCTATAAATCATTAGCCAAGGATTCCAGAATGGGGTTATAATAGCTCATTGGGTCAATGGTTTGCTAGTTATGGTCTCCATAAGTGGACCCATCTGAAAATGTAATTTATAAATTGTGTTGAGTGTATCCTATGTAATAAAGTGTAATGAAATAATATAATATGAGGTTTTTTGGCATCAAGGGGTAGGGATTAGTGCCTAGAACCTTCCTGAGTGGTTAAAAGTGCCTATATTAGGAAGGCTCATAGGTTCTCTAGGGCAGTTCTAGGTGATGGTTGAAGATATGTCTTGCAGACTATTGTAAGAAAGGTGCCCATGTGGGTTTTCATATTGTAATTTTGTAATTCCACATTTGCAGTGATAATAAGAAGCCCATATTTTGTTCTCTTAATTTGTGTTGTTCTCCATTTCCATTGTTTATTATGGTATTAAGGGGGACACCCTTCATTAAATATTTTTCAATGGGCCTGAGAGCTAAACAAAATTACCTCCAAGGTGTAGGTCAAACTACAATACATATTAGGCATAATTCAAGGTTTACCTATACCAAGAGGTAAAAAATTCAATGTAAAGAGTTCCAGATCTAAGAAATATTAAAGATGTTGAGGGAAATATGGTGAAATGAGCAAGAAATCATTTAGAAATATATTGACACGTAAGAGGGAAATCAAACATAGAAGTTAGAGCCAATTTAGAGCTTTAAGAAAGATTTGAAGAAGAAAAGGACCTTAATTTTAATCATCAGATGCAATAGGAGGTCCTAGTATACCAACCCACACTAAGGAGGGATAAAATGGTCTCACAAAGTAAGTGCTTACTTTTTAAGATGATATGTGTATATGTACTCATGGATGGAGTGTTATTTTAAATTAACATTAATGGGGCTAGATATAAACAGTTTGAACTTGCAAGATTAATTAAACATGAGTGCCTTCATCCTCCAACTCCTTATTTATTGTCATCAAATCCTTATACTATCTCTTGAGAAATGATACCCTCTCTCCAAAGCATAAGGGACCATCCTTCCCAATAATGAAAACCTATCCAATATATAGTTTTTAGATTATTCATCTATTATCTTTTACTTAAAAAAAGAAAACATGTGTAACCTAATGGGTAGATTAGACATATGTGCTACCTCAAGTAGCAAGGCTTCTTTGGCCAAATCTATTTTATTGGGTTGCGAAGAAACCCCACTACTAGAATGTAGAAATGTTTCTATTTCTTGGGAAAGACCTAACCACTTGGTTAGGTACTTAGGAATCTCCTTTGCAATCAACCCTAACCTCAATGATATGTAGGAATGGATTAAAAAATAAGATAGAAAAAAATGGATAAATAGAATAATCATTTCCTTCTAATGGGAGGTCAGTTTGATATATGCCAAAATATCCTCTCCCCTTTATATATATATATATATATCATCTACACGATTGCTCAATTAGGGGCATATCAACTACATTCAAAAAATCGTCAAAGACTTTCTTTGGTCAAATGTGAAAGGAAGCAAAAAGAGACATGTTGTTGATTGGAAGTGGTGCACCAAGAATAAGGAGCTTAGAGGATTGGGATTGAAGAATATGAGGGTTCAAGGTATTGCACTTGAAGTCAAATGGATCACCAAAGCTACCCAAGGATGTGAACCTTGGAAATTCCTTATCAGATAAAACATCAAAGAACCATCCCAATCCAGGCAAAATTTTGGAAGGGAATACATTTGAATGACCTCTTGATTATAAACTTTGACCTAAGGGTTGGAAGGATCCAATGTTTTCAAATCCATCTAGAAGAGTTTGAGCTGTGTGAGAAGCTAGATTCTTGAAAACAACTTGTTTGATCATAATTTTGAAATTTGTGGGGAGAGGTTGGTTTGTTTGAACCTCTCCCATGGATAGAAAACCCTTGCACTACTTCAAGGTCACTCTGCCAAAAAGTGAGCCTCTAAGGGGATAAACTATTTTAAATACATCATGTGTACAAGAAGGTAAACTCACCAACTAGAATGAATTGGTTGATGGATTTGGTACCCCCGTACACAATGGAGAACTTATACCTCCTTGGGAGAATCTTGTACTTGCCTTGACTTTCCCAAGCACTATGGGAAACTCTCTGATAGAGTCACCAATTTTAGGTGGCTAGATGATACTGCCCTTCTTTTATTCAACCCCAATTTTATTTACAAACTTCTCACTTACAAGCTTATCATCATTGAGCACCTCAATACCAAATGGAATATGAACTATGACCAACCTACATGGAGCAAATTTCTTTTAAACCTTTGGCACCAACCCATTGAACCCAAGATCTCTTGTTTCTTATGGTGCCTCCTCCTACACAACTTACCTCCTAAAAATCTCATGGCAAACCTAATATTTTCTCTATATGTAGATGTTATGAATATGTGTTGTATGTCTTCTTGGATTGTATTTTTTCTAGAGAAATCTAGGGTATGTTCGCTATGTTCTTAAATAATAATTTCAATTTAACTCATGCAATTTCTAGACCAATATTGAGTAACAAAAAATATAGATCTCTTTTTGGTCTTTTTTTTTGTTCCCTTGCTATGGAGCATTTGGAAGATTAGGAATGATGACATATTTAGTAGGAAGACTAGGTATCTCACTAAGTCTCTGTAAAGACGCATTCACTCTATCATTTTCTTGTAGGTCAAATTTATTCTCAAGATGAAGGAGCAAACATTTTTCAATCTCCTCAAAAATACAAAAATAAAGATACTACTGTCAAGGCAAACATAGAAAAAGATGAATTTTACATTACCCTAGTAAAATTCATTCAACAATAGAAAGAGAAGACGAGGAAAAATGATACCAAAAGAGTTGACATTGTACAAGGAAATGTTAATGTACACACTTCAAAGCATATTAATGTATCTATAACTAATGAGTGTGTTGTTGATGTACTTGTTGTTGACCTCTTGGAAGCTAATATCATAGAACCTTTTGATGTTCACGCCACAATGGTATTTGTTGCTCTCATTGTTGACAAGTATGGTTCTTCAAGTTTTGTTAGTTCATATAAATTCTATAGCTTTTTTCCTTATTCTATGTAATACACACAACATTGTATATAGCTGAAGGTTGACCATAAATTTGTATTGTTAAACTTTTGATACTTCTCGAAATCCTCTTGTATGTTTATCAATTATAATCAATAGAAAAAATAACATAAATATAGATTAATCATATATACTATAATAAAATATAATATGCATGATTTATATTTAATAATGAAATATTTATAAATATTATGCATTACAAAACTATACTATTAATATTACAATTGTATGCGTTCTATATTTTTAATTATTAAAATACATTTATTCATCTAAGTTGTTGTATTGTTATTCTTCCTATCAAAATTCAAATTCCATTAGAAAAAATAAGATCTTCATTTATTTATTTTTTGAGGAAAAAGGGGGGTAAAAATTTATTTAGTCAAAACCAAATTACAAAGCAAAGTCCAAAGGCCCACAACAACACTACATATTCCTATTTTCCAATATCTGTTGCTCAATGATCTCACAATACTCAGAAGATAAATCATCCCTACCACTAATACCCCACCTAACCACATTCTCTAAAGCCCACTTTGCCAAACAATTCACCACTCTATTCCATTCACAAGGGATATGAGAAAAGGAGATAGAGTCCAAGGAACTACAAAGACTTAGAATTTGTCTGGCTAAAGAGGCAAGTTGCCAACTAGCATCCTCCAAACTCTGGTTATTCAGCATATCCGCAACAATCTGAGAATTAGACTCACAGATGATCTTCTTCCATCATAGAGAGCATCCTCTCTCAACAACAATGTTAATAGCAATGGCCTCCATCAGATTATTAGAATGTTTGCCCTTGTAAATAGAGAAGAGAAAAATTACACCACCATCATTACCTCTAGCTATAGCCCCAATACCAGCATGACTAGGATTCCCCCGAGAGGAACCATCCTTATTAATCTTCAAGATCCCAGTTGGGGAAGGAGTCCACCTCCCATCCCATCAAACTCGTTGCTTACCATGGCGAGGTCTTTTCCAAGCGAGCATCCTTGACTGTTATTCCATAGGTTCAGGTTCCTCACAATAACTTGATCACCAGGATCTATAGTTTCAGACATATCACACTTTGCAAAAATAGTCTCCTAAAGCCTATTAAGAATTATTTTCCACAATTGAGAACTTCTTAATTTTGAGTCACAAAAAATTCTGCGATTCCTTTCCAACCAAAGATTCCAGAGAACGAAGATCGGCCCAACCGTCCAGGCAACCTATAAGAAAGAAGTCTTCACTGGAGATCTGCCCAAGCTTTCCCAAAAATCAATAAGAGAGGTAGCATGAATATAACCATGAGACCAAGCCTCCCACCATCTATGCCATATCTCTCTGGAAAAAGGGCAAAAAAAAAGAAAGTGGGAGATACACTCCTCATTATGCGAATAAAGGAAGCAAATAGAAGGTCCCTGAAAACCTTGTTTGCGAAGATTCTCCCAAGTGAGGCATTTCTTCTGAGCCAACATCCATAAGAAAAAATTACATTTGGGCCAAGAAAAGTTGCTCCAAACCTTCTTCCACTAGTGCACTTTAGCTGGACCATGTAAGTTCCTGTCAAGTATAGCATAGCCTTGAGCCACAATAAATTTGCCTTTTGGGCTAAGACTCCAAGCCAAAATTTCCCTCCCATTAAGGGAGCTACAAAACCTATTCCCCAAAGCTTTAGAAAGAAAGGAATGATCCTCATTAGAGCCACCCACAGGCCACTCTTGAGGATCCTTCTAGCAAGTCACCTCCACTTGACCCAAACACTTGATAGTCTTAAAATGCTCCACCTTAAACCATCTAGCATTAGTAAAAGTATGGCAAAAAGGCTGAAGCTGGGGATAACTAGAGATAATGGGAAGGTGACCATCCCAAGAGTCCTACCAAAACAAAGCATCTGAGCCTCTGTTATAAATCCAAAAGAGACTCGCCTTAACAAGTTGGGCTTCCTTCTTAAGAGTATCCCAAATGCACGAGCCTTACCCACCAAAGCAAGTCGTGACACATTAGAGCAAGCAACACCAAGAAAGTACTTATGGGCAAGAATCTTGACCCAATCTTGATCCTAATTGTTGCACCATCGCCAGTACAGCTTGGCAGCCAAAGCCATGACAACAAGAGCCATTGATCTAAGACTAAGTCCTCTAGCATGCTTTGGCCGACACATAGACTCCCACTTGACCAGGCTCCACTTCAACGAAAGAAGGCTACTAGACCAAAGAAATTGTCGAGATAAAGCATCAAAGTCTTTCACAAAATTAGAGGGGGGGACTTGGACACAACACCTATAAATGGGTAGAGACTACACCATAGTCTTTAGAAGAATCACTCTCCCAGCAAAAGATAACCATCTATAAGTCCAGTGACTAACCTTATTGTGGAATTTATCCAAAATCCCCTGCTAGTATCCCCTCTGCTGGGAACCCAAGGACAAAGGGACCCTAAGGTACATCAAAGGAAGGGAACTGATTTGAAATCTAAGAAAAGATCTTCATTTATTAACCTCACAAAAGTCCTAATAAAAAATATTTACTCTTTTTAATATATTTATATTTATCTACTAATATTTATGAGTAATTTAATATAAATACATATTATAAAAATCTATGATTATTCGATAGGCTATTATACAATGAACTTTGACCATGAAATATAATATCTTGCTCGCAAAAAAAAAAGGTTGAAATTTCCCAACTAGGGAAAATAGATACGACTGAAGACTTACCATGTTTGGCTCCTAAGCGATAGACGTATTTCTTTCTTTCTTGTGGTAGGGGAAAAAGAACCCACCACCTCAACTCCAAAAAATGCCTTTAGAGTAGCATTGAATATGTGCTTGATTAAATTCCCTCCACCAACAAGAGTAATAGTTCTTTGATGAAGATTTTGCCATCTTTTTCAAGGTCGTCTTTTGTTTCAAAAATGAAGGTGTTAAGTAATAGACAATTGGTTTAAAAGGAACAAGATTTTGCATTGTAGGAGTCTTTTTTTTTTTGTAGATTCTAGGGATAATCAGGGACTAGATTTAGAGAATTATCTTCATTTGACTTTATCAAGACACTAGGTTTTGTGTCATCTTCTACAATGGAGGAACAATTGACCGAGACCTTTAATTTTACAAAATTGTGAAATTTCTAAATGTTTGTTAAGTGATGTGAGTGGTGAAAAGGGGGTTTTGGAGAAAGTTTTTCTTTTTCCAATCCACACATGACTCTTCATGTCCATATCAATAAAAACATGTCAATACAGATAAAGGGCAACTCATTTACTTGGTTGCTAATTCCAAATACGGGGTAAATTTGATGATCAACCTTGTCTTTCAAGTCATTATTTTGTCACAAACTAATAAGGCAAAGTTGCATTTCAAATACAAAAATGTCTTCTATTTTTATTATAAAACATTCCACAAATCAAGCGAAATATGTCAAAATATAAAAATAAATTATTAAAAATAGAAAATGCATGACAATTCAATCAAGTAATGGTTCACTTAGAGAGACTACTGTAGTATGTTTAGGTGATTCAGGGAAAGTTTTGAGAGATGTTGAATAAAAAACCTTTACACTATTGTATCCATACATATGATAATATGTTTACCTATGACAATCATTTTTTTCTTCAGTAGCTCAACATGTTATATGCATCGAATTCCTAGCTCCATTGTCATTTTTTCAAGATAGTCCATCCAAAATCATTTGTACCAACTTGTGGGTGTTGATCTCTCTAAGTGTTGTTGTCTATTAGTGTCAAACACTTAGTCATATATAAGGCAAAGTTAGTCGGTCATCACTATGACCGAGTTACTCTACATAGGCTAAGTCATGTATTTGTAAAGACTTGTAAATAATCTTGTATATGTTGAGCTCCATAGGAGCCAAGCAACTCTTTAGCTGTCAAGTACTCCTATATAAGCTGAGTTCAATAAATGCTAACCAAACAAATTATATGGATATTGAGTCATACAAAAGGTGTCAAGTTAGTTAAGGCCGAGTAACAACAGGAAGAATAGTTATAATCGAGCATCAGAGACAATATGTGTCGAGTAACACAATGTGAACAAAAACGTCTGAAATGATACAAACTTTGAGGTAAATTGTTTTGAGTCAACATGTAAACAACATTTAATGATTGTAGAGTTTGTTGCAAAGGTTGATACACATTTTGACATGGATCATCAACCCCTATGAAGGGAGGAAAACAAATCAAATGAAGAGGCAAAAGGGAAACATCTAGATCATTGATCTTATTCTAAAAGACTATATAGATGTCTTTATAAGGACAGATCTAAACCCTATTTTATATAGTATGTATGTAACACCCCACCAGGGAACTCAAAAGAAATTAACCTAAATTTTCACTAAGTTTGTCAAACATTTTTTTTAAAGATAATAACTTAACAACAACAGATAAAATATAGTGGAATCATTAACTGACATATATACAACCATCAAATAGATTACATCTCTTAAAGGTTCCATGATGTTGAATCACAGTTAAGTATAATTAATACTAAATCCAATAAATAACAAATCCAGATCATAGAATAACTACAGGTACAAATCCATATGAATAATATACAATTATATAAGATGCCACTTGGCAATAATTAGAATGCACAATCATCCATTGTACAAGTCACAGGGTATGAAAAGCTCAAAGAATATATACATCACAAATATAATACATCATCTCATAAGATCTTTGATAAACAAAAATGTACAACAAAGTGTAATCATCCAACAGAAACTCAAGATTAGAAAGAAAGGTGCAATTACATAGGTACATCCAACAATGACATGCAACGGTCAAATCTCAATGGTATAAGAAAAATGCACTACCACCCAACCTCATAGAACCTAAATGGACTACTCCCATCGCACTGAGGAGATAGTCTCAAGTCCCACATGGATATCAAACTGCATTGAGGAGATAGTCTCAAGTCCCAAATGGATATCAAAACATAAGTCATTTAACCAACATCTAGGTCAAGGAAACACCTGAAAGCAAACTGTCTCAAAGGGTACCAAAACACAAGTATCATCTAATCCCAGAGGTAACAAAGACACATATGAAATCTACTATGTAAGTGGGCAAGTTTCATCACATGAGCCAACTCTAAGGCTACCTTGGCAACCACTCTAGACTCTAGCCCCTTAGTGTCTCTATGTAGCACCAGTATCCTTTCATACATACAAGGCACACTAATGAAGCAAGGTCACAACCAAGCATCCTCTCTACTCCCATCCTAGCTTGTACTAGCACTCGAGGTATGAGAGAGGAAAAACATAGACTCTTATTAATTCATTTTATAACCCATTTAATGAAATGTTATCACTTATTAAAACAACTTACAATGGGTTACCCAGGCAATCCCTCTGGGCTCTAGCCTCTGGCCTCTATTGCAAGCCACTTCCCAACATACACATAATTTACCTACCCTAGGATCATAAAAGTACAAATCATATAATCGCAATTTTCACCTTAACCCTTTACAAGTGACTGGAAAGCACCTATAAATAAAACATAGTAATCACCTCAGTCCTTTATAAGCAACTAGAAAGCACTTATAGATAAAACACAATAATCACCTCAGTCCTATACAAGCAACTAGAGATCATCAAAGATAAATGATTGAAGAATCAATGGTTACACTAGAAAAGTCACACCATTCACCTCAGTTCTACATAAGAAATTGGAAAGTACTAACAAACAATGATCAAAACTCATCATAAACAACACATAACATAATACTATGGTTAGGTGTAAAAGATCATGTACATAACAAAACCCCCAAGCCTCTAGTAAACATCTTGATTTGGTCAAAGAACTAAGTCAAAACAGAACCCAACATTAGTAAACCACACATCACATAAAGTACATACAATGTAACTCTCTCAATTTATTAGGTTTTGAAAACACAAAGGATCAATTTCCACTAATAGATTATCAAGTTTTCATTTTTGTTTCCAAGTGTCATAAATATTGAGTTTTCGATTATACAAAGAAATAAAAATTTCCATAGTATAAAATTGTTTATATACAATTGAACTATTTAATAAAAAATTGATCTTTACTAAAGAAGTCCATTTTACCCCAATTTTACAATTGTCAAATCTACTATCCAAATATATTTTAGCAATAAAATCTTTTAATTTAAAAATTACTAAAAAAAACATCAATAACCATTAAATTATTAAATATTACAATTATACATTAATTAATAAAATAACTTATGTTAAATTATTAATAAAATAATTATAAATATAATAATAAAATAATAATTATTAAAATATGATAATAATATTAATAATTAATAATATTTAATATATAACATAAATTACAATTATTAATTTTTTCGTAAAAACAAAAATTAAAACAAAATTTACCAATATTGTTTAGAGCTCATTGGCTCTTACCGCTTAGACAGCCTTGGCTACTGCAGCAGCTATGTTGTTGTTGACAGCCCTAGCTGCCTTCGTAGCCAACGACCACAACCTTAAAGGGAGACAAGGGAAGTCATGGCCCTTGATCTCCCATTTTAAATTTTATTTATTTTTTAAAATGTTTTTCAAAAAAAAAAAAAAAAAAAAACATAAAACGTCACCTATCCCAATCAATACACAATATCATGTTTTTTCCTAAAGTAATAGTTGATAAAAGTTATCACAATAAATATTTTACTGTGGTAATTTTTATTACCATATTTTTAAAAATAAATTTCTAATATAGATCTAATAGGAAAAATATGAATAACCAATCAAATTTCACATCTAAGATTTTGACTTCTTTCCAAACCATACCCGAAACAAAATACCAATCTCTAAATTTACAAAATGATGGTTTCTAATTTCAATTTTTTTTGCAGAGGTTTTTCAAAAACAAAGAACAATCACATTCATACACAAGGGTTTTCAATCTCAAATAAACTCTGAATACAAATCCACAAACACAGAGAAGACATATATTCCAAAGAATGAATTTACTGCACAAAACTCACAAGATCCTACCTAGATCTGATGCTAAATGACGGACGCACATAACTTACAAACAATTCCCTTTTCGTTCGAAACCCTCTTCTCGGAAATTGGCTCCTCCAAAACCTCGGTCGAGAGAAATGAACTCTAATTTCCTAATCAAGAGTTTATCCCCAATTCAAGGCTTTGATTGTGCAATCACACAAGACCCTTTTCTTAATTACTTTATTATATTTTAATTTCATGCACCAATTTTTGCATTTCAATTAAAATAAACTTTATTAAATCAATTCTTTTCTCTCTTTAATTAATTCTTGAGACATTTTTAATATAATATTTATTAATTTAACTAATAATATTATTTACTCCTAAATAAATTATTATTAAATTAAATAAATATTACTATGCCAAAATTAGATCTTTAATAACACCTTTAAATTTAATTCTTTTATTTAATTAATTTCTCAATTGATTAAATATAATTAAATATTGAATTTTCTTTATAAAATTTTCATTAAATTAAATCATTAAATTATCTTTTAATATGATTTAATTACAACTGAAAATCACACCAAACTCAAAAAACTAAATCTGAAAGCTCAACTGAAAGATAAAGAACAAAGTCAAACTCCAGGGTCAGAATCACGAATTCATGTCACTTGACGAATTCAGATGGGTAAACAACTCAGATACTTGTCCTACTTTCTAGGATAATTGACTTAGGTTAGGATTTGGACTCAAGAATTATCTCCCCATTTATACCATTAAGATATTGCGATAGGGTACGTTCATCCTGGCGATTCAGGGAAGTTGATACCCGACACCAACAATCTGCATAAAATCCACGTATGTACATACTCATATATTCTAAACTAAATAGGCAATGGTGGGAAGTGGTGCATCATGTAGATCCCGTCTAGTCGGTGACTACGACTCCCTCCCTCAACCACATTAGGAACGTCAATCATAAAGTAAAACATACACATACACCATACACATGCAAGTATGGGGTAAGTAACCATAGAAACCATATATAAATAGTCCATCTAACTATCATCATGAAATAACTAAAACCATTGTATGAACATACATGTATCATCATAGAAATAATCTTGAATAGATGAAATAACTAACTCTAACACATAAATCAACTGAGTATGAGATAACATTTAAACAAATCCGGTCACCAAGTACCACTAATCATAAAACATAATCATAAAATTGGCCTAAACGAATCCAACAATCTAACATGAAAAGTCAACCAGGGGTAGGCATTACAATACATATGCAAGTGTAGAGAAAGGAAGCGAAGTATTGTGTATACTTATGCAAAGGATTTAGGTTTTGGAGGCTGCAAGCAAAAGTTGTGAAGTAACAGAGTTTAGCGACATAGTGAAGTAATTCAGTGTAGAGTAAAGATATATAAGATAAGAGATTAGAAATAGGAGATCTATAATCAACATTATAGGTGCAAACCGAAGGATCAGGTACTGAATCATTTTGACAAAGTGAATTAGGGTAAATCTTTAGTAGAGTGCTCCTGACAGGTATTTGTAAATCTCTTAATAAAGTCCTTATTTCATTGTAAGTGTTAAATCCTTTAATCAAGGTAGACCTAACAATCTTTATAAAGCTCTTAACAGGGTAGAGCCTTATTGGGTAGACCATTAGAAGGGATCAAAATTGTAGTACTAATAGGCTAACTTTTTTATTACAGCAATGAAGATTTGTGGGTGTCATCCCCACCCTAGTTTTACCTTCATCTTGGAGGGTTTTTGGGTAACCAACATTTGTTGTGTTATGTGTTTACATTTTCATGTTGATGGATACGATACTTAGTTAGATCTATTTCAACATTTGAAGTTTGAAGTTTTAGTATTCATAATTTTGATATGAGATGGATAATGTAGTGAATGTAGTCAGGTTATTTTGAAGGTCAAGAGTTTTAGTAATCTTGATTCATCCCCCCTCTCAGGATCTCAATTTCCCAATGAACTTCCAACAATGAGAACAATCAACAAATCAAACATGATATTCCTTATTAGTTGAGTGGATGTGGCAAATATGACGCTCTCCTCTTTTTGAGATATTTGATACTAAACAAAGACTGGTAATAAACCATTAGATTGAGGTTAGTATTATTATGATTGTAATTTCAATTTTATAAATTTTAATTACTATAGTCATTTATATCTCTTATATATTAATATCGATGTAACTCTTGCATCTTCTTCTGATATAAATGTCTACTATATATTATTAATAACCTTTTTAATAGAAAATTCGAGACGTTTTTAATTCTTACGAATGGCTTAAGAAATGTTGGATTCTTTTTAACTATATTCATTGACAAGAGCATTAATTTTTTGAAATTAGCTATATTTATAGTTTTACAAATTACATAAGAAATGTTACATATAAAAAATAGTAAGGGAGAGGGACCAATAGTCATGAGGGCTAACTTTGTTAACATGTAGCCATTGCATGTGATATTGTAAGACCTTCATTTATTTAATAAAAGTAAAATGGACATTGAACTACGTGCAACTAAGGTTTTAAGGTGTGACTCATTATTGTGCAACTTGTTAAAATAGTGCACCTTGAGAAATGTGTCTAAAAAATGACTTTTTAAACATTCGACCAAAGTTTAATCTAAAAAAATCTCTAATAGTTAAATTTTAAAATATCATTTGTTGTTAATATAATATTATATAATTATATGAAATGTAACATATATGCAACTTAAATAGACCAAATAATTATTAATAATCATAAATATTTATAATATATAACTTTTATATTAAATACAAAAGGATAAATACTTCAACAAAAAAAAAAATTGTTGTTAGAAAAATAACACATTTTTATATAAAATACAACCTATATCCAACACAAAGGGACAAGTAGTTGAACACTAAAAGTTTTTGACAATCTCACACATTTTATGAGAAAATACAAGGCATTTATTAGTATTCACCTTTTATATTTGTGAAAAGACATATTTTTAATACAATTTACTCTATGCATATACATGACTACCTCAATAGTTGTACACATAATAATAGTTTTTGTACACTAAGATATCAATATTTATTCAAATGAGCATCTTATTTTGTTATGACCATATTATTAGTTCCTTGCCTACGACAAGATAGTAATGGAATCCTTCAACACCAACTTAATTATTTCACAAAGTTAAAAGAGCCAATCCAAATCAAATATTAAATTATAAGACACCAAAACATAATAACCTAACATTAATATTTATTTTCAATAATTTTAAAACATAATTTTTCTCAATTTTGATTGGTTGGGGCAATGAGAAAAATATTTTATGCCTCAGAAAAATATGAAATTTGGAATTCGAGGCTTTTGAAGCTTCTACTTAGCAATACTTTCCCATTCTTTCAGAAAAATCTTCTAAGGTTTCAGACTTGGACAAGCTTTTTGGTAGCGCAATGGTGTAATTTCCCTATGCCTTGGAGAGCCTATCTAATCTCATATTCCTCACCCAATCAATTTATATGTGCACAATTTTAGTAGGTTTATTCAAATGGTTGCCCCCAATTGTAAAATCAGGGCACTCTGTTTGGTCTTTGTATTGCAATGACACTTATACTAGTAGTTTCTTCTTGAGATGTAATAGAAAAAATGACCAATTGATTTATTGTTGTTAAGAAAACTCTATTGCATTATTTCTGGATATTAAGTTCCAATTCATATTCTAGTTTAATTTTCAAAGGAGAAATTCTTAGAGGCTTTCATTTATCAAATTTCTAAAATATTACAATCAGTCCTACGATAAAAACGATCACTCAAAAATGAAAAAATATCCACACAACTTGTCTCCTTGGAGTATAGCATTCCAAAGATCCACTAAATAGCATGCGCCATCAGGAACATGGCAGAGTGAATGACCAAAGGCTAAAATAAAACAAGAGATAATGACATTGTCAAACGTCAAAGTCGGTCCACATAATGTCACAAACTAAGGACTCGAGATTGGCTTCATTTATGTGATAAATTTGTGGTTGCATTTGTTGTTGCCTTCATTGTACTCCCTCCTATTAAAGCAATCTTCGCCCCCTCTTTCAACTTTTTCTTTTTCTCCCTCGCCTTTCTTCTCACCTCTCCTTCCATCAATTCTTCTCTTAATTGTGCTCCATCAATTCCTCTCTTAATTGTGCTATACATGGCACACAAATGTTTGAAGAAGAACAATATTCTTGTGCACATTGCGCACAATAAGCTTTGGCACCAATTTAAGCAATGGATATGTGAAGTCTCATGATTACAACATTCATACAAAATGACACCGTCACACATGGAAAATGAATTTAAAACTACCCCCAGATTCGACCATCTTCTCATATTAGACTTGCAAGAATTTCCATGTGCAAGAAAAGATTCATTGAAATTAATTATTTAGTTAAAGTTGAAGCCTATAAACCATCCTACAATAAAGAAATTGAAGGAATTATTACACCTCTCAGTTTTGAAAAACCCGTCTTTGCTACCACCATATATACCTCCTTTGTCTTCTACAGACCTCTAGACATCTTGTCTCCCACCTTAACCACCACAAGATCTGGGTCTGCTAAGTGATTCCAAACTATTCCCACAACTTGGGCTCCCTAATTGAGATCTGGGCCTATCAAAATATTTAAAAGGTCGTCCTACCATTGAAATTAGCTTATCATTACCTCTTTTCAAAAAATGAACTTCATCATTCAACTCCTTCATTAGAAGATTTCTCTCTTTCTCTCTATATATATATAGAGAGAGAGAGTCCCATGAAATTATTAAAAAGAAATTGTTGTGCTTATGATTGTTGTATAGGAATGGGGTTACATACAGGGCAAAAGCATTATACCCTGTGAAGAGAGTCATATGAGGGCCCAATATGTTGTATATTCCACCACCCAATATGCCACAAACTGTAAATGTTGTGTTGAGGGTTATATTTTCATTACCCACAGTGTGGTCCACTTTACCTCCACCTTCTAGGCCTTAGACAACACTGAACATTCTTGGGTAGCAAAAGCACACAACTCCTGTCAAGCCTACTTGCACAAGAAGTAAATTTTAGCAAGGCAAAAGACATCCTCTCTTAGTACCATCCATTGTCACTTTAAAAAAAACAATACAGACTCTTCACCCACATTGACTTTATAGCTAACCCCAAATCTCCAAAAACAGAGCGAAACACTACACAATTTTTTTAACTAAGCATTTTTTTTACTTGGTGGATTGTGTTGTTTGGTGTATGTGGTAGATGATGTACTAACTTAGGCAAAAACTAACTCACATGACTTACATTCAAACGTTTCTCTGGGAGCACCATGGCTAGTATGCACAAATGCACTTCTGTAAAAATATTTAATGCCATGTTTAAAAGAGATTTCAAATGTTTAAAAGAGATTCCAAATGTGGAAGCATAGACAAGACATTTGTAACAACATATGAATTAAATTAAGGAACAAGAAGACTGAATGCTGACTGAAGGCTGGAGCTCAAGCAGTGATTAGACTTACTGTAGGATTGTCATTGGCTTATTGGTTTTCATACATTTATCATCTATACATCAATATTGGAACCTTTTTTTTTCTATCTATGCCAAGAACCTCAGTTTCAAAGTCAATGGACAAGGAAATCTTTTTAGTATCCAACAGATACTTGACTCAATCTCCTTTTTGTAAATGATTTGTACGATCTATGTATCTTAAATTTCACTGTTGAGTTCTTGCCAATTATATATCTTCACCTCATTTACAATCATAATAAAAAATATAATTAGGCTATACACAAAATATAAAACAACTGATTTGATATTGCTCATCAAATATCTAATTAGTTGTTCATTACATAAACTAATTAATTGACATCATGAGCAAGAACAATTGACCTTCATTTAAACTCATAGAATTTCTCGAATTATAAACCAACAAATTTAGTAGATCAGCCAATTGCAAATTTTCTAGCTTATAATTCCAATTCTCCGCAACCACTACTACCAAGGTGTGGTGAAAAAGTAGAACAATCCCTCAAAGGGACCATTGCAATAGTTTCAACCTATATAATAACACAGATAATCAGATTATTTTGCACTAAACAAGAAATTTGAAATTCATTGTAGTTGTGTGAGACCAAAAGAACAATAAAAAGAATACCATTATTGGATCCCAAAAAATGAATGATGGAATGGAGAATACCAAAATCTTTATATACAACATAATATGCATATAACTAATTCATGAGGTTGCATTAATCCAAAACCCATGTCAATGTACATAACCATTATATACGTGTTGCATACACAATGCTTTTGAAATCCAAAGTAGCCTAAAAAATGCCAAACGTGGAAGCACAATCAATGCACATGGATTGTTTAGAATGTTTGAATAAAAAGAGCAATTAATGTGTCATCTTAATCATAATTACTTGTCATTATTTATTTTTACAATGATGTCAATATTAATCAACAGTTATAAAGTTTGATAATTATTGGATGTAGAAAAAAATGATTTAAATGAATATGAGAAGTAATAGCCATGTATGAAGGAAAACATTAGGTTCTTCCAAGCACTTGTTGAAACTAGTTTAATAAAAATGAAAATAGTCTTACATCTCTTTTGTCATTTCATAAAATGCGTTATACTAAACAATAATATAAAATAGGAATTTGTAGCAGTGGCAATAACCTTTTCATTTAGCTCGTTTTTAGAAATTTCAAAACACACAATTGGTAATTTTGCAATTTTTGCAATAGAATTTTATTTCACAAATGAAGAACACACCTTATTGAAAATAATAAATTATGAAAAAAATATTACCTAAGCAAACAATCTACCATTTCCTTATATCTTTACATGCTAACTAGATACTTTTGAGTCATCTATCCTTTTTGACTAGACATATAAATGTATATGTAGCTATCTTATATTTTTAGGACTGAAAAGGTTGCTTTGTGCAAAACAAAAAGAGCATTATTAACAATGACACACTATATTCCATATAATTTTAGATTTGTTTCATATAACACTAGGAAGTTCTATACTATAATTAGATACTCATATGCTTGCTTGCATCTAAATTTGTGTGTACATTTACAAATGTCATATAGTTTCCTTGTTATTCATCATATATGTCATGTACAATGCTCTACATGGATTCATAAGAAATTTTGTGACGATCTTAAGCTGAAGTGGTCTTTGGTGATCGAACACTAGATACTCTCCTTACATTTGAGCATTGATGATTAATAATAAGAACTTATAATGCTAAGTATTGATTTAAATAAATTAGACCCTATCTTGAATTGGTTCAATAAAAAATACAAGTTCCACTTTTAATTCATATATTTTATATTTACAAAGCTTGAATAACATATTTATTAGTGTGTTTAATATTTGCATAGTCATATTTAATTTTGTATTGATTTTCATTTAAGAAATCATTGGTAAAACTTTTAAAAAACCCAAATTTAATAACATAGGAATTCCAATGCAAAAAATCTTGATATAAACTTCAAAACTGTGTAATTCAAGCATCCCTATCATTTTTTGTAAGCTAGTTCAATGGGTAAAAATGATGTATGCTTAGATTCAAGAGATCGATGCCTATTTACTTATGGAAACTCAACAAATGTCATAAATGGTCCAAATTCTATTATCACAATGATATTTAGCATTTTGTTAGTCTTTTAAAAAGATCAATGGTTAGCTTACATAGCGATGAAAATGTAGCACAATATCTTTCAAAGATAGAGGTGTCTTGTATATCCAAGTTTCATGCCGACAATTTATAATCTTATTGGATGCACAATATCTTGCATTTAGAATTTTATTTGAATTTATTAGAGATGTTTTACATATCCAAGTTTTTTGCCACCAATTTGTACTCTTACTCATGCTTTCTTACTATGCACATGACTCAATTTGCTTCTTAGAACTTATTAAAGAAAATTTGATGTAGTTGATCTTCACAAATTGAAAGTATTCCATGACATCTAACATTCCATTTCAAGTTCACAATTGAATGTACAACTTGATTTGCAGCTTCCCCCAAAGCCCACCATGTTTAAGGCAGGAACTTTGGTGCTTGCGCCCCTTGTTTTTTAAGTGGCACACATATATTAGATAGCCATTAATTTTGTTTGATACAAAAAGTTATTTATTTCACTTAATAATGAATTTATTTATTTATTTTTCTATAACATTTATAAGGTCTCATGCATTCAAGTATTGATCTATTTTTTATTATCAATATTTAGATTTTTTTAATTTACAAGTAGATTAATTAATTACAATATATAGTAAAAATGTGTGGGAAGATTGGATATTACATTCACAAAAGGGTGAATGACTATTAGACCCCTCCCAACTACTGGTTTGTAAGGACCCTCCTTGTACGTACTTATAAAATATTAATTCTCTGTTAAAACCCTTATAGGAGATTGAAATGGATTTTAAGTAATGCTTATAGTGTGTATGTCCTAATGAAATTTAGAGTAGTTGAGATATCCATGTTTTAATACTCAGTGATTCAAGAACTACTACATTATCTCGTTTGTTAAAATATTAAAATCTCACTAACGATGATACGAGACGTTTTCACTTGATGTTAAGTATGTTGATTTTGCTATCTCAATGATTAGGTTTTGTGCCTTCAGATAGTGCAGTACTCCTTAACTAGTGATGTTTATGGTGATTGGTATATGCATGCCTCACGATGATTATCTTAGTATTTCAATCTGAATTAAAGAATAAGTTATGTTATTTTGATTATGTGTTTACTGATGATTAAATGTGAGTAGAAATGAATTAAACAACTGATTATTTGAAGGATGGATGTTTTAGTTATGTGTTTTCCCTGATATGTTATATACATATATGCATGTGATTTCTGGAACTACTGATGTGTGCAGAAAATTTAGTCGGGAAAACCCAATGGAAAGACGGAACTAAACCACTTGTAAATTTTGTGCTATCTTTGCATTGTCTTTCTTTGAAGGTTGTTAATTGGTCTTAAAATTCTCCTAGCTTTTATTGGGTTCTATTAAGTCTTTAAGGCCTAAAAATATTAAATTTAAGTACCCTAGGGGTAAAGATGTGGGTGGGGAGCACTTTCCAACCCCTTACTCTCCTTGGTTGACTTTTAGGGTCACTCAAAAACCCTATTTTTGGTTGATTACAAAAATTGATCGTCTCCTTAGTTGAGTTGGTGACCCAAAACTCCATCTTGAGGTTACTTGAAGTCTAGTTGAGTTAAGGATCATACTTAGAGGCATTTTGGAGTAGTTTTGGTTTTTGTTACCCAATCTCTAGTTTTGGAGAAAGTTTGAAGATTGAAGGAAGAAAAGGAAAAGCTCTTCTCAACCCACCATTTTGCCATAACTTTTTGTGAAGGTAGGAGTTCTTCACTCTTTTTGAATTGTTTCTTCATGTTGTTCAAGCTTGAATCTTGCTTGAATCATGCATAAGGCATTGTGTTGTTTTTGGTATTGCTTGCTTGTGTGTTGGGGTTGATTGGGAGGGATCTTAACTTGTTTTTCTTTTGATGTTATTCTCATGCTTGCTTTGATGTTTTGTGTTTTGAGGGGATTTCATGAGGATTGTTTTGGCATCACTCACCTTTGGATAGGGAAGAGGTGGCCATGTATGGGGGAAGGGCCTTAGTTGGACCTCAATAGTGTAGAGTCTCCTCTCATGGTGAGAGGAGGGAAAGAGGGTAGGGTGTATGGGCCCCTACTTGTCATCCCATAACTTGCATGAAAATTTGAATTCTTGAAGAAAGGAAGGAATGCATACCCTTGTTATATTGGCTCCGAAAGGCATTTGTAGAAGAACGGAAGTTCTTGAATTATTAGCCCCGAAAAGGCTATGTTATGGTATGGTGATTGACATCTCCTATTGAGAAAATCCACCTCCCCCTATTTTGGTTCATTGTTGAACCTATTGTGCAAAATCGGGTTGGGAATGCATGCTTGAATTGTTCATCTTATTGTGTTGTTTTACCGTCATGTTGGTTCTTGTCTCTCCCATGGTTCCCTTGATGCATTGAAGACTTTGGTAAAGATCTCTTCTGAAAGCCCTAGAAGAGAATTCAATTGAATTGTAACATTATGTAAAATTGCATTTTAAATTTTGATGTATTTGGCAAAGACGTCAAGTTTTCTTACTGGTTCTTTCTCAACAGAGCCTTGAACCAGGTTGATTAATAGAAGAAAAAGAAGAGAGGATTGAGTAATGCTTCTTGCATATGTGATTCTTGTATTTCAATTTTGCATATGGTTATTGATATTAGATGTGATGTCGTTGATTACCTTACTGTGGCATTCTTATGGTTGGTAATCATATTCATTGAATTAGATAATTTTGATAGCATGATGATACACCGTTATACAATTTAAATTCAAGAAATGTTAAAGAAAATTTGATGTTTGTTCTGGACTTCATTGTATTGTCGTAATTCTTAGGAAGCAAAGTAATCCTATGTTTTTGGTTAAAACACAACCTTTGAGCTCGATGAATATAAGCAACATTAGAGAGAAAATCAATAATATTACCTCGAGTTATTAGGTGTGGTTGGCTTAAATCTAACTAAAAGAAAATAATATATGCATCCCCTTGTCAAAGATG
The DNA here is from genome assembly GCA_028749045.1 of Cupressus sempervirens. Classification (NCBI taxonomy): domain Eukaryota; kingdom Viridiplantae; phylum Streptophyta; class Pinopsida; order Cupressales; family Cupressaceae; genus Cupressus; species Cupressus sempervirens. The sequence goes on along the minus strand of CM053786.1, from coordinate 296,906,655 downwards.
AAATTGCATTAGTAAAATTAACACTTGGAAGAAAAGAGAAATGGTTTTGGAGAAAAAAAGAGAACTCCCAGGCCAAAAAGCCCTCTGGAATTTCTATGGGGGAAAATTAATTCACCCCTCTTAGCAACAAAGAATCTTTATGATTCTCCTAATTATCCTTTTTGATCTCTTTAATAAATAAATTAAAGTTTGATATAAAAATATATATAAATGCCTAATATCCTATAATATCCTAACTACTTTGTTTGGGGCCTATCTACTTAACTTATGTCATAATCATTTCATCCTATCTCATCTTATAAAACTTTTAAAACAAAGCATTTACCTTCTCTTCTCTAGATGTTGAGTATGCCCCCCTCCAAAATCTGACTTGAGGGTACATATGGAGGAATGAGTTTAGGAAGGAGGGGACAAATCACACTTAAGTCTGACAAAAAGTTTGAACCTTTCCCCTGCATACTACATCTCTTGGATCACGCGCACTCCTTTGGCATATCTCTCATATTTATTACAAAGTAAATCAAATTGAAAAAGGTGGGCAAAATTTTTGGGGCAGATTTTGTATTGAAAAAGGTTGCATTAAAACCTCTCAACTTGCCTCCACCTTTTTATGGCGCCCCCCAAATCCTTGCTATGGATGGCATGCAACCAAGGTTTGCATGGGAGAGTACAAAATCTACCATGTCAGTTTGACATGTCCTTGGCAAAGGCTCTCACGTGGGCAAGTTTTTTGGTGAAGTTAATCTCAAGGAAAAGAACACATCTCCTAAACTTTATTGCTATCTTTGCCATTCAAATTTTTTGCTGGTAGTCTCGTCTTGGGTAGCGTGGAGAGTGGAGGGGTGTTTTTTGGGGGCTCGTGCCCACATTGGGGAAAGGGTTTTTGACATGGGAAAAAGGGAGCAGGTTTGTTAGTGGGGTTTAGTATTGGTTGTGATAAAGTATGAAGTTATTGGGTAAGATTTAGATGTTAGCTAGTTTATTTCATTAGTAATTTAATTAGTATATTGTTTTTTTGTTTTTGTATACTTTATTATTATAGTAGATTATTTAAGTTAGTTGTTGCTATGGGCTTTTAATTAGGTTTAGATAGATAGTTTGATTTTGTAAATAGATTTTTGCATTGGTTAAGTTAAAAGTAATTAAAGTAAAAATAAATTTAGGGTATGTTTAGTATGTTCTAATGTTGAGAAATTGTCATTGAAATAAAATTGGTTGCTAATATTAGTATATCAATATGTTAAAAGTTAAATACTGTTAGTGTTTTAATAAGCTTTCTAGGATTATAGGTTAGATTAATTTTGTTTAAGTTATCTTATTATTATTATTATATTAAGTATGTTAAATATGTTTATGTTAGAATAGACTTGGAGATTGAAGTACTATTAGTCTAAGGTTTAATTCTAGTAAAAAAATTAAAGTTAGAAGTAAAGATAAACTAATTCGATTATTTTAGTGTTAACAATTGTATTGTATCAAATTGTAATCTAGGTGTTAGTTTAGAGTCAGGATTTTCTTTTACAAGTTAGACTAAATTATAATTAATGTTAGATAGTAAAGTTAGAAGTTAGTTGTTATAAGATTAATGTTAGTTAGCTTAAATTTTAGTTGTTGATGTGGTAAAGTTAGTGGTTAGATGTTAAAAGATTAGTTAGTACTTTTCATTTGCCTGAATATTTAGTTATAATAAAATAAGATGGGTGGCATATGTCGAATTATAAATTTGTAGTTGTTAATTTGAGCATTGTATTATTTGATTTATTAATTAGTCTTGGAGGGAATAATGATGATATTATTATGTCAATATAAAAAATCAAGTCGAGATATCGAATGCTGGATGTTATTTTACTTAGAGAGTTCTTCTTACTTCTATGTCTCGAATAATAAAAGTCATAATTACTTATATTGTTATTATAATGATTGAATTATACCATTGTTAATATTTGGACTAAATAATGTTATAGTAGTCATATTTATACTACAAAAAGGTAGTTGCCAATTATGCTTGTCTAGTAAATAGATTGGTGGTTTATGTATGAGTCATTGAAATTTATACGAAAGTACAAACTTAATGACCTGTTCCCACATGTTGATCATAAACCTAAATGGAGATGACAAGACACTGTGAAGGGAAACATGTTGGTATCTTGCAGTGTACTTATGTCGTAACTGATTTAAACTTATTAAACTTAGTAGTGTGATTATCCTAACAAAACAAAAAAAAATTTGTGTGTTTTGCCCTTTTGTATTTTGGGCATGACATGGTTTCGCTCCCCTAGGGGAAGAAACCCAACAGCCGTTAGGGGGTCCAATGACCGCGATAGAGTAGATGTTATAGATATTCCCAATAGTTGATCAAACATGTAGTAATATTTGATCATTTTTTAGCTTTTTTTGGTTGGTGATTGACCCATTTGTGCCACTAATGGGACATCCATAACGATTGGTAGGACATTTTACCACATGTACTGGCGTCTTTTGGCGAGTGAATACTAGAGGCGAATATAATAGATATCGGGCAAGTGGTTTAAAATGACACTTCTTGTCCAATTCGCACTCCATGACATCTAGAAAGAGATCCATAAATACCTAAACACTGAAATCTTAACTTTAAAAACTCTTCAAATACCTACAAAAATACACTAAAAAAAATTGACATATTCAAATGAACACATTCAAATGGACATAATTCAACTCAAGCTTTGGGAAATCTAGGTACGACGTCTAGTGTAGGTCTCTTCCCCTCTGTCCTTGGCTCGTGTGCAACATACTTGGTCTTGCAATCGTACTGACCGCGATTTTTTAACCTTCTAGCCTGATAACCTTTTTCATCCCAAAAAAACTAAAACAAAAAGATTGCAAGGAAGGCTTGCTACTTCCACCCATTTCTTTTATTTTAACATTTTAGCCAATTTCCTCAGAATATCAGAAAAAACAGAAACTGTAGCTTTGAAAATCGGCTTCCAATTTAATCTTAGTTATCGTAAAACCCGACAGAGAGAAAAATAAGGGCAGACGAAGGCCGAAGAAAAGAGAAGAGAATTTGCCATGATCTACACAGCCATAGACACATTCTATGTTACAGAAGAGCAAATTGCAAAGTCTCCGTCGAGGAAGGATGGGATCGATTTGGAGACAGAGACAACACTGCGTGTGTACGGTTGTGACTTAATTCAAGAGAGTGGCATTCTCCTCCGGCTGCCGCAAGCGGTCATGGCTACGGCGCAGGTTCTCTTTCATCGATTCTATTTCAAAAAATCTTTCGCACGATTTAATGTAAAGGTATGTTTGAATAACCCAATTGTTTGACTTAAGTTTTTTTCTTTAAGGAAAAATTAGTCTGGGGCTTGTTTGCTTGTGAGCATTGAGTTAGGGTTAGGGTTGAATTGAGTAAACTGTGATTTTTTGTAGAGGGTTGCGGCTAGTTGTGTATGGCTAGCTGCAAAGCTTGAAGAAAGTCCGCGGAGGATTCACCAGATTCTCAATGTCTTTCATCGAATCGAGTGCCGGCGAGAAGAACTGCCGCTTGAACCGCTCGACCCTCATTCTAAGGTCATTTTGCTTTCTTCTTTAACTTCATTGTTAATCTTGAAAATCTTGAATGAATGAATTGGTTATTGCTCTGCAAACTAACATATCTTTATTTTGAAAAATTATATAAAATATGCTGAGCGATATCTTTCTAGAGATGGTGCATGTGTCCTTGATTGGCAGAAAATGTATGGAATTGAAAATACAATTAGATTATTAGATTTATACAATCAGTTGCCTACATCCATGATGAACACATCAATACACAAAAAAATTCTTACACAATTACATGCAAGAAGACAATATCTCAGATGACCCGATGATCCGTATACAACCATTGCTACCATTCTTTTCTTCCCTCTCTTTCCCCGATGATCCCTATACTACCATTGCTACCATTCCTCTCCCTCTCTCTGGACACACACACGAAAATAGTGAAGTACCAAAATGTACCTGAAAATTTAATAAGATTTATCACTAACTTATGAACATTTAGCATATAACCATTTATTTCAACAGACTAGGAAATTTCCTCTGGATCATAGTTATTTAAAAATGGAATTAAAAAAGTCATATGGTTTCCCTTTCCCTTTCAATGCAATTGTCTATTGTTATAATAGCTTTCTGTCTTCAGCCAGCAAACTAGTTTCATTACTTTCATAAACACAATGTGCCAATTCATCTGTTGTTGCCGTTGGTATTAGTCCTTGAATAAGATAATATAAATTATTAATTTCCAACAACAGACCGCAAACGGATCTAAGGGACTGAAGAGGACAACTGAGCCACAGTCAGCAAAGGGAGCACCAAACTGTGTCCATGGAAAGACAAACAAACAAGAAAGAAAAAGCTGAAAGCAGAGAGCAATCAGACTAAATAAGGGACAAGAAGAAGAATCTAAGTGCTTTCCACATTAGATAAGTACCCCTGAAGGATAAGGCCTGAGGTGAGGGTGAGTAATGGTCCTGGGCTGTCTCGAGGATCTTTTGAAGGAAGGATGGTGCTGCCTAGTTTAACCACTGTGAGGTCTCACGGATCTGATGTGGCTCAAAGAAGCAGAGGGGAGCAACCCCCCCGGGAGACAGAGGAGTGAAAAAAGCAGTAATGAGCTGATCAGAAACCCATCTCGGAGGACTCTGGGACTTCAGAATGTGAGCATGGAGCTGCATGGCATCCTGCATATAGAGTGCAAGGCACTGCTGATCAGTATATCTGAAGAAAGAGGATAAGCTCCCGCACCCTCTAAACAATCAGTGAAATGATTTTTTTCCTGATCCATATCACCACCATCCTTGTAACCAAGCTGCTCAGTTCTATCATCTGCCAGTATACTAAATCCAGGTGATTTTTCATTCTGCCAACTAGCATATGCGCATATCATACCCAAAGCTACTAACCTACTGTTTTAGCACTCCTATGTGTCAGTGAACAGATTTGTTGTTCCAAGATAAATTTGAAAAGGACTCAATATGCCCACAATGATTGACAAATAACTTACCAATGGTTGGAGAAATTGCTTATTGAATTAGCAATTTTCCTCTGATTTTTAAATGTACAACTCCCTTTTCTGATGTACTCTAATTTGAGGGTATGCTTTTCACCAGAAAGCAGAAAAGGCAAACTAACACCTGTCTGCAGATGTGATTATATTTAGAATCAAGGGAGACAGATAAATGATACAAAGTCATCTGCTCCGCACCTAAAAAAGATGATTAGAAAAATAAACAGCAACTCCCGTTAGCCTGTCTGCAGATGTGATTATGAATTTAGAATCAAAGAGAGACAGATAAATGATACAAAGTTATCCGCTCTGCACCCACAAAAGATGATTAGAAAAATAGACAGCAGCTCCCTTTAGATAATATATAAGACTCAAAGTTCGTATAATAGACACATCCACAATCAGATATAACAGATGAAAACATCCAAGAGTGACTGCAAATCACAAAGGACTACGACAACAAATCGCGTTTTCAAAATCAAAGAGTTCAAAGACCCTACATTTCTGTACAAAAAGATCAAGTTTTCAAAAGAACCGCACTGTGATTGCCCCCTTTACAGAATAAAAATGCTTCATTCTGATTGATTTGCATTCACATGTCACAGCATGAGGGAGCTCAGATATCTGGACCCTCACATTGGCTTCTAATTTCATATTTAAAGACTTTTCTTCCAATGAGCCTATTCAGTTCAATTTCCATAACTGCTTTTTGAAATTCAAACTATTCTTTTCTTTTATTCCAAAATATTCTCAAGATTTCTGCTTACTAGATGTTCTGGTCTTCTTGTTACTGAGCTTGCATAAGATATTGGTACAACATCAGAAGAGCCAGCATGGAATATTCTTTAATTGATGTACTTCATCTCAACAGAGAAATATAAGATTTCTCCATTAGCCTTTCTTGAAGACATGCACTTTGATTCACTTAAAACGCCTTAAGCCATTCCTTATGATAGAGTACCAGTTAGGCATATTACTTCCATGGAAGCCAGAGATTAGTTTTCAGTTTCCATACACTGCTCAAAGTTCTACTCTCTTAGAATTATAGACAACAGTAAACTGGTAAGGAGATTTGCCTATATTCAATCTGTGATTCTATGGCAGTAGATAGAGTCAACCTATTTGTAAACAACACACATCTCAAGATTTTGTATGGAAGCCACATTTTCTCTACGAAATCTATTGGAGATAAATTAGTTCCAATGTAACTTATTTTACCACTAAATTTATAATCTTTTTACCAGCCACAACATTTCTAGCGTCAGAACTAGTTCATAGTCACATGAACAATTTTGTATCTCAACTAGTGGGTTAAAGAATCTATCAACTCTCCCAGCGGCTCTGAATTTTTATATTCCATATCTGAACAATCAGCCCTTCCTCTAGAGGTACAATTACCAAAGAATTGTGAACAATTTTCTTTTAAGCATTTTCAATAGAAAAGCTGGTCATGGTTCGAAAACATCCCGAGTCTTATTTCTTGTTGCAGCAGCGGCAAAGTTAAGTCCAAATTACTAACCTATGTTTCTGTAGAACTGATGCTCCAATTCCCAGGTCTTCGAATTTTCAAAATCTTATGAACATGTTAAATGTCATCAAGTAACTCACGTATTCTGCTAGTGATTAGATTCCCTTGCACCATAAATAAATCAAACTTTTGGTTTCCTCCTCTTAAAACCTTTGACAAAAGCCAAGCTCCACCATCCGTAGTCAAATTATCTGACCGTTCAGTTGATGTTACTGTTTCACTATGTTCTGTAACCAAGGACAACTTCAAAGGGTCTCTCATCATTAATCATCAACCGCATACCAAAGACAAGGCCATCATTTTCCTTCAAGTGCAGCATGATATCTTTCAAAAGAAATATTGTTATCAGCCATAATCTCTGCAAGTTTTCTTGTCATCTCATTATTTACCACTTGCAACCTCTTTTCTTATCAATTTTCCTATTGCTGAAACAGCTATTCCTCATGCTGAAGCTGTAGTTTTCGCAGCCTGCAGTGTATAGAACATTGAATATGGATGAAAAAGCTGCTACCCTTTCTCATCCTCATCTGACCTGTGCATTTATCTCATCCAAAGCATGCCACTGTATCTTGGGAGTCTGCCTTTGCTTTGAGGATTCTGTAGACTTTTTAACTCTCATACAAGTCTCAAAGTAAGTGGGGTCTTAAAGTAGTTTATAAAACTTAATGAAATATTGGAAGCTTTAACAGTTTGCTCTTCTTTTAATGTGCCCAAACAATGTATTGTCATTTTAAATGAATCTAAAAACTTCATAAAACTTCTGACTTACCTTTATCATGCAAGATAACATAGCAGCCTTTTCAAGGTTCTTGTACTATGTTGGACGCCAATGAATGTTCTTGAAGTTTTAATTCCTTCCCCACATCATATTGCAACCCTTTGGGTCTCAAATATGGATCACTTGTTTATCTCCTCAGGCATATTGTTCACATTATTACCAGCATTTGAATTTGCAGGAATTTCTATGTTATTATTTTAAAGTTATACCTAGATAATGGGCCAATTTTCCTGACTGCTGAAATGTGTAATGCTTTTGAGGTCCAACATTGATGCTCCCAATTCCATTCATCAACATTAGTAAACATCCAAGGTGCTTTTAATAGAGGCTGCAGAACATGGAAAACAAATCTTTGTCATGTAGAGTTGTTAGCTTAACTTGAATTCCCATTGCCTGAGTACAAATTTTCATGTTCTTTATTTCTGCCTCCTCCCCTATTTTCAGGACTTCGTGTAGCTTGCTCTGATTTTTCAGGCTACCATTCTCCATTGTATGTTTGAAGTATTTTTAGAGATAAGTTTCAAATTAGGATTATTAATAAATGGATCTTTTGAAATGGTTGAAGTTAATATGTAACAATCCCAGTGGCAAATGATATACCAGAATATTGATTAGTATCAGAGAAGTTGACTTAATTCACATGTTGTGTGGCTCTATCTCTAGTAGACTTAATTAAATAATTTAATTTTTGTGTTGGCCTATCTCTAGACTTAATACGGATTGCATTTGGGCAGTAACTGATTTAAAATTGGAATGCTTTTCTCTACAGTATAACATGCATCAACTTTATAATAGAACTCCGATTCTTGTACGGTGAATATGATTCCAATCAAGCGTCCCCTATGCTGCATTAGTGATTCAACTGTAAAGATTTCAAAGATGTTCTTTGCTCTCTGCTAGCGATTTGGGGCTGAGAGTGATCATTACAGTCTTCATGGAACTTTTATATATTTTTTTTCATCCCAATTTCAACTTTCTTAATACATTTTTTCTTAGTTACTTGGGTTTGTTGTTTTTTTTTGCTCACAGAACCCTGCCTGGGTTTGAACCAGTTCGAAATATTGGTCCGGTTCGGCCCAAGTTCGAACAGGGATCGATTTTCTTGGGGCTGGTTCAAACCCACAGTCCAGAAATTTGAACCCGGGCGGATTTTAGCTGCCCAAATTGAATTTGGTGCGAACCTGTGTGAATTTCTGGCGACGGACGACTTTCAAGGCATTTTTTTATAGCAAGTTTGATATTGTTTTGAGTTCTACAGCCTTTAAAAGTGAATGGAAATAGGTTATTTTGGCTTCTAACATCATTTGTGGTGTGCAAATAGGTGATTGAGCAAAAGTAAGTTTGTGAAAGGTGGAGTTGGAAGATTGGATTGTTAGCTATATTGAACTTGCTGTTATGATTCATGGATTATGATTTGATTTTCATGTTTTGAATCTTTGATGTTGAACTTGAAAAATGAAATATATGACGGTATGATTGTGATTCATGATGCTATGATTACAACTTACATGTTTAAAGTTTATGCCTATGGTATTTTTGTTGTTTAAATGATTATATCATAGGATTTTATGGTACTCTATGATTTTAGGCTTCATATATATATATTTTATTTTTTATTTTAAAATTTTTTACATGTTTTTGTACGAACAAACCCAAACGAACCTAAAACCCTTTCCAAAATTTTGCCATGCTGGCAAACCGTTTCTTTGAACCCGTATTTCGAATTGAACTCAAACCGGTAACTAAGCATTTTTTTGAAGGGGTAAACACTTTGACACAGAGCTATGAACTGATGAGGTGACAAATGGGGGACCTCATCTCAATTGGGATTTGAAACCTTGATGGCAAGAACACATTAAGTTAATTATTACAACATGCCACTATTGCAAACTTTCTCAATACATTATAAGCACGCACAACAACCATTAAATAATATCCCAGCTTGGGGTTTGAATAGCCAGCATGACACTTAACAATACGGGAAAAAGTTTAACATTTTTAAGTGCTCAAAAATATTAGCAACACCATTCCACCACACTTAAAAGACAAAATGGAGATAGTCACTACAGCGAGTTTGATGCTTAATGAAGTGATAATGTTGCTTAAAGGACATCTATATCCCTTTGCTCAAATACAGAATTGGCTTTGCAGAATGGAGCAGGATCTTGGTGTTTATGACATTCCCACAATTCCACATGACAGAGGATGCACCATTTTCCTGTCATTTTGGATGTCAATAACAACAATCAAATGAGATGGTAGATGATCATGACAGTAGCGATCTTATTTGGTGCAATTTAGCCAATCTTTTTGTTTTTTATGAAGCCAAAATCTATTGAGGAGAATGCATATGCTCGTGTAGGTGGTTCCCATTGCCACGTATACGACATGTAAGATTTGGCTGAAAAACCTATTCAAAATACAAATGAATGAAGGAAAGCAAATAGAGAAATCGGATCTGAGAAAGAATAAACTGTATTCCACTCAAGAGAATGCAATGCTTATAATAAGCTTGAGAAGTAAGATTACAAAGGGAAACCCTTGGTTATATCGGTCAAGGGAAGAGATAAGATACCACATTTCAATCTTATGATATGAGACATAAAGTGGATATGTATCATATGATTGTCTCAAGTGTCTTAGAAGTGTCTTATCCTCTATGATATGAGACAAAAAGTGTTAAATATCTCATATGGGCCTTAAGTAAACCTAATTAATAATACATGAAAAGGACCTAAGTGGATAACTAGATGAACTAATTAGATCAAGTACCTTATTCACACTAACACCCCCTCTTAAGTGCAACTCAGGGGAACTGTAAATAAAGACGGGTCTCAGCTATAATGCTTAAATAGGTGCCTATGTACAAAACATCCCATCAATTATAAAAGAAGGAGAAAAGCGAGTGGGAAAAAGCTTTGTCTCATGAGAGGACGAATGATGAATGTCTAAGTGGCCCTAAGAAGATATTCTTCTTAGATAAACATATTTGCTCTCAGTGAAGGGTTTGTGGAATATATGGACAACCTAATTGGACTATGGTGCAAATTAATGGCCTGCTTTGAATCAGCTTCCTAAGATAATGCATGCGGATCTCAATGTGCGTTTCCCTTGCTAACGATGAATGGGTTACTTCGAGATCTAGATGGCACTTTGGTTGTCACAGCAGATGATTGATGGCTTCTAAAAAGCGATTCTAGGTTCAACGAGGATATGCTGAAGCCAAGTAGCCTCAGTTGTAGCATTAACAGCTCCTTGATACTCAACATCAATTGAAGAAAGAGCATGGCATGTTGCTTCTTGCTTTCCCAACAAATGGGACATATTGTGAGGTTTTCACACCATCACCCTATTTAAGTCTTTGCAGCTGCGAGAGAGTTTAGCTACTTGTGTTCAATTGCTGTGAGTTTTTTGATATGATGGTTTGGTTATAATTCTTTCAAGCTGCTGTTTCCTGTAGCCGCTCTTTATTGTATATGAGCCTTTCTTTCTTTGGGACCTGAGCTGGAGGAGTCTTCATATTGTTGTTCATACTATCTTTCATGTTGAGCAACGTTCTTTTATCTACCTGTTGTCTCTATTTCTATTTGGGCTATATGGCATTTGAAGAGAATCACATATATTTTTGCACCTTGCATGTGCTGACCTGGCACTGTGCAGGTGTTATAATGGATTTGTTGGTAGTGTATATCATTAATTATTTTTGACTTGGCACCTTGCAGGTGTTAATAATTGCTGGCAAAGAATATTGTTGATTAATGTCTCTGAAAGTGCTGATATTTTATATATTGAATTGGTTGGTTCATTCATTGATGTCGTTGATTCACACATTGAAGATGCCGGTTGAGTTCCATAACTGCCAACAATTGCTTAGCTATGGAAGACTGCAGTTTTGTGGTGAAGTTATGTTTTTTTTTTGTACTTGGATCAAATATTGTGATATTGCACATGGGACAATTGTTCAATTAGGAAGGAGTATTACTGTGATTTTGTGTTTGGTGTTCTTTCGTACAGAGTATAAGTGCTGAGATATATGTATGTTTTGCTAAGTTACCATGGTTTGTCCTTGGACCCCTAGGACCTACAGAAGTTTGAACTGGTTCGAAGTTCGGGTTTGGTTCGTAGTTCGTTTCGGGCAGGGTTCCATTTTTTGCTTGTTGGTTCGATCTGGTTCAAACCAAGTTCAAACTCGGGCGAACCAAGCCAAAAAAATCGAGCCAAGTTCAAACCATGTGCTTTCAGGGCCCTGCAGACGACAATTAAGTGTTTTTTTTTGCATAATTTAATAAGTGTTCAGCGTCCACAACCCAGAAAGTTTGTTATGAAATGCTTTTGGTGGCCTCTCATTGTCATTGTCATTGTCATTTTTTGAAGAACTTGATGCCAACACTGTTAGTGTTGCTGCTGATTCCATTGGTCTTAGCTCTATTGCTGAGTCAACTAATGCTAGAGAAGAAGAAGAAGATCAAGAAGAAGATGAATATGAAGAAGAAGATGAAGATTGAAGAACTTAGAATGTCAATAGATTTTTATTCCATTAGTTGAACAATGAATGTGAAACAATGATACTTGAACTTGATGCTATGATTTATTTTTAATGTTTTGAATCTTTGATGTTGAAATATATAATAGTATGATCACTATAATTACAAGTTTATGGTGTTTTTGTTGTTGAAATGTGTTTATGCTTCTATGCTACATTCACATTCTAATTTTAACTCATGCTTCATATATATAAATAATTTTTACATGTTTTTGCACTAACGAACACAAACCCCTTTCCAAAATTTTGACGAACTTGCGAGCCGATTCTCGAACTCCGAACTTGGAACCGAACTCGAACCGGTAACCTAGATATTTTGTATTGATATTTTAGATACGATTGGTGTGTGATCATCAAGGTGGTTTTGTGAAACATTTTATTTGTAATTGTTTTTTTTTTTTGAGACTTTGAGATGCTTGAAAAAGAAAAGGCAATCTTATGGATTGATTATTTTGAAGACGTTGATCACACGCATGAGTTTTTGTATTTGTTTTGAGATCTCAATAAAGGCATTATCATTTTCGGTAGCTATGTTTTTCACCCTTAAGAGAAGGGCTTTCCGAGGATAAGTTCTTTGTGCTCTTTGATGTTTTATGTTTTGCATTTCAACTTATTGCAGTCTGTATATTCTAGTTCAAAATTAACACACCTCATCGCACCCCGTCTTTTGATTGGCAATAGGAGTAGATGCCTCAGTGAGCTTTAGTTTAGTGGCAAATTCAAAATCTCTAGGTCAATGAGATGAGTTAGAGCAACTTTACAAGTGAAGTCACTTCCACTTGAGATTCAAGCTATGATGAAGAGTGGAGAAATAGGCAAAACATCCAACACTTAGCTTCAAAGCTAGATCGAGTTTCTGTCTAAGGAGTCTACAGTGTGATTTGGCAATGGCCAATCTGGTTTAGAGTTTGAGGTTTCATCATTAGGAGAGAAGGAAATAGAGTTTGAAGAGGAGTGAAGACAATATGAGATGAAAATCAAGATGTAATGGCAAGAGTAAAGCATGAGATATGAAACCTTGAAACCTTGCAATCCAATTGGAAAGAAGTCTAATATACATGGAGAAAAAAATGATTTGAGGATGATCAATCTGAAACGAATGATATGAACAAGCATAAAACCCAACAATTGAGGAAGTGGTATGAGAATCAAGTTGTAATTGGACACAATCTAATAGTGGAAATATCAATGAGACCTTTGACAGGCAGATTTGAGATGAATACTATTGAAATCAGATGAAAAAAACTAAGAGGAGTTTTCACCAAGGTAATAGATGAAGTTGGGTCTTAATAGGGAAGTATACACAGCCAAATTTTCCAGCCCTCAAAAGGAATTCCAATAGGTGGTTGGATTCCAACCACCTCCTAGAACTCTTGTTCAGAGATGTGGTTGGAATCCAACCACCTCCTAGAACTCTTGTTCAGAGATGTGGTTGGAATCCAACCACCTCTTTGAACTCTGATTCTAACAGGGCCATGATTTCTTCTCCTCTTAGCATGAACATTCAAACATGTTCCTCATTTCCACCCAAGCCAAGGGGGCTTCTTTAATAGATCCAGGCAAAATTTAACCTCAAATTGATGAATAAAGTAGAAATCAAGGAGTGAGATGAAAATCCATTAAAGTTTTGGGATGGACATGTTGGAACTACAATTGGAACAATTGTTATGTTGTCATTGATGTCAAACCTTACTGGTAGGACATTTGCTAACAATGTAGAGTGCCATATCATTTGATTGATGAAGAGGAGTTGAAAAGAGAGATAACAAGATGGATTAGTAAATTGGTTGAGTAAAGAGGAGTAATTATGATGGAACTACAAAGGGCACTTGATCAATTAGTATTTGACAAGAGAATATGTTGTTTGATCATTGAATTAAATGAAAAAGAAAGACGAGTTGAATTGTAGAAGAGATGATTGATGCAAGTCAAGAATTTAAGTAAAACACTAGTTTTACTGAGTAATAGGTTACTAGGTCAATGAAGAAGTTAAGCATTGCCACGCAAAAGATTAAGGAACTTAAGTATTAGTTGAGTGATGGTAATGACCGAGCAAGGTGAAGGAAAATCGAAGGAGTGACCGAGTACAAAGATGACCGAGCAAGCTAGTGCAAGCCGAGTGAGACAAATCAATAGTGACTGAGCTACCTAGTGCTGATAGAGATGAAGAACATAGTAATGACCAAGTGTCATCGCATTAACAGTTCGAGAAAGAATCAGGATTTGAGGTCGACACAGTTGAATTTACGGAATAGTGAAAGCATGTTAAAATGAGGATTGATGAGCTTGTGTATTTAATGTATGAATTAAATTGTTTAAGCGATCTAAGGCAAAGATATAATGAGAAGTTTCCAGATGTTTCAAGGAAAGAAGAAGAAAGACAAAATGATGAATAGATTCAATGAATTTGATCAAACCCTAAGATCTAAGGTTATGTTTAAGCGGCAAAAGATTAAACCTGTCTATTTAAGAAGGCATATGAGATGTTTAACACTGTTGGTTGGTTGGCGAATTTGTGAAGAATAAGTGGAAGAACAAGAGTTGCAAAGGAAAAGTGAGAATTTGGTGAAAGTGAGATTACTTGAGGTGTTGCCAAGCAAATCAGAGATGGAGAATGTGATGAGGACCAGTTAATGAACAGGGAATGGGCTGAATGGAGATATGAACATGCAAAGTGAGTTATAATTTATCAGATCAACCTAGCTATTACTTTCTAACCATTGTGGCTATAAAAATCCTTTAATCAAGGTTGACCTGACAGTCATGTTCTAAACCCTTTAAATCAAAGGTGACATATTGATGGGATGTTTCTGAAGACCTCTAACAAGGCCACTTCTAACAGGGTTATTAAATCCTTTAACAAGGTCACACTTAACAGTGTGTTTTGTAACCTTTAACATGGTTGGCTCTTAACCAAGCTCACTTTAGAATGGTGAAAAAGTGGTAGTATTTTACTTGGTGGTTTTTCCCAAATCTAGTTTCCACATTAAATCCTGGTGTCATACTTGTGTGAATGTCGTTTTCATGTATCGTGCTATTTACTGTTATATGTTTCTGCAATTCAATTAACGCTAAAATAGAGAGCTAAGTGTTGATGTGAATAAGTTGAGTTACTGATGATTTGCTATATTGACCAAGTGCATGTATGAGTTCGATTAAGTTGTTAAAAGTTGAGTTGGTACATCTGGACTTGAGGATAATAGATTCACCCCCCCTCTTAGTCATTCTAATCATTCTAACAATTGGTATTAGATCTATGGTGCTTATAAGGAATGTTTGAAGGGACTTAAGCTAAAGATCAAGATGTACAAAAGAGAGGTACCCAAGCTGAAGAATGAGAACTTCCCAACATGGCAACATTTGATGAGATTGCATTTATTTAGAGTTGGAGATTCTGCACTATATTACTTGGATAATGAATACATAGAAGTACCTAGACCCATGACAATTGAGCAAATAAAAGAAAAGCAGGAGCATAATCAAATGATTATAGATTTGGCATCTTCTCTAAGTTATGCTGAGTTTGATGCTGTGAAGGGTTGCATTGCTGCAAAACAAATTTGGGATAAGCTGGCACAAATTCATAGAGGAGACAAAAATGTGTTAAGAGCTAAAGCTGAAAGTTTGAGAGGCAAGTTTGATGACATGAGAATGAAAGGAGAAAATATTTCCCAGTATTATGGCCGAATCAAAGAAGTGGTGAATGCAATTAAAGGTGCTGGAGCAGACATAATTGAAGAGACTATGATTGACAAGAATTGAGATGTACACATGGTAATGACCTGACCATGGATAGTCTTGTTGGGAGACTTACTGCATTTCAATTGTCAAATTTTGATAATTATACACTTTGTCGTGTTGAATTTACTGCATTTCAATTGTCAAATTTTGATGATTATACACCTTGTAGTGTTGAATCTGCTTTCAAGTGTCAACTAACCCTTGATGGATCTAAAAGAAGAAAAAGCTCAAAAAGTAAGCTTGTGGATAGTGATAGTGAATCAAATGATGACTTTGAGGATCTAGAAGCATTATTAGCAAGAAGGCTTCTTAGAGGAAAAGACAAATACAAAGGTAAACTTCCTATAATCTATTTTACATGTAATAAAGTTGGTCATATTGCTGCAAGGTGTCATGGCAAAGATGAAAAGGAGGAAAGGAAATACAACAAATACAGAGGAAGGAGACAATAGAGACAACCAATGTTACAAAGACTACAAGGGAAAAGGTATGAAATCTTGTTACATTTCTAAAGAAGATGGTTTTGAAAGTGTTTTAGATGAACATGATGATGAAGTTGTTTATGTTGCGATGAAAGATGAATCTGATGAAGATGAAAAGATTAAGGAAAGTGCTCTTATTTCACATGTTAGTAAGAATGATAGATGGATAATTGATAGTGGTTGTTCACATCATATGACTAGTGATACAAGTAAGTTTGAAAGGCTAGAACACTATAATGGAAGTTGTGTTAAGTTTGGAAATGATGCACCATGTTATGCGAAAGGTAAATGATCTATTTTATTGAATGACAAGATCAGATGTGACAATGCATTTTGTGTTGATGGACTGAAATATAACTTGATAAGTGTGGCATAGTTGAATAGTTTAGGCTATCGAGTTGAATTTCAATTCAAGACAGCAAAAATCTATGATGGTACTGGTGAACTCATTGGAAGTGGAGAGCAAGCAACAGGTAACTTGTTCTATCTAGACTTCTCTGAAAATACATGTTTACTTGCACAATTTGAAGATGTTTGGTTATGGCATAAGAGGTTATGTCATGTGAACTTTGATAATTTAGTAAACATTAGTAAGATTGAAAGAGTCAGAGGATTACCAAAATTGAGAAAACTTGATAAAGTGACGTGCAAACAATGTCAAATGGGAAAATCGACAAAGTCTAGTTTCAAGAGCAAAACCTATTCTTCCAATGATATTTTGGAGTCGGGTCATACTGATTTTTGTGGTCCTATTGGAATGCAAAGTTATTATAGTGATAAGTACTTTAGTCTATTTGTTGATGATTTCTCTAGAATGATGACTGTGATGTTTTCTTTAAGGAAAATTTGATGTTTTTCAAATGTTTAGTGGTATTTGGCTAGAGTTGAAAAGGATACAGGTAAAGTCTAAAATGCTTGAGATTAGATAGAGGAGGTGAATTCATATTAGATGAGTTTAATACATTCTCCAATGACAAAGGAGAGAAATGTCTGCACCAAGGACTCCACCACAGAATGGGATAGCTGAAAGAAGAAACATATCAATCATGAACTATGCAAAAACATTGATGATGGAAAAGAATGTTTCACAAAAGTATTGGAGAGAAGCTGTAAGTACTACTTTTTATACACTTAACTGAGTTCAAATCAAGTAAAGTACAAACAAAACCCCTTTTGAACTATGGTAAGGCTATGCACCTAATGTCCAATATTTCAAAGTATTAGGAAGCAAGTGTTATATATTGAAAGATTCAAGGAATGGAAAAATTGATGCAAAGATTGATGAAGGTACATTCTTAGGATATTCCACTAAAAACAAGACATACAAGTGTTTGAATACTAACACTAACAAAATTGTGGAAAGTACAAATGTTAGAGTTGATGAATTTGTAGAAAAGAATGAAGAAGAATGCAAAAAAGAACCTGAAGATTATATAAATTTTGTATAATTCTATGAAGAGAACCAAGTACTTTACCTGAACAAGAGAAAGAGGTTGTTGAGCATTAGCAGACATGCATTGCTGAGTTACAAAAGGAAATACCTGGAGGAGATGGGAAAACTGAACCTAGTGAATTACAAAAAGGAGAAAGAAGATTTGAACCTGTTTGATCGAAATATGTGAGAAGACACCACACACTTGATCAAATCATTGGAGACAAAGATTCAAGAGTAATGACAAGAAACAAGTTGAAGAATGATACATGCTTACTATGTGAGTTTGAGCCAAGAACAACTGAAGATGCATAGGAGAATGAAGATTGGATTAGAGCAATGAATGAGGAGATTGATCAAATAGAGAAGAACAAAACATGGACATTGGTACGAAGGCCAAATGATAAGAATGTGATTGGAACCAAGTTGGATTCAGAAACAAGTTGAATGAGAAAGGTGAAGTCACAAGGAACAAAGCAAGATTGGTTTGCAAGGGATATGCATAAGAAGAAGAAATTGACTGTGGAGAGACATTTTCTCTAATTGCAAGGTTGGAAGGAGTAAGAACATTACTTACATATGTTGCTACAAAGGAGAACATTACTTACATATGTTGCTACAAAGGATTCAGGGTATATCAAATGGATGTCAAATTTGCATTTTTGAATGAAATCTTGGAAGAGGAAGTCTACATTTAACCACCTGATGGATTTGTTGAACCTAGCAAGAAGAACATGGTATGTAAGTTGCACAAAACATTGTATGGTTTGAAATAGGCCCCTAGAGCACGGTATGAAAGATTACATGCATATTTGGTGAGAATTGGTTTTGCAAGAACTAGCTATAATAGCAATTTGTAATTAAAAAATGAATATGAGGATATATATATTTTAAGACAAGATTTAATGTGCAAATCATTTGCTAATGAGATGAAGAAAGAATTTGAGATGTCAATGTTTGGAGAGATAAAATTCTTTGTTGTTTTGCAAGTCTATCAAATGAAACGAGGTATATACATTACACATTCAAAATATATCAAGGAGATATTGAAGACCTTTGGAATGGAACATTGAAAACCAGTTGGAATGCCTATGACTACTGGACATAAGCTTTCAAAGAATGATGATTCTGCTGAAGTAAATCAGATATTGTACACGTCAATGATTGACAAATTACTATATGTTGTTCATAGCAAACTTGACATTCTATTAGCTGTTGGAATTGTTGCAAGATTTTTTGCTAATCCTAAAGAGAAACACCTGATGGCTGTAAAAAGGACATTGAGATATTTGAAAGGAACAAAAGACTATGGTTTATGGTATAAGAAGAATGACAAGTTTGAGCTGAAAGTTTACACAGATGCTGATTGGGTTGGAAACATTGATGATAGAAATATTACAAGTGGAGGAGCTTTCTTCCGAGGCGAGAGATTGATTTCATGGAAAATTAAGAAGCAAAATTGTATTTCACAATGCATAATATGTTGCAGCAACAGTTAATTGCTAAAACATAGTGTGGATAAGCAATTGTTGGAAGGTATGAATGAAGAGATTACTGAACCTGTGGTGATATATTGTGATAACACGTATTATAAACATATCCAAGAATCCTGTTATGCACACAAATACAAAGCACATTGCAATCAAGTATTATTACTTAAGGGAATTAGTGCAAGACACATAATTAAGATTGAAATATGTGAATACAAAGGAACATATAACTGATACATTCACTAAGGCATTAGCCAAGGATTCATTTGTGTATCTAAAAGGTAAGTTAGGGTTTCATTCCCCTATCTAAAGGAAACTAAGAAGGGACACAACAATGCATCTATTGTTATGATCAAAATATCTTACAAATTGATGTAGGAGACCAAAACATGAGTTGATAAAGTTTGCGAGTAGGCACATGGTGATACAGTCCAGAACAGAAATAAACAATGATGAAAGAGGAGAGATAATTCAAAGATCAGTAAGTGTAGAGGATAAAGACATCATGAAAGTGTCTTTGGCATTGTTGTCAAAGAGGTAGATGTGTGTCAAGTTAGCATCCAATATGTCAAAGTGGGAGCTAATACAATTGGTATTACAATGAAGAATCTCAATTGGTATCATAGAGGGAGCATATCAGAGATTCACATCGATGAGCATCAAAATGAAGCTAAGGATATTAATGAAGATTTGATACAAATCACAAAGGGAGTTTATAGTGGAAATCCAGTGAACACTTTTGCCATTGCATGGTAACTAAAGGTGTTGCCATCAATGCCAGAGAGGGAGATTGTTGGAACTATAATTGGAACAATTGTTATGTTGTCATTGGTGTCAACCTTAATGGTAAGACATTTTCTAATAGCGTAGAGTGCCATGTCATTTTATTGATGAATAGGATTTGAAAAGAGAGATAACAAGATGAATTAGTAAAGTGGTTGAGTAAAGAGGAGTAAGTATGATGGAACTACAAAGGGAACTTGATCAGTTAGTATTTGACAAGATAATATGTTGTTTGATCATTGTAATAAGTGAAGAAGAAAGATGAGTTGAAGTGTAGAAGAGATGATTGATGCAAGTTAAGAAGTTAAGTAAAACACTAGTTTGACCAAGCAACTGGTTACTAGGTCAATGAAGAGGTTAAGCATTACCGAGAAGACGACTAAGGAACTTAAGCATTAGTCGAGTGATGGTAATGACCGAGCAAGATGAAGGAAAACTGAAGTAGTGATCGAGCACAGAGATGGCCGAGCAAGCTAGTGCAAGCCGAGTGAGAGAGATCAGCAGTGACTGAGGTACCTAGTGATGATCGAGCTGAAGAACATAGTAGTGATTGAGTGTCAACACATTAATAGCTTGAGAAAGAATTAAGATTTGAGGCTGACAAAGTTGAATTTATGGAATAGTCAAAATGTGTTAAAGAGGAGGATTGACGAGCTTGTGTATTTAATGCATGAATTAAGTTTGTTAAGCGATCTCAGGCGAAGATTCAATGAGAAGTTTTCAGAAGTTTCAAGGAAAGAAGGACGATAAAATGATGAACAAAGTTAATGAATCTGATCAAGCCCTAAGATCTAAGGTTAGGTTTTAAGCGGAAAAAGATTAAACTTGTCTATTTAAGGAGGCATATGAGATGTTTTACAGTGTTGTTGGCTGGCAAATTTGTGGAGAATAAGTTGAAGAACAAGAGTTACAGAGGAAAAGTGAAAATTTGGTGAAAGTGAGGTTGCTTGAGGTGTTGCCAGGTAGATTAAAGATGGAGAATGTGATGAAGACCATACAATGAGCCAAGAATGAACTAAATGGAGATCTGAACATGCAAAGTGAGTTGTAATTTATCAGATCAACCTAGCTTTTACTTTCTAACTACTATGGCCTAAAAATCCTTTAAGGTTAACCTAATAGTCATGTTGTAAACCCTTTAATCAAGTTGACATTTTGATGGGATGTTTTTTAAGATCCCTAACAAGGGCACTCCTAATAGGGTGATTAAAATCCTTTAACAGGATCACACCTAATAGTGTGTTTTGTAACCTTTAATAGGGTTGACTCTTAACCGAGCTCACTTTAGAAGAGTAAAAAGTGATAGCATGTTACTTGGTGATTATTCCCCAATTGGGTTTGCACATTAAATCTTGGTGTCATACTTGTGTGAATGTTGTTTTCATGTGTTATGCTATTTACTGTTATATGTTTCTATAATTCAACTAACACTAAAATGGGGATCTTGGTTTTGATATGAATAAGTTGGATAACTATGATTAGCTATATTGACTGAGTGGATTTATGAGTTTGATTAAGTTATTTGAAGTTGTCAAAATTTGAATTGGTACATCTAGACCTGAGGATAACTGATTCACCTCCCCCAGTTATTCTAATCATTCTAACAATTGGTATGAGAACTTTGGTGCTTGGAAGGAAAGTTTCAAGGGACTTAAGCTAAAGATCAAGATGGACAGAAAAGAGGTACCCAAGTTGAACAGAGAGAAATTTCTAGCATGACAATGTTTGATGAGATTACATCTATCTGGTGTTGGAGATTCTGCACTGTACTACTTGGACAATGAATACATAGAAATACCTAGACCAATGACAATTAAGCAAATAAAAGAAAAGCGAGAGCACAATCAAATGATGATAGATCTGGCATCTTCCTTAAGTTATGTTGAGTTTGATGATGTGAAGGATTGCACTACTACAAAGCAAATGTGGGATAAGTTGGCACAAATTCATGGAGGAGACAAAAATGTGTAAGGGTTAAAGTTGAAAGTTTGAGAGGCAAGTTTAATGACATGAGATTGAAAGGAGAAAACATTGCTTGGTATTGTGGCCGAATTAGAGAAGTGGTAAATGCAATTAGAGGTGTCGGAGCAGACATAACTGAAGAGACTGTGATCAAAATGTTAGAATATTTAGAATAATTGAGGGGGGGGGGGGGGGGGGGTGGGGGGGTGAATCAGTTATCCAACGTCAAGATGTACCAACTGAACAAACAAACACAAACAATTTCAGATCTTATCATTCCATTGCTCGGCCTCTACTGTAAACTATTTGCAACATTAACTGGTTGTCTATTGTTCTATAAATAACAAACTTCACTGAATGGATATAGGAGTATGTACTCCAATTCCGTTCAGCAGCATAAGAACTTGCAACTTGGATAGTGTTCATAAAATTAAACATACAAATGAAAAAAATAAATTAGAGAATTTTAAATACTTAAAATGTTGAATATAATTGCTAAATAAATAAATAAAATGAAAACTTGTGAGAGGATCTTGATTGCAAGATGTTGTAGATGCTTGAATGGTTGACCATACATGCACCACCATGTGATAGCTCAAATGTAATTTTGGTCCGTTATTGCATATGGAGTAAGTTTTGATCCTGAAGCAAATAAGCCAAATTCGAGCCTCACCTTTTTGTGCATTTCATCATCTGGGAAGAGTCTTGCAAATGTAGTGTAGCACCTAGTAGCAACATCTTCATCTGCATAAGGTGCAATTTTATCCGCCATAGCAAGTATTTCTGGCTATAGTACCTTGGAGATAAGGCATATGGAAGGAGGTGCAATGGGCTAGTCATCTTCTTCCAACAATGATAAATGATTTCATCCACCTTTTTGCACAAGGCTTCACATTTTGTGGGGTTGGTCTCATGTGCTTGTATGGAAAGCTTTACCTTTTCTACCATGGTGTCCATGCCATCGTACACATCCCCTAAGCAAGGTGCATCTGTATCAACAAAGCGTAGCATAATCATGATAGGCTTAGTGAAATGCAATACAAATTGCTCATGAGCCCACCAATGATCATCCAAGATCATACTCCTGACCTTCAAGACTCTCTCTAAATTTGAAGCGTTACAAACAACCCATTGGTTACAAATGACCATTTCGCCCAATGCTGATCGTACTTTGAGGAGTCATTTCATAGCAATAGTATGAGATGCAAATATAGTCTCAGCAACCTAAGCAAGTTGACAAGATGACATTAAATATAAAATGAAGTTATAAACAAGAAATAGTTTGATAATTGAACATGAATATAAAACTTATTGAAAATAAATAAATAAATGGAACTAAGTAATTGCAATTTTAAATTTACCTTCAACAACTCCAACTTGGAGAATGATTTGAATATAGATTGTGACGTGGTGGTTTATCACAAACATTTGTATCTCCTCTCCCTCTTGGTATATTTGTTTCACCCAATCTTTTTGGGTGCCAATTTGTTGCATGACCAAGTTGAGAGAGTGTACGATGTAGGGTGTCCAGAAAATATGGTCATATCGAGACTCAACCAAAGCACCTGCACCCCTACAATTCTTGTCATTCTCTATGACCACCTGGACCAAATTCTCACTACCCACCATCTCTATTGCCTCAATGAGAACTCTAGAAATGAATCGTGAATCCTTAATTTGCCGTCACAATCAATAGCCCTTAAAAACATTGTCCCTTTGGGGGACATTGCAATCACATTTATCAATGGTCGGTTTCTTGTGTCTTTCCATCCATTAGACACAATAGTTATGCCAGAAGTTTTCCAAGGTGTCCTAATTGGTTGTAGAGCTTTGTCTACAGAAACCTTTTCTTTTTGCAAAAGAGGAGTAGACACCTTTTCAAATCCAGGGCTAATGTAATCAATTGGCACTCTAAGGATGGCTGCAACCATTTCCTTCCAATATGGCGATCTTACCAAATTGAGAGGAAAACTAGTGGCATAAAGACAACGTAGAATTGCTTCATCAACAATCTCTCTTGCATTCATTTTGAATGCTTGATCCAACGAACCTCTTTTGCGGGTAATAACTTCTACTTCTTCATCTTCCTCTCCTACTTCTAAGAATGGATGTTTGGAGGATGCAACATGATCGGTGGGTACATTCACTTTGTTCTTCGTAGATGAAGGTTTGTACAAACTTGTTTTTGATTTGCTCACTAAACACATGTTTTAATAAGTCACTTAAGTGACTGGGCGCTCAAAATGGTTGGATGCTCACGGGATGTGCCCAGATGCTCTTCGGATTCTTTTGGATGCTCTCCCAAGCATCCTGCGCACATTCACAGGAGGGTATCAAGATTCTTGCCAACATCCATGCCACATCCTAACACCTCCGAGCATCCAAATGCATCTGCCCTTTTTCTAGATGCATCAGTAACTTAGTTGAAACTCAACAAATTTCACATCAACTACATGAATTTGGAGAAAACATAACATCATATTTTGGTTGAAGTCACGGATTTTAACTCAGTTTTTCATATCTAGAAGGTGCAGATTTCAGTTTTAGATAAGAAATTCAGAGGTGAGATTTGAAAAAGGCTGTTAGAAACTCTCAATCAAAGCCTTATTGGGACATTCAAACAAGATCTGTATTTTGCAAGCACAAAGTTTCTTAGATAGCCAACAAAGTAAGTATATATGGTGATTTTCTAAAGGGGAATTGAAATAAGGTTGGGTGCGATAAAAGTGGTTTTTCTTGAGATGAATTAAACTGAATTGGTGTTAAAATTAAAATCTTGCAATTTCTCATTGACATCTAGGAATTATAATGTGGAAATTGAAAATGTGATCTTTCTTGAGCTATTAGAGGATGTTTTCATAGGATCTAAGTGGGATGTTTCAGATTTCATCTCTTAACATTTAATTTTCAATTTTTAGAAGAAATTGTGAAATTCAAAATGTAATCGATGGTGTTACATGCAGATTCAAGATGTTGGGAGCAAGAATTGGAAATTTGAAGAAAGGAAGGCAAGCCCAAATGAAGAAGAATACAAAGGAGATGACACTAGAGGCAAGTTGTAGTTCAGAATGTAAGAGGGTTGGGGCCACAAACCTTGGACCAATCAACTTGGTATGAGTTAGAGAGAAAATGTTAAAAGGTACCCCCATCAAAGCTGGCAAGGCAAATGGTGAAGAATGAGATAGTGTAGGCAACAACCTTCCCACCAATGATGCAATGCATGGAGTTGATGATCGAGTGTGCTAAGCATTATGATCCACAAACAAGAACAATCCACTATGGGCCAAAGAAAAAGTTGGCACCACTCACGGACTAGGCAATAAGGGAAACATTCAATATTCCATTTCACAAGATGGGTGTTTATGTGACAAAGGAACAAGCTATAGAGTACTATAATGACAAACCCAATGTTGTATTATGGTGATCAGCAATGATTGGCTACTTGAACCAAGAAAGCACTACTTTAATGTACCAAACCTATCTATTTCAAATTCTTGAAGACTATGGTGATCTCTTCAACATGTTAAGTAGAGTAATGCGAAGCCCTCAAGGTGCAATCTTCGAGCCTTGGATGTTTTACTTCATTGACAAAACATCAATTGAAGAGATGATGTTTAGTGGGCCAAGATCATTAGTGACAATCTTGATTTTTACAAATCCTAGAGAAGACGAACGCATTCCTTATGAGTTCATATAAGGTATACATGCAAGCCATGATGTTCAAGTATCCTAGATTGACGTTTGGGCCAAGTTGGAACTAGAATGGGACATTCCTAGTGCATGATTGCTATCCATAGTTGCTTCTTCACAACAAACACTTGAAGATATTTGACAATAAATTTTTCATGTGTATTTTGAGACCACTACAAGAAGCCACTCGCAAAAGACAATCAGATGAAGTTGAGAAGTCGATCAAGAAGTATGATGTGCGGTATATTCAGATTCCTTATTCTATATACAGCAAGATGTTGGGAAGTACATGTTGCCCAAAGAGACTTTCGAGACATCCATCCAACAAGTTGTTGATAGTGGAGATGGAAAGAAAGTTGACCACTTACGACAAGATCTAGAAACATAAAAACAAACAAGGGGTTACATTTCCATTTCATCATCAAAGTGAGATTCGCCCATTTCTTCAAGTAGTTGAGAGAATAGAGATAATTTGAGGATTATGCATTTGGGTCTTCTGAAGCAAGGAGTAGTTTTGACCCAAACATGCAAATTAGGAGTGGTTATGGAAACAAGTTCGACAATATGCCACTTAGAAGATTACTTGACAAATACAATTGATAATTTCGAAGCAAGAAAGAGGATGTTTTCAAGACTACTTGTGGATATGATTAGAAAATACAAATAGCAACTGTTTCAAGTTTCTAATAAGTTGGAGGATGATGACAATGTTGTTAGAAAGGATTTGTGACAACAAAGGCCAAGAAGAAAGGAATTTTGTCACATTTTGTTGTGAGGTTTTCACAGCGTCGGCCCAAAATTTTTGGGGACCCCCTTTTTTTGATTGCCTTGGCAAATTTTTTTTGAAGTTGTCCACAAATTTCCGGTCTAAGAAAATTTTACTTCTTGGACGCCTTTGGGTCAAGAGCGAGGCGGTTAAATTTATTTCACCCTGTTTTAAGCTTGATTTTCCAGAACAACTAATTTTATCCTAAGGCCGAACAAGGGGTCTCAAAGAACAACATTGGGTAAGATAAAATTGTAAATTTTGTACTTAGACGATTTTTTTTTTTGAAAATTTGGATATAATTGTATAAACTTGAGTAATTTTCAAAAAATGAAATTTTTGTTAGAATTGGGTTTTTTGGAAAATCTTGAATTTTTTCATTGAATTTTTTTTAAAATTTTGTGGTGGTGAAATCAAATTGCAAAATCGATTTTGGATTCTAGAGAAATGATTTATTTCTATTAAAAAATTAAAATTGCATAGCAAAATCGATTTAGATTAAATTGTAATAATTGGCATTAAATGGATTAAATCTACCTTGAAGATTTTAAAATATTTAAAGAAATTAGTAATTTAAAATTGAAAAAATCAATTTTGGCTTGCCAAATTCGATTTTTAATGATATATTAATTACTAAATCGTCATTAAATGAAAATGTTTAGCATCTTTAGGGCTTTATTTATTTTATTTTTGCAATTTTGGTCTAACTGACAATTTAAAAATGCAAATTTCATTGTGGCAAAATTAATTTTTAACTTATCATTTAATCCAGGCCAGAATTGTGCATTAATTAATGTTTTTTTTCTTCCTCCTAGGTGCAAGTCAGCCAGCTAGAGGAAGCAAGTGAATTGGGTATAATAGGGATCTCCTTCCCCTTGCCTCCTCATTCATTCCATCCTCCTCTTCCATGCTTGGGCGAATTTTTAGGAAGGCAGCTGTTTCTCTTAAGGAAGGCGATTTTTTCCAGATTTTGGCATTCTTGCCAAGGTGGATTTCCATTGTTGGCAATCTGATTTTTTTTCATGAAGGCTGCATTTTTGCCCTATGCAACTTCTCGTGGCAAATCAGAATTTCTTGCCCTAAGGTGATTTTTGTGAAGCCGAAATCAATGGAAGACAAAATTCTGATTTTCTAGAGGGGCGGCAATTTTCTCCTAGAGATTGGACGATTTTGTTGGTGAAGAAAACAAGTGATAAAGTTTGATTTTTTTGGCATATGCACGGGCAATTTTAAGTGGACAAAATTTTGATTTCTTTAGCTAGGGCATCAATATTTGCAAGGGGCTTGAAATTCTTAGGTCTGATCCGAAATTCAAAAGAAGACCCGACCATTGGTAAAGGCAAATTCAATTCATTTAGAGTTGAAAGTGGTCTTTAAGCGAATTTCGCTCTTTTGTTCTTCTCTAGTTTTGTTTCTCTTGGTTCTTCTTGCATTCATCATCCACCACTTCATCATCCCATCCTAGGTTGAATTGGAGATTGATAAGGGTAGAATCCATAATAAGACATTTGAAGAGGCAGAAATAAGCTAGACCACCTTAGAAATGAAGTTGGGAGGTATAAGTGTAGTCCATCCTAAGGCACGAAGAGGCATAAATAAGTGTTAGTCCCATCCTAGGTTGAAGATTGGAGATTGAGAAGTGTAGTGATAGGACTTGGCGAGGTAGAAATAAGTGTAGAATCTATTGATAGAAAGAAGGTTGGAGATCAATAAAGGTAGTCCATATTACTTAGAATGAATGGGCAGAAATAAGTGTTTAGGATGGTAGATATTAGTGGAAGCAAGAACCCTAAGGGAATAAATGCTAAGAAAGACAAAGAGGATATGATGCCCAAAACAACTTTCTTCTCGAAAATGACGTGAATAACCGATATCAATGTCCGTACAGTAAATATGATACAGGTAAAGGACAGACTAAAGGAAGGACAATCCCCCATGGCAAAGAAGATACACAAAAGTGGAATTGTACACGCAATAGCTTTTTCTCCTACCTTGCCTTGTCCAGAATTGGTTATATGGAGTGCACATCCAGGTTTGATTTGATTAGTAAATCCATCATTTTTGATGAAGGGAAAAGGGTATTGGCCAACATTGACGGACAGAGGATCAAAGAAGCATTTAACATTCCCTAGTACAAGAGCATGACAGTGGTGATGATGGATTAGGCAGCCAAATCATTTCATGATAACCAGGAAGCTTATTTCATGCATCTAAAACAGGATTGGCTACATAAGGGAAAGAAAGGGGTAACCAGATCATCGAGGCTCACAGTGGCAGATTTCAAATCAGAATATGACGATCTCATTGTGCTCCTTAGTCGGATCATGGGCCTAGCTCAAGGTATGCAATTCGAAAATTGGATGTACTTCTTTATTGATGAAATTGAAAAAGGAAAAAGAAGATTTGATTGGGCTACGATCATAAGCGAGAATCTAGAGTTGCAACTTAGAACTGTACAAAACCAAAAGCAATTCTACATGGAATCCTATCTATTTTACTTAATTGCTAGATTGTATAAAAGTTCGAGACTTAAGGCCTTAGGAGAAATTGGCAGTGGGTTGGGGCAATATTTGGTGCATAAATGCTATCCATAGCTTCATTTGCATAACAACAAAGATTACAAAATATTCTGTGACGCCTTTTCCATGAAGACAATAAGGGTATTACAAGGGACACTTGCTAGGAGACTCTCATTGAAAGTAGAAGCAAAGAGAAAGAAGTATGGAAGTTGGTTCATCCAATTTTTGTAATTCACCTACATTAGAGTAGCAGGAAGCACAGTTTGTCCCAAGAGGCTTCCAAGATACCCACCTGACAAGGTAGTTTTGATGGAATTGGCTAGGCAACTTGAGCATTATGACAGAACAGTGAGACTCGAAGGTAAGATAGGGATTACCTTTTCATTCGGAATTGGCAATGATAGTTGCCCCAATCGTGTCACCTTTGAAACTGCGGAGAAGGAATTGGAATGGTATCATTTAGGATGGTACAGAGCAAGGGAAGGATTCGATCCTAATGGTCTTATCAAGGTATCTCATGGAAATGTAGTTAAACATGTTCCCACTACAGAAGACTTTTTTGGCCAATGCCAAGGATGATTTTCATGTGAGAAAGCTAGTTTTTTCAAGGTTGTCGGTGAATATGATGAGAGATATCAAATGGAGAGGCCTTGATATTACCGATCAACTGGAAGATGATGGAGATGTGCTAAGAGAAGATTATGTTACAGTAGAAGGAACAGAGTTGAATCCAGTAGATTGGGATGACCATCAGGATCCTTCCTTGGAAGCAGTCACAAGGTAGTTGATTTGCATACCGAGTCATGGTACAATGAAAGATTAAGGAAGTTACAAAGTCAAAGGATTCCCCTTACTTATGAGAAGATGAAGCCAAGAAAAGGTCTAGTGGAATCACTCAGACGGAAAGGGTGAAGGAAGTAGCCGACAACAAGAAACAATTAGAAGCAAGAAGAGAGCTTTGGAGGTTGAAAAAAGCAAAGAACATCAGGAACCTCCAACAAAGAGACAACACACAACACCATCAGGGGAAAGTATAATTGAGGCTAGAGGCCAAGAAGATAACACAAGTGAATAAAGGACCGCGGTAGAAGTGAGCTCTGATTCAGAGTCAAGTGGTTATAGTAATAGCACCGAGTACTCTCCTCTCTCAGAAAACCAACGTGGAGGTGACATGGCAGTTACTAATGAAGAAGAAGATGGAACGATTGATATTGAGGAAATGAGTTGGGCACTTGAGGCCGTTGGTGCTTTGTTAGTCGAACCAAATCCAAATTTGGGGAGATGCACCGCACCATTATGGTTAAGGCAAATGCTTATGCCAAGAGGCGAGGTAGTAACTGCCCGAACAATTGAAGACATCCAAGGACTAATAGAAAAGGGTGATAGCGAAAACCAAAAACAAATGGCAAAAACGGTAGCAAAGGTAATCAGGAGCGACAATGATGGTCACCGGAAGGTTCAAATTGCTATACCAACAGTCAACAAGGCATTGGATGAGATTGCGGCCCAAGAATATGAGATAGTGGAGCATAATTTGGGAAGAAACACATATGACATGGAATGTGAGGAGATCAAGGAAGGTATAGCTTTAATTAGAGAAAGATTGAGGAAGGCAAATGAAAGGGTCATAAAGTTGGAGGCCGAGAACAAATATTGGAGAGATTGCCAGCCTATCCAACAGGTTCACCAGGCAGCCCTTCCTCAAGACAGCGGGAGCACCCTAGAAGAGATATCAGCTCAGCTACATGAAGTTAGAGATTGGATCCATGATACAATTCAAGATGGGTGGAATTTCTTGGCTTCCTTCATTTCGACATTCCGGTCATTAGTGACCGTTAGAAACAAGTTCAAAGTATTTGAAAAGGAGTGGAAGGATTTCCTTCCGGTCAAGGATTTAGCTATTCCGAGGCTACAGGCATTCATTGGGCTAGCAGAGACATATTTGGAAAGGGCCAAGTTGGTTGATGAAAGAGGATTAAGTGCGGTTGAGTCTTGGTTTGTTGCCTTGACTACCAGATTGAGAACACTTGAAGAGATACAAAAATGTAGTTGCAAAGCACAGCCTAGGCATTGACACTTTCATTTCAACCATGATGAGCGGTGTTGGGGTGGCACTTGATTTTGAAGATATCAGAGAAGAAGACATCAATGAGACAAGACTTGGATCAAGATTGGATGAGTTAGGAAAGGTTGCTATCAAGAAGAAACATTTGGGCACCCTTTCCTCCCTCAATACCTTTATCGGATACGCAAAAGAGTACGAGAAAGATCATGAGAAGACACTACAAGCAGTAAGCAGCATGATGAAATCGACTGAGCTCAAGATAAAGCATACACCTTGCCCTCCCATGAAGGAAAACAATGAAAGGCTAGCTAAGTTCATTATTTCACTAAAAGGATGAAAGAAAAAGGGAGATTTATATTAGAAGATCATTTGATGTAAGCCCAAGTGGCAATTTCTCTTTCTTCTAGGGTAGGACTAGTGTCTAATTCTGATTGGCCACCATTTTGGTGCCTTCTCATTGGTTGCTACTTTTCCACTTTTTTCATTGGTCCATTGGCGAGGTGGCATCTTCTCATTGGCCGATGGGGTGGCAACCCTAATTAGGGTTTCTAGGATTCAATTTGGATCGTTTATTTTGCCTCTTAATCTCGGCCATTCACTGTAATTTGGAGCCTCTATATAAGGCCATTTTGCTCTCATTTGTGAGGGAGTTATGTTGGAGAATTGTTGCCAAAATACTATCAAAATTGTTCTCTATTCATTGTTGTGGCTTGCATGGTGGATATACATGATCATTTTGGTGTATTGCATGGTTCTTCTCATTTCTCAAATTAAAAGTAGGATTTCATTTCATGTTGGTAGGGTAGAAGTAGATGGCTAATTGTATGGTGATATTAGTAGATGTTTCAAAGGGATCTATAACTAGGCCACTAGCATCCTAGCGGCTTGTTGGGGAAGCCTTGTGTGGTAAACTAGTTCTTTTTCCTTTGAATCATTGCATCTATGGAGGTGGAGCCATCGGTAAACTTTCATTAGATTCGATCACCGTCCATTTGCGAATCTTTCCATTCATAGGAGTAGGAGTAGAATAGTGAGTAGTTGATTAGTTGAGGTTTTGAAGAAGGTGGTTAAGAAAGCATAAGCCATTCGAACACTCACCTTCCATCACCATCAACATCATTTGGCACTCGTATCACCATTACCATCATCCCAAAATCCAAGTTGTCTTTGAAGGAATAACGTAAGCCCACCTACGTGATTATCAACAAATCACATCGATATACTGAGTTAGTATCCATAGGTCTAAGGAACATTGGAGTTATTCTCATGTCCCATGAGTATTAACTTTTCAAGAGAGGAATTGTGTGTTTGATACTCCGTATCAGATATTCAATTGCTAATATGTTATGTGGTATAAAAACTAACATCAACATTGCCACACTTAAGTGCGGTAGCATCTCCAACAGATCCCCAATCTTTATTGGTATAGTGGCCTCCAAGACTTGCTTTATGATGTTAGTTTCCATGGACTTAGTAGAGGAAGGTTTAGAAGTACTTACCTTTCCTTCCTTCTCCATGAAATCTTGGATCTCCCTCGTGGCTTCTTCCAACCTCTCATTTTTTGTACCTACATCAGGATATGTGAATTTTCTAGCGTGCAATTGGTTGATGGCTAATACTTCCTCCTTTGGTTGTTCACACTTTTTTGTTTGGGGCAGATGGCATCCTCACGATTACCAAGTTCGAATCACTTGAAGAGAATCCCTCCATTCTATCTTTCACTCTAACAGTTGCTGGCAAAGTGTCTCCATTCGTTACATCTCATACATTGTATCACGGGGTGTCCCTTGGAGTCATACTGAATTTGGTTCCTGAGTGTATTGTTATTACTATTGTTGTTGCTACCCCTCTAATTGTTTTCTTACCTTCCAAGTGATGCTTCTATGTTTGTGTTACGCGGGGGAGTAGAGGGAGGTGTGGATTGTTCTGCTTGAGTAAAAAATACCTGGGCATAATGTGCTTTCAAAATGTAGTTACAATCCTTGATGAAGTACCCCAATACCTGACATGTCACAGAATGCCTTTTCGGGGCAAGTATTCTTTGTGTGTCCTCCCTTTTCACAGTCTGTACACCATAGTTCTTTTCCTTCTCTTTTCTCCTCTTTGCTTCTTGTTATTTCTTTCATCATCCTCACCATGCCTTTTCACAATAC
Source organism: Cupressus sempervirens (assembly GCA_028749045.1). Classification (NCBI taxonomy): domain Eukaryota; kingdom Viridiplantae; phylum Streptophyta; class Pinopsida; order Cupressales; family Cupressaceae; genus Cupressus; species Cupressus sempervirens. Next base: position 296,873,691 of record CM053786.1, on the reverse strand, counting down.
TTGGATGGTTTTAGACTCATCTCCACTTTCTTCAGAACTCTTGCTCCTACTTCCATGCCTCCTTCCTTTAGAGCTTTGCTTTCGCTCTCTATATCCATCGTGCAAAAGGTGTCGACAAATGATGATGGTGGGACAATTTTCATTTTTCTCCATAGGGATAGGGTTAACCCTTCAATAAACCACCTTTTCTTTAGCCCATCTGCGGGTTTGTCATCCAATTTCCCTATCATCTCCTTCAACCTCCTACTATATGCTCTTACAGATTCAATTTTCCCTTGTCTTGTATTGTATAACTCCGTTAGTATTTCGTCGCCATCCCGTAAGAGTCTGAATTCTTCCTCGAAGTTTGTGCGAAGATCCTTCCATGTGGCCTTCCCACCCTCCAAATCTATGTACCAGTCAATAGCCACACCCTTTAGGGTGACAGGGAATGCCTTTAACCCTTCATCCATGTCATTCTCTCCATTCGCCCATATGGTTATACAGGTTTTACAATATCTTGCACGGTCTTCCATTCGTTCTCTTGTGAATCTCAGAAGTTCTTGCTTTTTTGTGGCCATCCTTCTCCCGCTCCTTTAACTATTCCTTCCTGTCAGGGTTGTGTTCCATCTTGCCGAGATGGTTTCTTGGGTGTTTAGTCTTGAGCCTTCTCCATCTCCCCCTTGTTCCTCTTCTGTGTGACTAGAGCCTTCTCCTTCTCCCCCTTTCTCTCTTAGTGTTGGGGTCTTGGGGTCCATCCATCCCTCCTTTCTTCCCCATCCTTCTGAGATTGCCAAATTGGCAATGCCCTTTATTGTGTTTTCAATTAAATTCTCTTCAATTTGATTTGGACCTTTCGATTGGTTAATGAGTTCTCTTAAGTGGTGGCATCTTTCTTCTTGTTCCCTAATACATAAAATCTGCCGCAAAGCAATTTCCCCCTTGAATTCTTCTTCTTGTACTCACCTGGGGTCCTTATTTGGTATTAGGGGCATGAATTATTTTATTGCCTCGTTGTCCTCCTTGGATTTTCCTGCTCCTAAAGTTCTTGAGTACTTATTTCAGCGAATTGTTTGGAGTATTTGTTGCCTTCTCTGCTCTCTTTGTACTACGGCTCTTTCTTCCTCCACTCGTACCAAGTTTCTAGCCAAAAACCAATGTATTTGTCCAAGAAGGTCGACACTGCAAGTGGAACCGAAAGCTTGTCCCATACCGTGCTCTTAGAATCGCTCTCTCGGGCTGCCCTTTGCATGTACTAGTCAACAAAAACTTCCTAGGCTACCATCAAATCTCATGTCACCTGATCTTTCCTTGTTAGTGCCTCTTCTCCGACACTATTTGTGACTTGTGGTAGGAATGGTCTTTCCATTACCCCATCCCATCTAATATATGACCTCCAAGATCAAACTTAGGCAACGCTGCGAAAATGTAGAATGGTCGGAGAAAATTGTTGCATAAGATAATGCCAAAATTGCCTTTTTTATCATTGTTGTGACTTGCATGGTGATTAAGAACATTTGGTATTGTTGCATGGTTTCTACTTGTACTAGTTAGAATAAGATTTTCATTTTAATGTTGCTAAAATAGATTTCACTTCAAGTTGCTAAGTAAGATTAAGAGTAGATGGATAGTTGCATGATAGCATTATGGATGTTTGATAGGGATCGATAACTAGGCCACTAGCATCCTAGCGGCTTGTTGGGAAGCCTTGTGTGGTAAACTAGTTTATTTTCGTTTGAATCATTGCATATATAGAGGTGGAGCCGCTGGTTAACTTTCATTAGATTCGGTCCCCGTCCATTTGCTAATCTTCCCATTCATAGGAGTAGGAGTAGAATAGCAAGTAGTTAGGAGTCAGAGTTTTGAAGGGGAAAGTTAGAAAGGTGTAAGTCATAAGAACATTCACCTTCCATCACCATCACCTTCTCCATCAACATCATTTGGTATTCACACTGAATCACTATCACCATCATTCCACCAAAGTCCAAGTTATCTTCGAATGAATAACGTAAGCCTGCCTACGTGATTACCAGCAAATCACATTGATATACTAAGTTAGTATCCACAGGTGTAAGGAACATTGGAGTTATTGTTTATCTTCATAAGTATTAACTCTTCAAGAGAGAAATTGTGTATTTGATACTCCGTATCAAGTATTCAGTTGCTAATATGTTATGTAGTGGTACAAAAACTGACATCAACACACTTTTCACTCAAGATGGTTGGATAGAAAGATGGAAAATTTGAAGAGAAATGAATCCTACCGACCTTTGAAAAGATGGAGGTTGAAGAAATTAAAGAGGAATCATATGAATAACCATAAGAAGTTAGTGACAAATAGAAGGGTGAAAGTAGCAAGAAAAGAAAGAATAGTGACAAAGCTTTGCAAACCAAAGGTATGAAGAGGAAGGAAACACTAAGTCAAGGACCATCACCCAAGAAACAAGAACCCAACGCTTTTCCATCAAAAGGAAGTGTTGCCTTGACATAGGAGAAGTCACAACTACGCAGAATAAGGATTCATCTCAAGAAGTTTTAATAGAATCAAAGGCAAGTACTCTCCCTTGAGTGAGCAAGAAGGAGATTCTCCTTTGCAAAGAATAGAAGATAATATGATTGATTTTGATAATATTGCTAAAGAAGGTAAGATTGGCCTTCCAAATGAGAACTTCAACCATTGATGATTACAGAACCAGTAGAAAATCAAGAGAAAGAAGGTCAAGGAAATGATGACCTAAGAACAAAGATCAAAATAAACAAGAGCCAAACAATGAGTTAGGAGAATGCACTATGCCTACTTGGTTGAGAGATATGTGAAAAAAGAGGAATTTGCAAAGAAATAGCTAGTAGAGAACATTGAAAATCTATTAGAGAACATTGGGATGGAGAAGGGGAAAAGGTTAGCAAGAAAGTTTTGAAAGATCATTATAGATATCTTAGGTGCTCACATAACTCAGATTGCTATTTTGAGAAGACAAGAAAACATATTCTCCCACAAAATTACGGTATTGTAGAACAACTAGATTGCTATTCACAAGCTTCGAGTTTGTATATATTATATAATAATAGAAACTACAAATTTTGGTAAATTAATATTTGTAAATATTATGCAAGTTTTTGTTTTGATAGATAAATGGCCTAAGCCTTGATACATCATAAAGTACATAGATACATTCGGATAATCAGATTTTAGTGCCAAGTTACATTTTTCCACCTTCCTTCTAGGTTGTTCCTCGTCCTTCCTATCTTCTGCCTTCGATAATAATCTAAGCACTACATCTTACACTTAGGTTAAGCATAAAGCTCTGAAAAGTCATGAAGCATGAATACAGAAAGGGCATAGATATGAAATGTAAGTGATAAAAGCATTTTCTTAAACAAAAATAAAATATACATCTAAATCATCAGAAAATACATCTAATAGAGCGAAGTAGTCATACCTTAATTGAGAAAACATATCTAAAGCAGTGTGATTATTTTGTTACACGAAAGGGTGTTTTGCCGACTTAGTTACATAAAAATACAACTATAATAAACTTATGTTACATTATTTGTTTTGCCGACTTAGTTACATAAAAATACAACTATAATAAACTTATGTTACATTATTTGCATAAAATGGGGGTAAAGAGGGTCCTCGTCCATCGAGTTTAAATTGGATGATTCCAGATCAACCAAGTTCTCCTTAAACTCATTTTCCCAAGCTCTAACCCCATCTTCCATAATGAATCTGCCTATCCAATCAAATTGTCTTGGGATGTAACATGTAAGTAGTGGGTAAAATCTAAATAAAGATCCTTGAATCTTCCTCGGGATAATGAGATGTAAACTTTGGCTGAAATTCAAAAAAATCTAAACCATCCCTTATTCAGTTGGAGTCCCTATATTGAAATTTCAACTACTTATGTTTGACCTTCTTCTATACTTATATTAACTAATTCATCCACTCTTTAATTGCTGTCCTGGTATATATGGTTGATTGTGATCTTGTCAAATGTCTCACATAGTGAGAGGGCTCTAGATAAAATTGAGTCCAATCTCCAATTAATGAGGGATACTTTCCTTATAGCAATCATTATAATTGCAAAATCTTCTTCAATCTCTACATTCTTGCAACCAAGAGTTCTACATAGTTCTAGTCCTACTAAAGTCATTAATTTTGCCGAATTATTAGTTTCTATTCCTATATATCTTGCTAACTTTGCTACTTGCATGCCTTCTGAGTTATGTATTCTACAATTAATGCTTGCTCTGCCTAGTTTCCCTCTTGAAGCTCCATCAAAATTGAGTTTAAACCATCCCTCCTTGGTTGGTTGCCATTGGCACATCTCTTATTTGCTTTTTGAAGATTCCCCTTTGGCTCCTATAAAAGGGGGTGATTTCAGACCTATCGACTTGCCTCTCATTTTCTCATCCCAATGAGACATTATAGCGTCCTTTTGTTTATTCAAAACTCGACTATTGGTAAGTTCAATGACAAAATCTCAATTTTAGTTAGAGGTTCTACATTCATCTTCTTATCTTAAAAAATTGTTCAGTTGCGTTCCTTCAATAATTCCCATAGGACTATGGAAGGTGTAAATATCCATAAAAAGCTATAAATACTATCCTTTCTAAGGAGGGGCCAAGCATGTAGCATATTCGTTATAGTTGGAAATGTTGATACACACCCCAATTGTGAAGTCGTTTCCAGCATTGACTTGAATAAAGGCAAAGCAAAAAAGGTGGTCAATGGATTCTTCCTCATTTTAAAGGATATCTACTTGTGCCTTGGTACCTCATTCTCTTACATCTTTCTGAGCTAAGGACCTTCCTATTTAAAACTAACTAGGTGAAAATTCCTGTATTAGGTAGACAAGCTTATTCTAACATAATGTTACAGGGAGGGATTCCTTTGTGCTCATTTGGAGAGACCTGAGGAGTTTGTACCCCTCCTTCGAGTTGTATTCACCGTTCTTGCTACTTTCCGACATCAATTTGTACGTGCCAAAATTAAAAGTTACTCCTATTTGATAAGGTTCTTTTTAGATCTTTCACTTCCTTAAGTGGGAGGTTCATGTCCTTCAAATCCTTCCATTTCCAACCTTTTCCTCCAGCCTCAAAGGTCACATAATCTATTACTCTTTTTCCACATCGAGCTTCAAGTGTCAACCATAACTGGGCTAGTTTACCATCCTTTTCTAAAACACCATATCCTCCCCAAGAGTCTTGCTATAAGAGAGCTTCTTCCCTTGTCCCTAGGCTAGTTTATCCTAGATGGAGGATCTACAACCTGTCTTGCTATAAGAGAGCTTCTTCTAGTTACAATCCATCATGAATTTCCAAATTCTTGATCCTTTAGGCGGTGATTTCTCCCTGAATATGTTGATTGGATCAGTATTGCTCAAATATTTCTTTATTAGGACCTTTGCCCACTTGAGGTATGGATTCTTGTACATTTTCCATACTAGTTTGGCTTCTAACGCTTTACCTTGGATTTTGATGTCCTTGAACCCTATGCCTCCCTTGTCTTTTGGTTTGCATACCTTGTCCTAAGCTAACAGGGAGATTTTTTTCTTTTCTTGTGCTCCTTGCTAAAAGAAAGTCCTAAGGTGTCTAGTACTTTCATCCCTATTCTTTTCGGGGAGATCAATACAAGATAATTGATAAATAGGTTGTGCTGAAAGGATACATTGTATCATCGTTGCTCTACTTACAGAAGAGGGCCATTTTCCTTTCTAGAAATCCATTTATCTTTTGATCTTTTCTATTATTTGATCCCATAATTTTGTTGAACAAACCCCATTGTCTAAAGGAAGACCTAGGTATATACAAGTTAAAATTCTTCTTTTGAAATTGAAAATTTGGCAAATTTGCTATTGCAAATTAGGATGGGTGTTAAAGAAGAAGAAATCTGACTTCTCAGGGTTAATCTCTTGACCTGATGTATTGGTGTACTAATTTAATATTGTTTTATATGCTTTTGCCTCCTCTATGGTACTTTGTCCATAAAGCATAGTGTCATCTACAAGTTGTTGGTGGTTTGTTGGATCGAGGTCACTAGTGATCTGTATTCCTTTAGTAGTCTTCTCATACCTAGCATTGTTTATTGATCTTCCTAGCGCTTTTGTGATTAAGACGAAAAGAAAGGTGGAAATCAGATCCCCCTGTCTAAGTCCCCTACTAATTCCAAAAAGCCTCTGGGTGATCCATTAACCGGTATTGATAACTTAGGGAAGGATGTGCATTCAAAGATCAAATTCTCCCATTGGCTTTGGAACCCAAATGCTTCGAGTCATTTCCTCAAAAAGCCCCAATCCACTCTATCATATGCCTAGTTAATATCTAGCTTAATTAACATAGTAGGCTCTTTGTTGATTTGAACAGTATGTTCTCCATCAAAGATAGATCTGCCCCATACAAACCTATTTGTTCTTGTTAATTAGGTTTGGGAGAAGTTTCTAGATTCTCAATGTCAGTCTTAGTAAATAATTTATAGAGTGTATTGCAAAGAACTATGGGACGATAATCATTAAAGGTCTCCGATTTCTCCTTTTTTGGGATAAGGGCGATAAAGGTATTATTCACTTCCTTGAGGAGTTTTCCTATATTTTGTACTCCGAAAGCCTCAGTTACCTCCATCCTTATGTCCCAACATTTTTGGAAGAAACATGCTGAAAACCCATTTGACCTTGTAGATTTATCTAGATTCATTTGTTTGAGGGCCACACTTGCTTCTTCAAAGATAAATTTACCCAACAATGTTTTATTTTGTTCTTTGGATATAAGCTTTGGGATGTTCTTAATGGTGCTTTCTTGTGCCCCTAGGTTTTGTATACCATTATTATTGAAGATTTCTTCAAAGTATTTTATTGCCTCTTTTACAATGTCATTTGGGTCCTATAGTTTTTCCCGATCCTTTTTTTGAATGGAAGTGATTCTATTAGCTATTTTATGTTGTTTTGTACTATTGTGAAAGAATTTTGTGTTTCTATACCTTGCATCTAGCCATTGTTTCTCTTGATCTTTGTCTCCAAAACAACATCTATTTGGTTAAGTTGTCTTTGTAATCCTTCATTAGACACTTCTCTCTTTTATATAAGGCTAAATCCATCTCTTTCTCTATAACTTTCTTGTTTAGATTCTCCAATTCTTCCTTATTTTTAAAGATATTTCAAAAGTGTTTAAAATTCCACACCTTAAGCCTTTGCTTAATAGTTTTTAGTTTGTTGACCACTTTGTAAAGTTTAGACCCATATATCACAATATTGGGTCCACCATTTTTCTGTCATCTGTAGAAAGTCCTCTTCAATTTAAAAGGACAATTATCTGGCTTTTTATCCTTTATGATGTGTAATTTAATTGGTTAGTGATTTGAACTTGATATGGGTTTCACTTCTGATCCTAGAGTAAACGGTAGTTCTACTATATCCCCATATAAAAGAAATGTATCCAGTTTCTTTGCAATAAAGCTGAATCCTTTTCTCTTATTGTTCCAAGTGTAGCCATCTCTGGAAGTGGCAATATTTATTAGTCCATTTCTCATAATCCACCATTTTTCTGTCATCTGTAGAAAGTCCTCTTCAATTTAAAAGGACAATTATCTGGCTTTTTATCCTTTATGATGTGTAATTTAATTGGTTAGTGATTTGAACTTGAGATGGGTTTCACTTCTGATCCTAGAGTAAATGGTAGTTCTACTATATCCCCATATAAAAGAAATGTATCTAGTTTCTTTGCAATAAAGCTGAATCCTTTTCTCCTATTGTTCCAAGTGTAGCTATCTCTGGAAGTGGCAATATTTATTAGTCCATTTCTCATAATCCATTTGTTGAACTCTACTGTTGCTTCAGGGATTTTTTGAGTTCCACCCCATTTTTTTGATGCCTTTGTTGTAGTATTGAAATCCCCTCCTATGATTGAAATCTTTCCTTTATAAACAATTAATTTTTCTTCAATCTCTTCTCTCTGATTTTCTTCATATTTTGAATAGGACTATACACATTAAAAATCTTGAAGCTCAACTTCATTTGGGAGCTTCTTATTAAGCCACAACTCCAATTTTCATGATCTTCTAAAGATGCTATAGTTAGAAAGCTAAACATCCCAAGACTCCCCTAGCTGGAGATACCCATATCTCCCTAAAGCCTAGCTTCTTTTTTTAAACGCTCTAAACCATTCCTATCTAGCTCTATTTCTTGTAATAAAATGAGTTTTGCCTTTGTTTTTGATATGCAATGTTTTAAGATCCGTTGCTTGTTCGGGGCATTTAAACCCCTAACATTCCAAGTTAGGGCAGTCATGGTGACTTGGGAAGGATCTTCCCCTTCCTTGCATTAATGATATCGGTTAATTTGAATTGACTATGAGCACATCCATCCCTCCTCCTTAGTTCCTATAGGGATTTTCTTCCCCTCTTTTTATTTGTTTTTGCATAATTATGGTTATTCTTATATGGCTGATTGATGGCTACCCCCATCTTTTCTTGATTGTTTAGTTCTCGATCTTCTAGTTATAGCAGCTGTTCCACTTCCACTTTCTCCATTGAATCATCACCTTTTAGAATTTCCTTGATCAACAATTCTTGTTGTTTCGATAGTTCTCCCTCATCACAAAATTCATCCACAAATTCATTCATTAGTTCACTAACTACAAACTCACCTAAATGCTTAGCAATGATCCTAACCTCTTCCTCTACTCTAGCTTGACTATCGAGTTCATCCTTTGAAGGGCTTGATGGACATAATGTTTCCTCTTGAATATTTATGTCGTTATCCAAATGATACCCTCTATAATCCTTTTCCTCTCCTTTGACTTATCTCTTTTCTGAAGCCTCCTCCTCCTTCATTGAGTATTATTGCTATGTATTTTTTAGGCTTATTCGTTTTGGAGTTCCCAATTCCTACCTCTGTGGTTTCTACCCCCATGTTTTTGCTAAGATTTTGTTTAGAACTTTCCTCACCCCTTCTTTTGTCTACAACTATCTCTAACTCCAGTTGGGCTGAAAGGTGGGGGCATTCATGATGAATCTTGAAGACTCCCTTACTTGATCAACAGAAGTCACAAGGTTTGGCGAATATCAAGCTTGATATTTGGATATTGCCGAATGTGAAACTTGCCGAAAAAATTCGTTAAAATCCGCTGTTCATTCGGCTGCCTAAAAACGGACTTCCTATTTAGAGTCAAATAAATTTAGAAATTGCCATTTGCAGAGTTTGTAGGGTTTTGTCGAGCAGAAAAATCTATAAAACGTTATTGGAACCCTCAAAGAATCCAATGCAAATGAGCAAAGTTTGAGGTTGCATTTTTTGAGATGTTTGTCCTTAGCAAAGTTTGTTGAGGTGGCATTTTTCTTAACTCCTCTCTTGCGTCGTGCCTTCCTCGCCGTTTTCCCTCTTTTGGCTCTTTGTCGTGCCTGCCTGTGCCTGCCGGTGTGAACGCAATGCAACGCCTGTTTGAACCCAACGCAAGGCAATGCCTGTGTGATATATTTATATTTTCCGATTTGTATAGTTGTTTCGATTCGTATAGTTGTAACTTTGTAATATGTATACAGTTTTAACTTTTCATATAGGTATTAATTTTATATTTAGTTTAGTTTTTTTTATGTAGTTTTTACATATAATTTGTACATAGTTTTTTACTAATATAATTTTTATAAAAAAATTATTTCATTTTATTTAGTTCTTGTAATCAATTTAATTTTTTTATAATTCTTAGTAATCTATTATGTAATAGTTAATTTAATATTTGATTTATTTTTTAAAATTGATTTAAAATAGTGATATATTAATTTTTAATTAACATAGTTCAAAAAACTTTTCAAATATTAGAGTTTAGAGTCGATTAGATATATATTAATATGTTTACTTTATTTTGCTTTGTAAGTTTATAATATTTATTATAATTTAATAAATAAATAGATATATTATATTATGTTTAATAAATGTATATTTCAATTTTTAAATAATATAATTATTAGTGTAAAAAGTTGAACTTTAACATGTTTAATTTTAAATTAACATTTTAAAATTATTTATTGAATTATTTTGTTTTAAAGTTTGAAATAATAATATATTGTTTTGTTTTTAATTCTACAGATTGTAATATGGCTCCCCACAAATCAACTTCGAAGGCGTGGAAACATGTGACTTAAAATGGTCCTAATAAAGCTCAGTGTAACTTGTGTGTAAAAGTTATTACTGGAAGTTTAACAAGGGTCATGGATCACTTGCTTGGTATTACAGCAGGTAAAGGTGGAGGTGTTACTTCATGTCCAGGTGTGACCCAAGAGCTTAGGGCGATTTTAGAGAAAGAGCATTCATCTTCTATTGCTCAAAAGATGAAGAAGGCACAAAAGAAACAAAGAATTTAAGACGTCTCTAAATTCACATCCCACTATACCGTCATCTTCATGTCTACCTCAGGTTATAAAGGCAACAAAAGAGAGTGGAACTCTGAATAACTTTTGGAAACCATGTGAGAAACAAGTAGTTGATGATTTACTAGCTGATTTATTCTATACTAGTGCAATTCCATTCAATGTAGCTAGAAATCCACTTTATCGTGTTGCATTTCAAAAGGCTGGAGAGTTTGGCAAAGGGTACATACCTCCTTTTGAGGCTTTGAGAACAACTCTCTTAGAGAGGTCAAAATATAGTGATTGATAAATTAGCTGTGGTCAAAGCCTCTTGGAAGGCAACAGGGTGCACTATATTGAGTGATGGATGGTCGGATATCTGTCAAAGACCATTGATTAATGTTTTAGTGGCTTGTCCTGAAGGTGTTGTATTCTTCAAGGTTATTGCCACTATGAATCATAAAAAAACTTCTGAATAAATATTTCAGATATTAGAGGAAGCAATTCTTGAAGTAGGGGTTGCAAATGTGGTTCAAGTGGTTACTGATAGTGAAACAAATTGTGTGAGAGCTGGCAAGCTGATTGTAGAGAAGTACCCAAAAATTTATTGGAGTCCATGTGCAGCTCATTGTTTGGATTTGTTGCTTCATAATTTGGCAAAATTCCCTTAGATACATGAAGTAATTCATAGAGGAAGAGAAGTTGCGAATTTTATACGAAATCATCGTCTCACATTGAGCCTTTACAGGCAACATGCCTCTAGAGAGTTGTTGAGGCCTTGTGATACAAGATTTGCTTCATTTTATATCACTTTGAGAAGAGTGGTTGAAGAGAAAGCGGCTTTAAGATCTGTAATTTTGTTCTAATGAGTGGGAAAATTCAACTCTCTCAAAATGTGGTTAGGGGAAGATCATAGAGCAAATTGTTTTAAATAGTAGCTTTTGGGAAAGTGGGGCAAAGGTTTTAAATATATGCGGTCCAATTGTCGACGTGCTCCACATGGTTGATGGTGACACTCCTTGCCTTGGAATGCTTTATGAAAGCATGGACCGTTGTAAGGAAGCTATTCAGAGAGCACTAAATAATGTGGAAATAGAGTACATAGAGATATGGGAGACTGTTGATTCAAGATGGAAAATGATGCACACTCCTTTACATCCAACAACTTGCTATTTGGAGCCTAAACTGTTTCACATTGATAAACAAGGTGACGCTGAAATTATGGTAGTGTTTTATGAAGCCATTAGTAGATTTGAACCAGATCCAACAATTGCATCTCTAATTAGAGAACAATGTTGGGAATACAGAAAAGCGGAAGGGATGTTTGGAATAGGAGCAGCCAAATATGATATGACACGAGATGAGGTACCTCGTTATAGATGGTGGAGGAGCTATGGGGCAGAAACTCCTGAACTTCAGCGATTTTCCATTCAAATTTTGAGTCAAGGAGCAAATTCATTAGTTTGCGAGAGAAATTGGAGTTGCTTTGATCACATCCATTCCAAAAAGAGGAACAAGTTGTCTGGAAAGTTGGGAGATCTTGTTTATGTTCGCAGCAATTTAAAATTGCTTATGAACAAATCAACAAATGAGTCATCTTCACAACAACAAACTTTGGAAGACATAATAGTACCAGGCACAAATGAGCTTGACATTTTTGAGGAATAATTGGATAGTGATATTGATGATGATGCTACACCATCTGAGCCAAGTGCTCTTGATGACTTAGATCTTTCTTGAAGCTATGAAGTCCTGACTTTTGATTGTACCTTCACAACGAAAAAATATCTTTGCTATTGTGATTTCACATGTTTCTTATGTTTTGTACTTAATAAATGTCTCATCAAGCTTATGAAGTTGTGAGATCCATTTAGCAATTTTTACTATTTTGATAATTAATAAGATATATTACATACATCTAGAAAATAATTAAAATTGTATAAGGTGAATTTAATTCAAAATTTTCCCCGAATTTTTACTCTTTCCCGAACTTCATTCAAATTTTATAGTTGCCGAACTTGAATTCAAATTCGAACCTTGTGACTTAGGTTCCCACTATAAACAAGGGGATTGAGAGATCAACTTCTCTTATTTCGCCCTCTTGCAAATCATTCCCTATAGGGGATGATACAATGTCAAAGCCTTCCTTTGCCCTAATAAGGATAATTTGCATCTCCGGAAGAGGATAAGGAAAAGATGGGCCTCAATTTGGGATTGGAGAAGCTGATGCAGGGTCCTCTATGAAAGATCCTTCTGCAAATTTTGGTTCTATTATGAGTGACCTTCCCTTAATGCAGATTTTTAAAGGCTTAGGTTTACAAACGTTGGCCTCCAAATTGACTATGATAATTGGATTGGAGAACCTCCATTTAGTGTTTACAAAACCTATGTATTTCCCAAACTTATTACCTATTAATTTAAGAGTCTCTTTTGTTAGTAGTTCAATAGGAAGATTAGGCACACTAACAACATGATCTATTATGAAGGAGCTTGGGTTTTTTGGGTTAAAGAAAGATTGTTGGTCAAGGACTCTAAAAGAGTTACCTTTGAAAACTAGGACATTTTCAAGTAAAACTTTTTAATTCAAATTGGAGCTACAACAATCAATATAAAGAAAATCATTTTTTAGGATAGTTACTTCTAATTTCTTACCATAATATTCTTCTAACCACCTCACAATAGATTCTACCTCTGTACATGTTCCCATCCATCTTGCACAGAGTTTGTACTTTTGGCATTGTCACTGAGCATATTCCATTTCATAACCTTGAAGATCTAGAGTCAAGATTTCTTCTTTATCAACCACTATTGGATTAGATTCGACCACACTTCTTGTTGGCTAGCTAGGCCCTACTTCCTGGTTGGTTTGGCTATGGGATCAAAGTTGAATTTAGGCAGGGGCAATCTCATAACATGATCTCTTAGAGGAATGAAAGGATTAGAATCCAAACGATGTTTGAACTGAGCCAATCCCGGTATATTCGTAGAGGGAGTTTTGACCTATGTGAGTTCTTAAGATAGGGGTGGGAAGGAATTCAAGTTTAAGGAGGATTAAATGCTGCTTTTTGTCGTCTGGATCATTTAGATTTTACTGTAATCCAACCCTCATCCCCAGATTTATTCTTCATTGGTTCAGAAAGATTCCAGGGAAACATGTCTGGAATCGATTTGTAGTAAAAGGGGATGGCATATTTGGTACACCAAAAGATAAAACACCGTTTGTCAAATTTTGCCCTTGCCCCCTTGGTTTGCATAAATCGATCAAAACACAGAGTTTGCCTGATTCATTTTTTGCATAGGAGCGCATTTTAATTCACAACTTGATCATCTAACAATTTTGAATCTAGGGAGTTGTAGAAATTTGCTGATTTCAAACTAGTTTTTTACTCTGGGAGTTTTTAAGCACCAATTTTGTTAATCCGCCAGCTTATATTATTTATAGGAAATAATTAAAATTACTAACTAAATTTATTAATTCAAACTCTACAAGTTACAATATTCCGAAATGGTCATAATCACTAATAATTTTCAGAATTACTTTCAGAATTGAAAGTACAATATATCATCAGTGCTTTAATATCCAGATAATAAAATTACATTAGAATAATACATCAGACATACATGATTGGTTTGAATGTTTACAAACCTGATTTTGCAATTAAAAGCAATCTGGAAACCCAGGGGTATGTGGGTGTCGGATCGTCCATGTGGGGCTTGACAATGCTGGCCAAATCACTTGTTGCCTGGGTCAGATTGTGATCATATTGGGAGGGGTTCCAAATATCACTGTGCTCGGGAAGATGCCGTGAATGGGAATGATGGGGATAAAGGCTCGGATATCTCTTGTGGTGAAAAAAAATGTAGTTGTATCTTCAGCAACAAACTTTAATATCTCCTGAAGTACTTTTTAACACATATCATCCTATAGCTTAAGGAAACCCCGTCCTTTATTATACAGCAAATGTGAATTTGAAATATAAAACGTTTAATCACCTTCTATTGCTGTTGACTGGGCCATCTATTATGCACTGTCAGGTATTGTTTTCTTTTCTCGTATTCCAGTTCAGATCTTTATGCCCCTGACGATAAGTTTACCGCTGTCCCCTGGTTTAATATGATTTGCAGACCATGGCTTTTTCTCTATTCCTTGGGCTGAGTTTATTTTCTTTATTTCTCCTATATATCCTCTTAAATATGAAGTACATATGTTTTCCCCTGTTTAATTCTTCCTGGCTGATAGAATTACTGATATGGAAGATCTGTAATTTCTACATTGATGCGATTATGTAGTATGCATATGGTTTAATGTCTTCTATCCTTAGCAGTTGTTCACTGCTTGTGAATGATCTATATTGTTCCTCTGAGAATTGCTCTTCTTAAATATAATGCAAGTATTATTTTGAGTTATGTAAGGCAAAAATAAGAAATGTTCTAGAATGAGACACCATATACTGCAAGCCAAATGATGCATAAAATTTGAAGTAGTACCCTTCATAAAAGAAAATGCAGTGGCTAATTGAAGGTAAAAGGTATATCACGTCCGTGCCATGGAGATTTTAACATATGGATTACAGCAGTATTAATTACTAAACTTGGGCAATTGATTGTATATACTATAGAGGGCCTACTAGGGCAAAAGAAGGGAAGATCAGGACAGAAACTGAAGTTAATGAATCAGTGCCTTTGGCACCTTGGGAGGTGTAAAAGAAGGAAGCCTCATTTGGTGGAGTAGTCAAGTGGAATCTGGAAAAAATGAAAAAGAAAATTGAATTATGAAAGGCAAAAATAAATAGTCTTCTTACAATTATAATGTTGTGAGATGCTAAAAATACATACACAATCGAATTCAGAAACCTATAATAGAATTATAATGGATTGTGGAAATCTGATATCTCTGAAGTTAAGAGTGATTATAAATTATGAATAGAGAGGTGCACTAAGCAAATTTTCATTGTGAGTAATTTAATTGTATCTCCTTTGAAAAATATTTAATAGCGAATTCATATGGCTAATTGGTTTGGAATTAATTAGAAATGGCTTGCAAATGAGAAGGTTAGTCTGCTTTTCAAGTTCACGAAAGGTGAAGTACCGTCCTTACCTTCGTCAAGCACACAGCCCTGATTTGCAGCTCTCATGGTCTGGGAGGTGTATGAGTGCTCTTGGGCTTGAGGGTCTTCTCAAGTATGCCACCCTGAGATGGATGGACGAGGACCGACCTATGCTTTTGCAATACAAGGACAACCATTCTTGAGATTGTGGTTTGCAAATGTTTCTAACAGATTGCTAATATGATCACTATAGAAATATACCTTAGAATACTCATTACTGCTATTTTAGATTTAAATATAAATGATGTTTATATAACTCTATAGATTATTGACTTTTCATTATACCTTGCTATTTGTGTTAATGCTATGTAAAGTTGGATGCTATCATATGTTCTTACTTCTTAATTATGTTAATATTGTTGTAGGACCTAAACTAGTATTGTCTTAAATATTGTATTACATTTGGCAATATTTTATTGAAGTAATGCTTGAACATGAATTACCTTCTTAGACTTAAGTCGAAATTGTTATTTTAGGGCAAAAATCTGAAAGATCCCAACAAGGTACATTGCAGGGCATAAACTGATTGAATAAGAGTAGATATGATCTATACAGTACTATCAACAATAAGAGATATTTGATACAGGGGCATATCCTTATGATTGAATTTTCCTATTTCACATTGTCTTGTCCTCTCTCTTGATGGTTGCTGCACCACAAAAGTCCAGGTACCAGCTGTACCAACTTAAAGCAGATGAGCTATAGTTAAATCATTTTTTCCTAGAGGTGAATTTGAAATAGAAAAATTGGACATGTCACAACTAGATGACATTGGAAATGCTTTTTTCTTTTCAGCAAGTTGCTAGAATCATAGGGCTTATCTTGATGCAAGTTGAGAATATTCCTGGTGGCATACCAGAAATATACAGCTATATCAGGTTTTAAACAAAACATTAGTTATATACAGCTTTCTACTGTTTCTCTAGACTGCAATAAACGCAAATAAGGGTGCTGCCAGACTGGTACTGCTAATAGTTGTAATGTCCCTTCTCTGGATTCTCCTGATTTATGCCCTAAAATAAAAATGTTAGATTGTAGTGATCTCTGATAGATAAAACTATTACAATAAATATGGATATCAATAGATGCTCTTACTTGAATAACTGTAGTGCAGAGTTGTCCTTCAAATAATGGTGATCTCAAATTGTTGAGATGCAGAATCTCCTTCACGGTATATTGCTGATAACACAGACTGTATAATGAATATAATGATAGCCTTCCAAATTAGATCGCAGAGAAGAATTCTGAGAAAAATATTCTGCAAGGTTAATATGCAGATCGCTGGGTCTGTGATGCCTTAGATTGATGACATTCCCATCGATCTGCACTTTGTTTATATAGATATGCAAAGGGTTATGCCGCGTAGAGTCATGACTACGTGGCCTTTGGCCATGTAGGGTCTTGCCTCTACGGAGGCGCAACTAACTAATAGTTAGTTTAAACGAAACACATGACTCCCGATGGCATATAATATGAACATATTAAGATGTCCGCCAATAATCTGAAGGTAATACTGCCTGCCTATAATATATGTTAAGACAACCATTCAAACACGCGCGCGCGCACACACACACACACACACACACACACACACGTAAGTAAAATCAGTAAATATTATCAGAAGACCCTATTACAGATTTGCATGTGTCTTATGTACACATATATATGTATATATATGTAAGTAACATCAGTAAATATTATCGGAAGAACCTATTACAGATTTGCATGTCTTAATAAATAGAATGTTCATAACTAGATTTAGGTACTAGATGGCAAAATTGAAGAAGTTTATAAAATTGAATGTGCTGAAGAAGATCTTGTAGTAGAAGATTTAGGTCTTCTTCGCTACTTTCTTGGATTGGAGGTTTGGCAACAGGATAACTATATTTTTCTGATTCAAGGAAAATATACAGTCGACATTTTAACAAAATTTGGAATGATGGAATGTAAACCAGCTTCTACTCCTATGGAAGTCAATCTACACAAGTTGAAGGATGATATGATCAAATCGGAACCTACGGATTCTACTTACTACAGGCAAATCATTGGATCTTTAATGTATTTGATGAATACTTGTCCTGACATATGCTATGCTACTAACACCTTGTGCCAGTTTATTTGTGCAACCAAGAAGATACATCTACATGCAACTAAATACATTTTGAGATATCTAAAGGGTACTATTGGCATGGGAATCAAATATGATAAAGTCAACATTGAACTTCATGGATATTTTGATTCTAATTGGGCAGGCAGTCCTACTGAACGTAAGAGTACTTCTGGATGTTGCTTGAGTCTAGGATCTGGAATGGTTTCTTGGTTCAACAGAAAATAGTCTTCAGTTGCATTAAGTTCTACCGAAGCAGAATACATTGCATCTTCCTTGGGTGCTAGAGAAGTAGTATGGCTACGGAAGTTGTTAGTAGATTTTTTTAAAAGACCTTTGAAGCCCATTGTGATTCATTGTGATAATCAAAGTTGCATCAAGCTTTCAACTAATCCAGTTTTCCACAATCATTCCAAACATGTTGAAATTTCTTACCACTACATTCGAGATATGGTGAATCGAGGAATCATTCAACTGGAGTACATTAGTACTAATGAGCAAACAACAGAATATCTTTACTAAGCTTTTTGCTAAAGTGAAGTTGAAATACTTTAGTGAAAAACTTGGTATAATTAACTTGTAATATTGAATATTGAATTTAAGTTTTCAATTCATATGAGTTTATGCTTCTATTGTTGTTTAGTTGCATTAGATATGTAATGAAAGGTGATGATCTTTCATGGACATGTATATTCAAAAGGTAATCATTTGTAAGGTGATGATCTTGCAAATGATAGGCTTGTTATCATGGACATCTCTAGATATTGTTTATTTCAAATGTATCTCTTATATTGGAGAACATCTTAGATGCAGTCTTGAGATTGGATATGGATGGAAGAATATGATCTTTTACAAAATCTATTATAATTTTCATTGCTTTGTTATTGTGTCTTTTCCATGTTACTTTCATTGGGTCATTTTTAGGCATGGATATGTTTGTTTCAATATACTTCTCTGATTCCATTTCTCTTAATATTATCATGATTCTAATTTTCCATGATGAAAAATTTGATGCGCCCTCGAGCCTATCTTCTAGCCTTACATGATTCACCATTTTGATTTAAGAATATAATTTAACTTTTGTAAATCTGAGACTTTAGATTTAATTTTGAGTAATAGATTTTCTTATCAGAATGGCTTTGATACCATGTTAGATTTTAGCGATCTTTGATAGATAAAACTATTACAATAAATATGGATAACAAAAGATACTCTTACTTGAATAACTGTAGTGCAAAGTTGTACTGCAAATAATGGTGATCTCGAATTGCTGAGATGCAGAATCTCCTTTACTGTATATTGCTGATAACACAGTCTGTATAATGAATATAATGATAACCTCCCAAATTAGATCGCAGAGAAGATTTCTGAGGAAAATATTCTGCAAGGTTAATATGTAGATCGCTAGGTCTGTGTGTAACATAAGAATTTTCATAAACAAATTTTATTCTCAAATTACACTAATTTCACAAATAACTGAATTCATTTCACATGACATTGATTTATACCATTTGATTCTAACTAAAAGAAACTCTTTTCAATCTATCTTACATATTTATGAGAAACAAAAGAGATATTTAAGTATTGCTAACTTTTAACTACTTCTAAATATTCAACTGAAAATAAAGTAACGATTGTTCATAAAGTAAATGATTCTATCTTTCAGTCGATTCCAACTTCCTTACGACCATACAGAGCCTCAAAAGGAGCTGTTCTAATGGTGGACTGATAAGAGAATGACCGCCTCCTCAAATGATTTCGGGGGTCTTAGAAATAAGCATAGTTTGACTCTACGGCTTCCATCCGTTACAAGAAACCATTCGAAAGACTCTCCAATCGATTTAAAGAGTAAAAAAAAAGGAGGAAAAGAAAGAAAGAAAGAAGATGAAAGGTTATATTATAATTATTAAAATCTAATATGTACAAGCAACATCACTTAATTAATTATTAAATTATAATGGTGCTAAATCATTTATACATATATGAACGTGTATAAATATTAATTAAAATAATATGATGAAAGATATATTAAAATCCTTTGAGATATGTTTATATTTAACCCAATTAATTTAATTAAATTATTAAATAACTCATGCGAGTCTTGCAGATGTATTCTGTTTCAAATTGCTAGGTCCTTTACCGGTCTGCCCAGTGATGGTGATGCCCTGCCTAATTCTTTTCTGACAATGCTTCCACCCCTTCGACATGCTTCCTGCAAGGAATTTCTCCGTAATTAAATTATAAATTATTTAATCATAAATAATCATAACAGTTAACCTCCATCTCAATTTCATGAATTCGTGATTAACAATCAACTAACATGTCATCTTCACTTGAAATTGTAACGACTATCTATCTTACCATTTCGCCAGGTTATAACAAATTAAACTGCCAACTAACTTCATGCGAACCTCAACGGCTATATTTCAAGTTAGGTCAAAAATTGGGATGTAACACAATGATGCCTTAGATTGATGACATTCCCATCGATTTGTACTTTGTTTATATAGATATGCAAAGGGTTATGCCCTGTAGAGTCATGACTCTAAGTGGCCTTTGGCCACATAGTGTCATGCCTCTGTGGAGGCACAACTAACTAATAGTTAGTTTAAACTAAATCAACACATGACTCTTGATGGCATATAATTTGAACATATTAAGATGTCCGCCGATAATCTAAAGGTAATATTGCCTGCCGATAATATATGTTAAGACAACCATTCAAACATATATATATCAGTAAATATTATCGGAAGAACCTATTACAGATTTGCACACGTCTTAATAAACAGAATGTTCATAACATCATTACTTCTACTGATGCTAAACATTAACAAAAAATTCCAACTCAAGTTAAAAAATGCAATTATTTTAATAAACACAATTTTTCATAAAACAATATCAAAGGTATGATGCTATAAAAGATAATTCTCATTTAGATCCTATAACAATATGAATTAATATCATGAAATGTAACAATAACATATAAATTCACATGAACATCATTCCTCCCTAAATCAAAGTGCCTCATAGCATGTCTCCTTCCATGAGAAATGTACCTATCTTCAGCACTATGCATCCTAGAACCTGAGACACGTTTTCCTGCAACACTGATCTGGAAACATTAAAGAAAACTACTATATTTAATAACAAGAAGAAGCTTCACTTGACATGATTATTTACTGATGTCAGCACAATGGTCATCAAGGACACAAGCTTCTTTGGCATGTCATTTAGGCAATTAGAGACGAATTTAAGCCCATAATCATGCTTTTGCATTCTTAATCAGTTATATTCATGCATATTTATACATAATCTGCAGAGGCCTGGTTTATTACATCAAATTCCAAACAGAAGCTAAGTTACCGGTTCAAGTTTGGGTTTGAAGAACCGGTTCACCAGTCCATCAAAATCTTGAAATGGGGTTTGGGTTCGTTTGGATTCATTAGTACAAAAACACACACACACATATGTATGCAGCCTAGAAAAATGAATTAAGATTAGAATGCTACATACTATCATAAAAAAAACAAAAACACTATAAACTTGTAATCTTAGCATCGTATCTATTAGCAACACCTAAATATTAAAATAATATCGAGTTCAAGTATCATTGTTTAAACTTTCAACAATTAAAACTTTATGCTAAGTTTCAATCATCTAATGGATTATCTAAATCTTCATCTTCTTCATCAAAGGCATTGGTTGGTTCACAAACTTTGTCAAAGTTACTAGGTTAAACTATCCTAATAACATTCTCGCTTTCCAAGTTGTCTGACACTTATTACTTTTTGATTGAACAAAGAGCTTGTTTGTTTGTAATCAACATTGTTGGGTGGATATTTTGCTACCGACAGTTTTGGGTAAATTCAGTCACAAAATAGAGAGAACAGCCACAACGTGTGAGACAAAGTCCCTCCTACATTAAAGGGAAGGCTACCCCTTCTCACCGTTCCTTGGATGAGCTCAAGGTAAGCAAAGAAGTTGAGAGATTTTGTAAGGGGTGTTATCAATATTCTCTCTTAAATTTCAAGAAGGAATTCACATACTAGTGGAGCGAGTAATGGGCAAGATGAAATCTCTACACCAACTCAAAGGCTGATTGAAAGTAATACCAGTTTCGCTCTAAGTCCTATTTACTTAATTTATAAGAAAAATCACTACCATTGGGGCACAAACTTCCAAAAGTAGATGATTTCTATTCTATTCTATAAGAAAAACATCTATCATTGGGATGCAAAGACTTCCAGAAATAGGGAAATTCTAACTATCTTTCGTGAATTTGAGACGACAATACAAGCTACAGTCAAAGCTTGTAGTCTATATATTATCACAACCGCTCCTAGTCAAAGCTTCGGCTCCGATTGCTTCTTAACTCACCATGCTCTATTATTGAGCACACAATAATAACATGAATCAAAGACAATAGGCACAATTATAGTCAAAGCTTCTAATATGCTCTATCACAATTGCTTCCAATCAAAGCTTCGAACCTAATTGCTTCTTTTATTCACTTTTCTCCCAAATTCGTACTACACAATCAAAGTTATGTTTGCACAAGTGTGGCACAACTTTCTTGCATACAACAAAAGATGATTTTTACAATGAGGGGCACTCCTTTATATAAGCAAAGGAGTTGAGAAAAAGATGGAGGAAAAAGTGGGATCAACTCAACCAACTTCGACCTAGTCTCACTAACATGAGAAATTATTGGATTACATGTCATTACACATGCAAATCGTATTACATGTAATTACACAATTTCCTGCAATACATCCTCTCCAACTACAAACATGAAAGAAGAAGAAAGAAGACGGAAAAGAAGGAAACAATCCTAGGGATTGTTTTGAAGGGCTTTGTGTCATTGCATTCACTTTGATAACCATGGTGTTGCATCTTTTGATAGCCTTTGACTCTCTTTGATGGATTGTTCGTTGTCATTTGAAAACTTGATGTGATCAAGCTTTTTCTCATTTGAGTTGTCATGAAGTCTCCTTTGCAGATTGGCACAGTTCTTGGCACATTCCCACATGAACTTAGGTTCTTAGACAACCATTGAGAAAATGGAGACCAAATGACTTACGACTTCTTTGAGAGCTAAAGCACATCTTCTTAACAAAATGTCATTGTTCTTTATAGAAATCCTAGTATATCTTGACTTGCTACAACATAAAAGTTTCAATGGGATTGAATCCTTGAGAACTTTTGGGATTTAAGTTAGAATGATGAATCCATGAGGAGTGGGTATTCGAAGTATGGATTAGATACTTATGGAACACGTATGATGACTGAAAATGAACTGGAAAGCATATGTATTTGGATGGAAAAGGCCAAAGTCGAACTTGGAAAGATGGATTGCACATGGGCAATGATGGGCTTTTGTGGGTATGGCCAAGAATGCAAGTTGGGATGCATATGAATGCATGCAAATGATAGCTTTTGATTTTGAACATGTGACCTTTAGTCAAAAATAGGTTCTCTGGATGCCATTACACGTAAAGTGGATTACATGTAAAATGAACATGCATTTAGGTTCGGAAGATGGAAATGCATGTAAATGGGAACGGAGGATGAGATGTAAATGCAGACGGAGGGTGAGATGAAATGCACTATGACATGGAAAATGGAAACACATATTATTGCTCTTGGAATGTAATTGCATATGAAAGGAATCGATGCAATGTGCCTTGTGATGATAAGAAAATGAGGCAAAGTGAGCTCTTATAGATATCTTTGAGGAAAGGTGAAGTCCAAGTACATGGGAATGCGTGCACATGACATTTTTTGACTCTTCAAAAGTAACTTTCAATCGAAAATGGGTTCTCAAGATGCAATTATACATAAAGGAATTTTCTTGTAATCATGACATACAATTGGGTGTGGAGAGTGAGATGCATGAAAATGGGAATGGAGAATGAGATTACATGTAGGTGCGGATGATGGATGGAAATACATGCAATCACATGTGAAGAGTGAGATGCGAAGCGTTATGATATGTAATGATGGAGGTGGAATGAAATGATGCACTTGCATGAAATGGTGAAAGGTGGAGTAAAATGAAATGTGGTCAAATTCTTGGGAAAGAACTTGCAACTTCTTCAAATGAAGAAAAACTGAAATGCAAACAAACAAAACACAAAAACAAACACAAAAGAAAATGTACCTTTGGCATAAGACTCAAAGATGTCAACAAGCAAGCTACTTCACTATGCAAACTCGAATTTGAAATTTGGAAAAAAAAAAAAAACAAAAACATGGCAATGAAACTTTTCATCATTTTAAAAGTGAAAATGATCAACTAATGTGAAGCATCAAGCTAAAACATGCATAAAATCAACAAGATAAGCATGAATTAATTAGCAAGAAGGCAAACGTCCAGTTGATGATTGTGTGTCAAAAATCAAGGAGAAAGAAACTCCATTGTTGAAAGTCTTCAAACAAACTTGGACTTCTTCAACCTTGCAATGATGAATGATTAATGAGCAAGAGATGAGGCGTTTTCCATGTATATGCTCAAAAATGTGGTCAACAAACACCAAAGCACAAGTCGTTTATGGTGAAATGCATGAAAAATAACCCGTTTTTGTTAAAAACGTGTTCTCATGAGGGCATTGCATGGAATGATTTTCATTGTAAAATGCAAAAACGTGCCCCTCGATGTCCATCTATAATGATCAAAACTCCAAAATGACCCTTCCTTTGGCAAAAATGTGGATTTTAATGGCCCAAATCTGGGCATTTTTGTCCAAAACGTGGCTCCAAATGAGGTTGAGAAGAAATGTTTTTCACATGAAATGTGACTCCAAGTGCATGGAAATGCATAAGGATACAAAAACGCCCCTTGAGGAAGAGATTTCAAGTCATTACATGGAATAATCCAAACAAATTCAACAAAAACGAGTTCTTGGAGGCGAAAGACATGGACGTTTTTGCCCTAAGCCAAAAACGGGTTCTCAAGAGGGCATTACATGCAATAAATTTCTAAATGCACACTGGAGTGCTATTGCAGGTTTTAAAAACAAGTATTTGGCTTCTCAAGTCAAAACACACTCTTGGAGTGCATATACACATTTTAAAAATATGCATCTTGAGCAAAAACGGGTTCTCAAGATGCATATGCATAGTTTGAAACATGTTTATGTGCTTGCCCGTGTTGGACACACTCTTGGATTGCATATGCATATTTTGAAAACATGTTTATGTGTAGCTCATTCTTGGGAGGCCATTGCATATTTTGGAGAAAGGTTACGTGCTTATAATTCAAAAGCTCACTCTCTAGATGCATTTGCATATTTTGCAAATGGGTCTAAAAAAAGAGATGCACAACTTAAGTGACTTAATAAGCACATGGCAATTTGATTTTTGGTGTAATATTTACTTGAATGGGCCATAAATAACATTTACACTATCATATTAAAAATATAATGTGTAATATCATTTTAAAAGTAATAGCATTTAGTTTAAAAAATTAAAAAAAATCAAACTATATAATATAGGCACTTAAGTGAAACATTAAAAAGTAACTCAACTTAAAAATATAACATAAAGTTCATTATAGTTACTTTAAGTGAAAAATCAAAATGTTAAAGTAACTTAAAAACATAACATAAAGTGAATTTATGTTATATTTTTCAATGTCAACTTAAAATTATAACATGATATTTTTAATTTGTGCAATTGCACCTGGAGAGGCCATTTTTTGGGCACTAAAATAGTCATATCTTTTGATTGCCAACTCCGATTAAGCCCTAAAATATACTAAATCGAAGGGAAAACCGAAAGCAATGACTTGAACAAAACCAAAGAACCAAAAACCAACAAACACACAAAAAAACGCAAAAAGGGGCATTGAAGGCCTCAAAAATCAGGCGTAGGCTTGACAAATAGAAAAACTAAAAAGATTTGACGAAAGCCTTTAGTAAAAGGATTCATTATATCAATTGGAATTCATTGGTTGATCAATGTTATCCAATTAAATAACAAACTAACTCAGAGAAATGCGAAACTAAGTTGAAAACGTTTTGTACTGTTATCTGCATTTTGTGGTGACAAAATGCAGGATAACAAACATCCTACTTGAAAAATGTTATATAAGTAGCTTGCAACTCCCTTCACCTATTGAAGATGTTGTTTAATGTTTCAAATATGATTTATCACTATACAGAGCTTCCAATTATTTGGATAGGGGCTATTATCAACAATTGGATATAAAAATTTTATTGGACGAAATCTTGAGGGCTAGTTTACTTTGATGTAATAAATATTTGAACTTCAGCAAATTTTGTTTGTAATGTTAAAAATCTTTATTCAAATTCTGTAATAATTGTTTTTTGCACTAAATTATAGATTGTTCACGATGGAACTGTACTTGGTTCGCACTTGGTCTGCCTTGGTTCGACCTAGATTTGACCAGGAGGAACCAACCTGCTTGGGTTCAAACCCAAGTGGAACACAAAAGGTAACCGGGACCAGAATCAAGAACAGGTTTGAAATTTGCTTGGTTCGAAGGGCCAAGGGGAGAACTAGGTAACTAAGAACAAAAACTGTAAATTCTGCATCCGATCTCGTTTTACTTGTCTAATGAGACATAGAAAGACATTTGGCTACAGAGCAGACAAGTTCCTCTCTAAATCTTGTTCTTTAGCATTGAACAACTCAAAACAATACTTGGGAAAAATTAATTTCAAACATGTATCCTTGTTGAAATAGGAAATTCTACAGATTGTGGAACATACAGGGTAGATAAGGAGAAAATCATCTGCAGTGATGTATTGATCTACTCTTAGTTATTTTTTACTCTTTTCAGCACTTGATATATTGATCTTTCTCCGTCATCACCTTCATTGATTGTATATGCTTTTTATGAATGTGAAAAGGCACATTGCACTAATGTTTCAGACCATTTTAGACATGTCAGACCAGTTGAAGTGATTGAAGTTTAGCTTGACCTAGGGTGATTGAGCACTAGTAGAATCCTTGATCAAGGACATTGAATCATTGAGAATTCTTTTTCCTACAAGGACAATTTTTTATATGTTTTTGACTTTTGTCTGCTGGATGGAAATTCATAGCTGAGCAAACTGCTGTTATGACAGCAAGATGCAAACAACTGATCGATGAATTGGATGCACACTTAAAATGGGGTCTTTGTAATTTAGTGTTCTATATACCATGTTTCCTGAAAATGACATTATTTATTAATTTCTGTTTTCCATTTGTGGAATTTCTATGCCTATCAGTTTTCTTATAAACTACAATGTCAATATGTTATAATGGACCATGCTTTTTGATCTGAAAGGCAAAATATCATAGAGGCCCTCAAATGACTCTTGCTGTTTTTATGTTGACCAATATGATGCACCCAGTCAATGAGCAAAATGCATGATCTATTCTACATATAATTTTCTTCGAGCGAATTGCTAACAGAGGAAGTAGCTTTTTATTATCTTACATAGTTTTATTGATTGCAGAAATATACTGAATTAAAGATGGACTTGAACAGAACTGAACGGCATTTGTTAAAGGAGATGGGATTTATTTGCCATGTTGAACATCCTCATAAATTCATTTTGAACTATCTGGCTACAGTTGAGGCCCCTCCGGAGTTGATGCAAGAAGCTTGGAATTTGGCAAATGATAGGTACATGAACCATCTTACTCTCATCCTAGGTTTTGAACTTGTTTTTGTTAATATTTTAGCCCAGAAATAGAGATAAACAGCTGTAAAAGAGCATAAACAATACACAAACACTCGATCATTTATCTTGGGAAGACCCTTCGATAGGAAGGGTAAAACCCAGCCACATCAGCATAATATCTTTTATTGATTATATAATATTCAAGTACAAGGCTCTCCACTTGATTCATTTACAATATACCAAGCTATCACATAAATGGATTGCATTAGACTCTTCCTCTTAAACACAAAGGTCTTTTCAAATCCCAAATACAAGACCATTGAAATTTTCAAAATATTCAACACTTCATATTTCCATACGCATGCCTCTTTGCATGTCGTATGACACGTCTTTTTATATAATATTAACTTAAATATAATCACAAATATTTCTTTCAGCTGAAGATGACCATAACAGCCATACCAAACATATTTCTATCTGAACTTTATGAGGTTTCCACAATCCATTTTTTCCATCTAATCTGCTTTTGGATTTGATTGTGTGCATAATTTTTAGCATCAACATTTCGGATCACACTCTGTGATCCATCATCAAGATGAGAGAATGCAAGAATAGAATCTATATTTCTATCTCATAAATCCAAAGATAAAGATCTCTATCACGGCTACAAACTTCAACACTCCCTCTTAGTAGGAGAGAGATCTTTAGTTAGGCATGCACACATAGCTGCAACCTAAGATGATAAATTCACATAATATAATCCACCATAGTTACTTCATAAGAAAGGAGTCACACATATGAATTTCACCATGCCTGCACGCAGAGGGTAGAACACAAACTTTTATCTCAAAACTTCTCCTAGAGAAGGATGCATTTCCACCATGCCTATTTGCAGAGTGTGCTCCACCATACCTACTCGAAGAGGGTGGAACAAAGGCTTTGACCTTAGACTTCTCCCAGAGAAGAATACATTTCCACCATGCCTACTTGCAGAGGGTGGTCCACCGCATCTACTCGAAGAGAGTGGAACGAGGGTTTTCACCTCAGACTTCTCCCAGAGAAGAATGTAGTAATAACTGAGATTTTTTCTTAACAAAGACTCCCTCTCAGCAGGGACAACTTTAATGACTGAGATTTTCTCTTCATAGATACTCCCTCTCAACATGGACAATTTTAATAAAAAAGACTCTCTCCTAGCAGGGACAACTTTAATAATAGAGACCCCCTCTTAGTAGGGATAACTTAAATAATAGAGACCCACTCTCAGCAGGGACAACTTTAACAACAATGACCCCCTCTCACAGGGACAACTTTAATCACAATAAGATATCTGATATAACCTCCCTCTGAACCAAAGTGGTCTCCTGCTGAATATGTATCATCAAAACAACATTTATCTCATTGCTTTTTTGTTGCACCTTGCAACCATGAGAGATATTAATAACTCATAAGCATCAATGCTAAAAGCAATCATTATTTATAATCAATATTCTATAGATAAATACTTATCTCTTTGTGGTCTAATCTCAACATGCACACAAAAGAGATTTTGTCTTGTGCCTCTACATCCATTGTAATGCTCATTGCATAAATTTTACTTTAAAAAATCTGATAATAACATCATAAGAACAATAATACTCATCTTCTTATCATCTAACAACACTTCAGAATAGCTTCTAAAGGAACGCCACAGGCCTCAATGTTGTGATTTAATTTTTATAACACTAAGGCATGATAAGAAATACATAGATCTTCAAAAAACAAGATAGCAACTTCAGTGTGTGATGGCACCTCCAATCATTTCCAAACGACTGCAAAATACTGGACTTAAGGTTACTTCTTTTTCATAGTTTAGCCATTAATCAACCATATCATGAACAATTTGTTGAGAGTTTTCAGCCACAATTCAAGACTTCTTGCAATCGAAACTCAATTAGAGACGAATAATCTCTTTCTGTGAAATACAATTATAGAAAAATGTATTCTCGAAACACAAAAATGTTCAACATTCAACATTATAGAGTCTGATCACAACTTATATAAACCAAAATGTATAAAACCACAGTCCAAAAATAAATGAGATCATGCAGCACAATAAACTGAGTGCTCTACACAGCACGCATGAATTCTGTTTTTGTCAACATCAAAGAAAAACATCATGCAAATAAAAGTTGTAAAAATAACTTTGAGCTATATAAATAGCACCCGATAAACATAACCACTCTCTCTTACAACAAAACTTGTCAAACTATGACTTAAAGTAATTTAAACATTACTGTTTTTGAGACCTCATCACACAAACTCTTATCAAATGCTAGTCATTAAAATGACTATAATAAAAAATGAATAGAACCTGAACGCTGAAGATGAATAGACAGGAGTGGAATCTTCTACACGACCGATGATATGAACAAAAAAATGTCCAACAACTACTGCATACAATGAAAGATGCCAGGAAAAAAAACAAACAAACATGCAGCTTACAGACAGAGATGGTAACAATCAAGATTTATCCAAGGAAAATCTTCTCCAATCTATGATAGACAAATCACTGACCAAATAATAAATAACAATTATAAAACTTATGTGACGATCCCCCAAAAATGTTAATGGACACCTGCAAAAGAGCCTGCATGACTAAAAATAAAAATTGATGAGATTAAGGAGATGGAACAAACTGGTTAAGACATCAAAATTGATTGCACAGAGACAAACAGAACTAACCGAGTCAATAAATAAACCGATAGAAAAATGGATGCAAAAAACTAGACACTAATGCAAACGATAGTCTCACAATAATAATAGATAGCAGCAACAGGACAAGAACCTTAAAGCTCAGAAACACAAAGATGAGAATGCATAAAGCCTTTGAGAATCAAAACAGAAGGTGAGAATAAAAGCCAAAGACACCAAAGTATGGTACCTCATAACTAGTGACGAGAGATAAAGGAAGAAAACCAAAGTCTTCATACGGAATGACGACAACATGAATAATTGTAGAGACATGCAAAATGAAACACCGAACAATACATGATACAGAGAATAAATAAGGCTACACAGAACATGAACAGAGGCAGAGATCACCACCACATAACAAAAAATAAATCAATACACCTCCTGGACAGTCATATAAACAACCATACCTCTGATCATACAAGAATCCTGAAATCCTGTGAATGAAAAATTTCATACCTTCATAGATGTCATTACCAATTAAAGAGGTTCTCATAGAATGGCAAGAGACTGTAGTTGCAAAAATTGATGACATCCACAAGTATATTGATATCAATGCCAACCTGAAGACTGAAGCATTTATAAGTGACGTGGCTTAAAAAAAAATATCTACGTTGAAGATCAAGATGACAGAAAGAGTCGAAATACATGAATTAAAAGAAACCCTGCCACTGAAGAAAGAAGAATTTGAGACAAATCAGGAGAGACTGAAGCCACTGAAAAAGGACAATCTGATTAGCCCCCCTCATGAGCAATGAGAATCTGCAGGGATTTAATGAAGAGAAACAGTCCATTGGGTTGTCTTTGACCTCAAATTCTACGACCCATCACTGATCCTTAGCAATGAGTTGTGATCCTTCCTGATCAAATTATTAGATACCAAAATCCTTCGACTCAAGTGCTCATTAGGAATTCCTGAAACTTACCAATATGTGCACAACTTGAAAAAGATTTGAGTAAAAAAAATGGTCACGGGGAGCAATGATTTCATGAGAGTCACATGCTACTCGCTGAACCATAGTATATGATCATAAACATCAACACAATATACCAAGCAATCACATCAATAGATTGCATTGGACTCTTTATCTTACACACGAAGGTCCGTTCAAATCCCAAATACAAGACCCTTGAAATTTCCAAAATATTCAAAATTTCATATTTCCATATGCATGCCTCTTTGCATGTCGTATGACACATCTTTTTATATAATATTAACTTAAATCTAATCACATATATTTTTTTCAGCTGAAGATGACCATGACAGCCATAACAAACATATTCTATCTCATAAGTCGAAGATAAAGATCTCTATCGCAGCTACAAACTTCAAAAGTTTTGACTGAAGCTCAAAATTGGAGGTTAAGAGAGACAGACTAGTCTTATGGGATTTGGTTACACAGCTCAAATGATTCTTTTGTTTCTTGAACAGCTTGCGGACAACATTATGTGTCCGTTTCAAGAGTGAGGTTGTAGCATGTGGAGTTGTTTATGCAGCAGCTCGTCGATTCCAGGTTCCTCTTCCAGAAAACCCTCCATGGTGGAAAGTCTTTGATGCTGAGAAACATGAGATTGATGAAGTTTGTAAGGTTCTTGCCAACTTATACAGGCAGCCAAAGGCTCGGTATATTGAAATATGCAAAGATTCAGATTCATTCGTATTGACAAACAAGACATGGGATCCACCACCAGACGCTAAGGTGAGTTTGATCACTTTGCTAAATCATATTTGATATGCTTTTACATGAAATTTGTATAATTATTTGGAAGCTGGACTATACATTGTTTTAGACTTTAATATCATGTAGACTCATTTCAGGAAACATTGCTGAAAAGCTCATCAAATGGAGTAAAAGTATCGAGTCAACCTGGCACATCCAATGCAGAATCTTCTGGTGGAAGGGATGCAATTGTAAAAGCAGCTTTAGACAAATTGAAAGAGTCAAAGAAAAGTGATGATGAGACTTGCAATATATCTGTTAATGGAGAGCTGAAAGAAGACTCTTCTGCAGTGAAATCAAAACATGCTAGTGACAGAATGGATGTCTCAGGAGACAGAAGTAAAGACAGAGATAAAGAAAGATCAAGACTCCGTGATCATGAAAGGCACAGGGAAGACAGAGACCGTGAACGAGATAGAGGCAGAGAGTGGGAGCGGGATAGGAAACGGGACAAAGAATTAGACAGGGAAAGAGAAAAGGGAAAAGACAGATCACATCTGATAAAGGATAGGAACAAAGATACTGGTGAGCTATTTTCTTCTCTGGAAATTTGTTTTTGGTGGCTTTGAAAATTTTGCATGTTGTTTTGCACATCCTGAAGAAACATTAGGTCGTTGTTAGTTAAACATGATTTGCAAAATAGCTATCTTCCGACGTACCATTGTGATATCTTTTTCGCCTTCTCACAGAGGTTGCATTTTTCAGGTCATTCAGAAAAGTCAAGACACCATGCATCTTCTCGTGGTATGTCCAATATCTTATTCTATGTGAGATTACTGTCTGTAAGATTGTTTCATGTCATTTTGCTTTTGACCTTGTAATGGTATCAAGTGACTTGTCAAGTTAACAACTGTTTTTATATTATCTTGCAGATCGTGATTACCAAGGTTCTTCCTACAGCAGTTCTCGAGAAAAGGAGAAACGTAGACATCATCCTTATGGTTGATATTTTGTTTTTGGTGTACAACAGTGCAAGATCTCCTACAAACTACTTAACTTTTACCACTAATAGAGCAGCTTGCACTTTCTTTTTCTTTATTCACCTTTGTATTATAATCTAGTATCTACAGTCCTCATACATTCTTTGTTAATGTGTATCTGGGACTCGGGAGTATTGTTGATTTTATCTGTAGAAATGCTAATTTCAACTATAGATGAAGGGATTTTTTTCAGCATTTTAGTATATTGATACTGAAGAATTAAAGTGCACAATTGTCAATTTTCAAGGAGGACGTGATTTCCTCCTGTTGTTTTGAATATTGTACTATATGGTCTAAGAATTGTTTTAATCAAGTAGCTGGAAGAACAGATGGGATGAGAATATTATTGCCATTGCTATATGTTTTCCATATTATTTTCAGTCACTGCAATTAAATTTTTTCTGTGAAGTTGAGAACTTAAGATCAAGACTCAACATGCGTCTTTTCCACATTTTACAATTTCAGTTAGTATAGTGGAGGACATGCTTGTATGTACAATTTTGTAGATATTTTCTTACAGAAGTTAAAAGTACAGTTTCATTAAATGTAGAATAAGTTTCATTAAATGATGAAATATGTTTCCAGTAGTGTGACTTCTAATCAAAGGCTATGTTTAAGACACAGAACTAGTTTACTTCAGGAATGGTGAAATTGACATATCATTTTCTTTACATGCATTTTGCATTTTCTTTCTCAAATTTGATTTATTTAGCTACAATTTTTTTGGGTGCTGGGAAAAGTCATTGAAGAGAATGGTATATCATACTGTTTTAAGAAGTTAATTTACATTTGGATGCAGAGTCTACTTTATGCATTAAAACGATTGTCTGACAGCTTATCCAAAATCAAGTGCAAGTATGTTGATTGTCATCCTAGAACTGTGGTGTTGATCTGGTCATAGCCACTGGCAGTGTACTGTAGAGGTTCACCTTGGTTCAAATTTTTATGTCAGGATACAATTTATTTCTGGATACTGGGAAAAGTCATTCAAGAGAATGGTATTTCGTGGTGTTTTTAGAGCCAGGGTGTTTAAAAAGTTTTTAACAGATGCTCTGTCTATGTTATGTTTATACATTAAAAAGATTCTGTCCGCTTATCCAAAGTCGTGTGCAAGTATTTTGATTGTCATTCTGCAACTGTGGTCCTGATCTGGTTGTAGTCACTACCAGTGTATTGTAGAGATTCACCTTGGCACAATTTCGCAAGTGGGTAGTGACAGAAGCCAGTAAATGTTGTTGAGCCTATGCATTATTTTGTTTTTTGCGTTGTAAATGGAAATATTCTCTCTAGTTAAGCGACACATGGAATTTTGTGCTGCAGTAGGGTTAATACCAGAGTTGGGAGGCTTTAAATTGAGTTATCATGTTCAACTGACTGTTAAATCTAGCATTTGGACTCTGAAGTCATGTACCATACAAGCTTGAGTTAATAGTTCTAGGGCTGAAAAATGAATTTTCAATACCATTAGGTCAGCGTATATTTACAAAAATATTTGGGTGATTATTGCTCTACAAACCTTGGTCTCCCTGAAAACAATAGACCTGTTCCCAAATTCGTGGGAAGCGTCTATGCAGCTGACAAAATGTCTATTTATTGATATTTATTAATTATTTAATATGAAATTAAAATTGGCAATTTCATTGTATTATAATTTATAAATGATCAATTAATTACCATACACAGCCATTCTGTTGGCTGTATAGCCATTGCAATTTGTGTACTCAGCAATTAGACCAATATAACATTTTCTATTACCAAGTTATCCTGTTGTAAGTAGGGCTGTAATAAAAAAACTTTTTTATTAGAACTTTCTACAAGAATAACGTAACATATAGACATGACATAAGTTTCCAATTCAGAAAAAGTACGAAAAACCCTTGGCACTTGGTTATTTGTTTTGCTTTTATTTTATTTATGAAATAATGTGTCAATGCATCTAATAAAGACCTGTTGGTAGTAGTGCTGTCATTTTTTTTTTCTACAACTTATGTAAGATATAGACTGGACTCATGTTTTCAATTTAGGAAAAGTACCAAAAAAAAAAAAACTCTTGGGCGCACCTTAGTTATTTGTTGATGTTTTATTTTAGTTATGAAATAATGCTTCATTACATGTAATTAAGAGGCTGTTGGTAGTAGGGCTGAAAATAAGTTATATTTTTTTCTACATATTAGAAGAAAATAAGATATAGACTGAACGTGAATTTCCAATTTTAAAAATAAAAATAAAAAATTCCCTGTGCACACCTTATTTGTTTGTGTTTTAATTTATAAAGAAAATAATGTGTCAATACATATAATTAAGTCACTGCTGATATTCATTTCAAAGCCTTTATAATTATCTATGTATATTATTAAAATGGATGTATCGAATCAGTGGAGATTTTAATATAATCGGTTAGGAAAAATCAGATTTGTGATAGCTAGGCAACGAGCATTTTTATCACTAAATTCATTTTTTACCTTCTTCAACCATTTTGGTGCTTTACAGTCTGAAATATCTGTTAGTATTTTTTAGTCAAATTGAAAAGTGATGGGGCATTTGGTTTGGGTGTGGATTCAAGGGTGCAATGTTTTTCATTTAGGGCGAAGTCATAAAGTCTTTCCCAAATTTAGGTAGCAAGTTGTCTCTTTGTTTTTTGTTTTAATCTAAATATGTAAGTGGCATCCTCCCTTATTAGTGTCAAAGGCATGAATACTATTAGAATTCAATATATTTTTTTTGTTATTTTTAAATTAATTCAATCAATCACAAATCTGAGTGAAAAATCTTGACCAAAATTATAAATTTTATTTATTTTTCAATTTTTATAATTATAAATATTATCATTTTTGACTTTCTATTAGCCAATTAAAATTAAAATTTGTCTTTAAAAAATAAAATTTGTAAATTGTAAAATAATATTAATAACTACACAAATTTCTGCACAATGTGTTGAAACTTGTAGATATTTAACAAAAAGAAGTTCTAAGAAAAAATACTTAAGCTTTTCATCAAAGGAATTATGTTGTTTCAATGAGAAAATCATTTTCCATTCTTTAATTCTTTAATTGTAATTAAGAAATTAAAAAATATTTTGTATATATATTGAAAATAATCTTAATAAATAAAATTTATGATTTATGTGTTTTAATATATTTTGAGAATTTAGATTTCTATTTTTTCTAAATAGTTTAATTTTTTAAAATGTAGTTGTTAAATCTATTTTATAATTTATAAAAATAATATTTTAAAATGTATTTTATAATAAGGTTTGTGCAGTTGATAGGCAAGAGCTTACAACATGTTTAAAAAATCTATAGGGAAATATTAGAGAATCCACTACATTCTTGTGATTTACATTAAAAAATCTATTAGGAAATATTAGAGAATCCACTACATTCTTGTGATTTATATATTTTTTCCAAATAGTTTATTCTAAATTTATATTTTTAATGATGTAATTTAATAATTCAAAATGTTTTAACTCAAAATTTATATTTGTTATTTAAACATTTCTTAAATCCTCTTAAATATTTATAAGGCACAACACTTGGTGAAGGTTTTGCAAATGGGGTTGCAAGCTTTGGGTTTAACTGTGGAGGAAACTCCGTAGTTAAGCGCGCTCAGGCTGGAGTAGTACTGGGATGGGTGACCTCCCGGGAAGTCCTGGTGCTTCACCCCTATGAGCATCACCTAGATCCAATGAGTGCTAAGTGTTCCATTTATTCTCATGAGAGATGGATTCATGTTGAATCACTACTCATGAAACATGGGTCATCGAGTTTGACTCAAAAATCACATAGTTAAATCCTGATATTCACATCACAATTTGACTAACTGTGGAAATCATCTCCTACTTATCTATTTATATTTCTTTAAAGCTTGATAGTTTTAATTTTTTCTCCATCTTTATCTCCTTTGCACTTTTATCTATGTTTACATATTACACATATTTCTATCCCAACTCTCTTAATATCTCATGTCATTTTTATCCTCATTTTCACTTTTTTTCATTTCTAACTGTTGGCACGAACATTGAAGCATTGCATTCCTTGTTTGTCTAATGTCTCTTGGGTGTATCATAGATTTGTCTATTAGGACATATTAGAGAACTCACTACATTTTTGTTGTGATACTTATATTTTTTTCCCCAAACACCTTTATTCTAAATTTATATTTTTAATTATATTAATGAATAATTCATAATGATTTAATTTAAATTAATACTTGCTATTTAAATATTTCTTAAAATCATTTAATTATTTATGTATTTTTTTAAAATTTGACAGTTTTAATTTTTTCTACTATCTCAATTTCTCATTATCATTATATCTCTACCTATCTTTATAAATCACATCTCGTCTCTTTCTCTCTCTCGTCTTTACTTCTATATATACTTACGTATTACATGTATTTCTATCTCAACTCTCTCCCTATACATCCTCTCATTCTTTATTCTCATTTTCATCTAATTTTTGTTTTTTCGAAGTTTTGACAATGAGCGAAACCTTCTTGCTCAAAGTTTAAACAACACTATATTGTTCCAGGGCTAAATTTTTGCTTCTTTCCTTCTAGTGATGATGCAAACCTTATTGAACCAAAGGGTTAAAGTCTAGCATAGCCAATATCACAGAGATTATCAATGGCCATTCCTTCTCATTGATAAACAACTGGTGGGGATAGCAGATAGTTCAAGGCTGTAGCATAGCCAATATCAAAGCGATCATCAATGACATCCACTACTCAATATTTAAGCACTTTTGAGATTCCTCAATCTTATATATGTATGTATGTATGTATGTAAATGTACACACACACACACACACACACACACACACACACACACACACACACACATATATATACATATATACATACACATACATATATACATACACATATATATGTATATGTGTATATATATATATATATATATATATATATATATATATATATATATATATATATATATATATATATATATATATATATATGTATGTATGTATGTATGTATAAATATACACATATATATGTATATGTATGTAGGTATGTACGTAAATGTGTGTGTGTGTACATACATACATACATACATACAGACACACACACACACACACACACACACACACACACACACACACACATTTTGATTCCTTATTACTACAAAAGTTGTAACTATTGGAAAAATAGAACAACAAATTTAAAACTGAGAAAGGAGGAGGAACTTCTAGTTTGATTTTATTTTATTGAATAATATATACAAATTTATACAATAGCTTGACCCAACAACATTCCTAAATGACTGCTAATAAGATTGACATCAGACTACTTCATGATTGAGAACACACATAAAGTTGACAGCTAATTGAAACTTATGGATACCTAACCCAAACACATCCACAATAAGAACTTGATACAAACTAAAACCGTTTGACTCACACCTGAACTAAACATGTGTTGCCAACAACTCAACAAGGCTTGCCACATGTGCAACAATTATTATTGACTACCATTGGACCATTAATTCCAACAATAACTATGATAATTAAAGTAAATCTATTTTCTTTCCTAGCAAATCTTAAGAACTTTTTTGTAACCTAATTATTTGAATTTTTTTAATAATATTTTTTTTGTGGCTATGCTCTCTAGATGTCATGGCCATGACATTATGCCTCCGAATTTTAATGGCTTAAGTTTAAATATTATTTATTTTTACATCAAATATTTATTAAGATTTTCTATGAGTATATTTTATATGATCATTACTATAATTTGATTATCCAATTCATTATGTATAAAAAACATTACCTACCTTTTCGTTTAAGTTTTTTTTTTGGCTATTTAATTTTCAAGTTATACTATTCTTAAGTAAGATTTATATGACTTATTTAAATAATTATTTTTATTTTATTTAATAATTATATTTAATTAAGAATTTTAATTATGTCTTATTAAAGTAAAAAAATAGGAAATGAAGTGTAGAATTATTATCTATTAAATTGAGGTTAAACATATCAAGTCATTTAGTAAAATAAAGAATAATACAAGTATTATTTCTTATATTTTAAATTTTAATTTAAAAATAATATCAAATTTTTTTTTTTAAGAAATAAAAAATATGTTATATCATAAAGTCAACAACATACTTGAATTGAAGAAAGTATTGATAACAATTAAAATTTATCTAATATAGCAACAAGAATCATAAGGTAAGAATATAAACAAAATTTCCATTGAGCATATGTTTAGAAGCAAAAATATGATTCCATAACCGAAGAATGAAACCATATATTGCACAAAGTACATGTTTAGTAGCAAAAATATGGTTAAAATTACCTAATTTAAAAGCAAGAACCATGGCCAAAGAAAGAAAAATTCCATAATAATACAATGGCTCAAAGAAAGAGAAAAAATTTATTGTTTTTCTCATGGAGGAGAAAGATATCAATTATTATATCTATAATATTTTTCCATTTAAGAAGGATGACTTGTCGATTAGACGATATCTAAGTTATAAAGAAATTGTTGATAAACCATAATATTCCCTTACTACAACTCACCATAATGATATGTCTTTACGTTCTCAAAAGATTGGGCCAAAATGTAAATCTTGATGGTCCTTTGTTGTGTTTTACTGGGTTGGTTTTTAGCCCTCTTGTTGGGAATTATGGCAAGTTCCTCTAGTTTTCTGGGTGGTGTTCCACAATTCTATTAAGATCCTTCATTGCTATATCTTTCTTCTCTTTGTAACAGGTTTTGGGTCCTTTCAAAACCTATTTTTACTTAATCAAAACTCACCATAATTCAAATTGTAAAATCAACTTGTACAAATGTATTCAACCAAAGATATCATAAAGAGATTTAGCATACTTGAATTCTCCTACGTTAAATTTAATGTCACTAATAGCCGTTCATCATTTCACTATTAAATTCATCAATTCAAAACCCTGATTCACTACAAACAACAATCTTCAATACCATATTACTCGATTTCTCTTCTATAACAGATTTTAATAAATGATAAAATTTTTGTAATAAAACTTGATATATAGAGAACAAAATAGAATTCTTCGCATTCTGTGAAAGAAATACAATAACTGAATTCGAACATCCTTAAACTTCTTCAATCAAAGCCGATAACAAGAATTGTTTTGTATCCCATTCAAACATAGACATTTAAAAGTAGAACATAAGCATTATAGAATTTGAATAAAATCATTAATCCATTGTAATTATTTGGAATCTAAGAATAGAACAATATAAACAAGACAGTAAAGAACCAAACATTCTTAACCAAAATTCAATCCTTCATTTCATAATTCCTTTCCTTGTTACATTGCTCTGTCTCATTCATCGAGACTCCATTCCCTATTCTACTTTCCCCTGTTCTTAGGTGTTACATAGTATATATAAAGATCTTTCCCCAGAAGACAACCTTTAACTTCCTACACCCGACTCATTCTAATTCCTCTATTAGTTCTTCATGACCGATTAGAGTAAACTATACAAACCTTTCCATTATATGACTATGACACTTAGACCATTTGGACTCAATTTATATCAATAAAAACATAGAATGGCTTACTAAGCCATATTACAATATAAATAACCACTTATATTCTCGTATTATCAAACTTTCGTGATGCACCTGCATCATACTCTTGAGGACAAAAAAATTCAAGTCCCATTGAATTACTGTGACCTTCTTCCGGATTTTCCAATTGTATGGTATCACAATGATGATTGAATTGATGCCACTTGCCATAACATGCTGAATGCAATCATCGCAGTAAACATCCTTCTTGACATGTGTAGTGCTACCTTCTTCGAATTCCAGAACAAATATAGTAGGCACCATCATATCACCTACATAAAAATACCAATCCGCAATCTGATCTTCTTCCTGTTTATATATCTCTAGAGCATCACAGTGATCAACAAATACTTCATCCCTGTCATTAATAGTCTTCTCCTCAGCTTGTAATCCTTGGACTATGTCCTATTCTGTCTTGATCATTTTTGTCAACATCTCCATCATTCGGGCAAATAATTTCTTCAACCATATCTATCACCAACTCTCCCTCATCTGCAAGAACCTTTTCCTCACAAGGTTCAACAACAACCTCTTGTTGTTCACTCTCACTCTCACTCTCACTCTCTACACCAGCATTCATCTACTATCCATGCCCTTCCAATGGAATGTGTACCACTTCTTGATCCTTGTCTTCATCAACAACTTCATCTTCATCTACTGCTTGCTCCAAAAGAAATGCTATCCTCTCCCACTTTGCAATTCTCTTATCTAACTCTTCTCTAAGATTCTTGTAACTTTCTTCTTCATGTTCTTCCAAAACCCTTCTTAGGCTTCTCAACTCCTCTTGTCTCATCCATTCTATTTCTTTCTTTCTTGCTTCTTCTTGCTTCTTCTCTCTCTCTCTCTCTCTCTCTCTCTCTCTCTCTCTCTCTCTCTTTATCGCCATACAAGTACTCCTTTAATGCCTTAATCAGTTCTCTTTCACTCCTTGTCAAAACCATCTTCTCAAACCAATCTAGGGTTTGTTAAATATCTAGCCACCACCTTGGAACACTCTTGAAGGATAGTTCTAATCCAAGCATCAACAAGGGACCTTCGACCTTCCAAATCCTAGATCTTCCCAAACCTTTTGTTATGCTCTGATACCAATCTGATGTGGAGCGCACAACAGAAGGGTGAATAAACACAAAATAATATTAAAACATGGGATCATTTATCGGATCTCAAGTAACCGAACATGATTCATTTTATAGTCAATTCTATTCATGTCAAGAAATTCATCCACTAACCAATATCAAATTCGATATCAAAACAAAGTAACGGCTCTTGAAAAAAAACTATTTTAGAATTTGAACCAACAATGAATTCCTAGTCTTGGTTCATTCTCTGTTACAAATGTGAAGAATTCTATTTTGTTCTCTGTATCAAGTTTTATTACAAATTTTTTATCATTTATTGAAATCTGTTATAGAAGAGAAACTGAGTAATATGGTATTGAAGATTATTGTTTGTAGTGAATCAGGGTTTTGAATTGATGAATTTAATAGTGAAATGATGAACGGTTATTAGTGAGAGCGAATTGTTAGGATAAACCACAAACAGAAATAAAAACTACATGCAAATATAACCAATAACAGAAAATAATAGAACACACAGAAATGAACACAAGGCACCAAGATTTAACGTGGTTCACCCAATCCCTGGGCTACGTCCACCAAACAGCAAGTCCGATCTTATTACAATCCAGTGATTACAACCTGATTACAATCTGTAATCCCTTACAGCTCAATACTGCCGCAAGAACCAATTTCGTATCACCACACATGAAAAATACCCAACCCTAAGCCCTTTTTATACAAGTATTAAACCGCTTTAGGGTTATAACATGTTGGCCATATGTCGGCTACCATGTCGGCTACTTCCCAAATTTTTTTTTTTCGGGGCTACAACTACCGCATGGGGCTCCCACTGGATCAAACCACCCTGGACTTTGCTGTTCTTTTATTGACATTTAGTCTAAAAGACCAACTGAAGCTGAAGAGGAGTTCAGCTTCTCCCTTGTTACAACCTTTGTCAACATATCTGCTGGATTTTCATTGGTATGTATCTTCTCCAGCTTTAACTGTCCATCCTCCAAGACTGACCGAATGAAATGGTACCGCAACTGTATGTGTTTGGTCTTAGAATGCAGAGTTGAATTCTTAGCAAGATGAATGGCACTCTGACTATCTGTGAACAAATAATTATCCTTCTGAGGATGTCCCAATTCTTCCAAGAAGAACTGAAGCCATATCATCTCTTCGGCTGCCTCTGTAGCAGCAACATACTCTGCCTTTGTAGTGGAGAGAGCATTAATCTTCTGTAGCCTAGAAACCCAGCTCACGGCTGCCCCACCAACAGTAAAGACATAACTTGTAGTACTTCGCCTGGTATCAATATCCCCAGCCAAATCTAAGTCAACATAGCCCTATAAATCAGTAGTAGAGCCCCCAAAGTGTAAACACTTATTGGATGTTCCTCTCAAATATCTGAGAATCCACTTGACAGCATTCCAATGCTCAAATCCTGGATGACTCATATACCTGCTAACGACTCCCACTGCATGTGCAATATCTGGCCTAGTGCATACCATAACATACATCAAACTTCCTACAGCTGAAGCATAGGGTACCTTGGACATCTTATCCTCCTCTTCCTGTGTCTTGGGACACATCTCCTTAGTCAATTTCAAATGACCAGGTAAAGGTGTGCTGACAGCTTTAGCATTCTCCAT
The DNA here is from genome assembly GCA_028749045.1 of Cupressus sempervirens. Lineage (NCBI taxonomy): Eukaryota > Viridiplantae > Streptophyta > Pinopsida > Cupressales > Cupressaceae > Cupressus > Cupressus sempervirens. The sequence continues at coordinate 296,830,800 of CM053786.1, read as the reverse complement.
AGAGAAACGTTGCAACACCTTCTCAACATAATCAGCTTGAGATAGCGTCAATGTTCTGTTCTTCCTATCTTTGCAAATCTTCATACCAAGGATTTGTTTTGCTGCCCCCAAATCCTTCATAGCAAATGCATGTGCTAATTGGCGTTTCAGCCCCTTAATATGATCCATGTTAGACCCAGCTATAAGCATATCATCAACATATAAACATAAAATAATGTAGCTATCATCATCCAACCTCTTAAAATAAACACAGTAATTTGAATGACACCTATTATATCCATGCGCATGCATAAAACTGTCAAATTTCAGATACCATTGCCGAGGTGCTTGCTTCAAGCCATATAAACTTTTCTTCAATTTGCACACTAAGTTCTCCTTACCTTTGACCTCAAAACCCTGTGGCTGAGCCATATATATTTCTTCATCCAAATCACCATGAAGAAAGGCTGTTTTAACATCCATCTGCTCTAAATGCAAATCTTCAGTAGCCACAAGACTTAAAACAGTACAAATAGAAGTCATTTTAACAACAGGAGAAAATATCTCATCAAAATCAATTCCCTTTTTCTGTGCAAATCCTTTTACAACTAACCTGGCCTTAAATCTTTTCTTACCTCCTTCCTCTTCTTTCAACCTATAAACCCATTTATTCTGTAAAGCCTTTTTACCTGCAGGCAACTTGCACAAATCCCATGTCTTATTTTTCAGCAAAGAGTCCATTTCATCTTTCATTGCAGACTCCCACTGAATCTTAGTATCCACCTGCACAGCTTCATCATAACTTTCCGGTTCACCAGCATCAGTAAGTAAAATAGAATACAAAGAGGGAGAAAACCTTTGTGGAGGTCTAATTGGCCTTGTTGACCGTCTAACATTCACTGGTGTGTGTGGTATTTGTTGTTGCAGTTGCACATCATGAGGAATGGCTGGAACATCAGCTTTTGGAGTATCATCCAACACTACATAATCATCTTCTTTCTTCTCATGTTGCTGCAACAGATCTTTGTACAACACTTTTTCATTGAATATGACATCCCGACTTCTTATAATTTTATGATTTTCAAAATCCCAAAGCCTATAACCAAATTCATTAATGCCATATCCAACAAAGACACATTTCTTTGATTTAGCTTCTAGCTTGGTTCTATTTTCAGAGTCTATATGAGCAAAAGCTTCACAACCGAAGGTTTTGAGAAAAGAATAACTCACCTTCTTACCAGTCCATGCTTCCTCTGGAATACCACAACCCAAAGGAGTAGAGGGTCCTCTATTAATCAAATATACTACAGTATTGACAGCCTCCACCCACATGTGTAAGGGCAACCCAGCATGCAACCTCATGCTCCTTACGCGCTCCATTATAGTCCTGTTCATGCGTTCAGCCACTCCATTTTCCTGTGGAGTCCTTGGAACAGTTTTTTGTCTAGGAATACCATTAGTGGAGCAATAATCTTCAAATTCATGACTGCAATACTCACCACCATTATCAGATCTAAGACATTTTAATTTCTTACCAGTCTCATTTTCAACCAAGCATTTCCATTTCTTAAAAGTTTGAAATACATTAGATTTCTGTCTAAGGAAATAAACCCATACTTTTCTAGTTGCATCATCAATAAATGTAACATAATAATGAGAGCCACCAAGGGAAGATACCTGAGCCGGTCCCCATACATCTGTATGCACAAGCTCTAATTTCTCCTTTTTGTTTTCCTTCCCAGTCTTTACAAAACTCACTCTCTTTTGTTTTCCATACACACGACTTTCACAGAAATCCATATTCACACATTTTAGACCTGGTAAAACTTTTCTTGAATGAAGTACTTTCATACCTTTTTCACTCATGTGCCCAAGTCTATTGTGCCACAACGTTGTATCAGAATCTATAGCAGCTATTTGTTCTCCCTGCTCAACTGCAGTAATTGTTCCTGAATATTCATTTTTCTCTGAAACAATCAAAGTAGAAGGAACAATATGACCTGTACAAAGATATAAGGTTCCTATTTTCACACCTTTTGCTACTACAAGGGAACCTTTTGAAACCTTCCAATTTTTATCATTAAAAGTAACTACACAACCCTCATCACCGAGTTGCCCTGCTGAAATTAAATTCTACTCAGCTTTGGAACATGTCTTACCTCATGTAGTAGCCAATGATTCCCATTCTGCAACTTAATCTTAATTTTTCCCTTTCCAACAATCTGACAGGGTTCATTATCCCCCAAATAAACAAGCCCAAAATCCCCTTGGACATAATCAATGAAATAACCTCTATGAGGTGTAGCATGAAAAGAAGCACCAGAATCTAAAACCCATGAATCATCAACACTTTCTAAAGACAGAAGCAAAGCATCCTCTTCGTATTTGTTACTTACCACATTTGCCTCTTTGTCTCCATCTGATTTATCTCCTTCATTTTTCTTTCGAGTCCAGCAATCTTTCTTTTTGTGCCCTGGTTTCCCACAGTACCAGCAATCATTTGGTCCTCTCGATTGAGACCTCCTCCCCTTTGACTTTCCTCTTGATTTCCCATGATTTCCAGAGTTACTTCCTCTTTCTGTCGTTCTGCCCCTGCCTTGTGCATTTAAAGCACTTCCTGATGTAGATCCACTTGAGGATTTTCTACGAGTTTCCTCACTTAAAATAACACCGATCACATCATCATATTTTAGGGTACTAGATCCAGGAACAGAATTACTCACCGCCATTACCAAGCCATTCCAGCTTTCAGGCAAAGAACACAAAATCAAGAGAGCCCTAATTTCTTCATCAAAATTGATACCCACAGAAGATAATTGACTAGTAATAGTATTAAACTCATTTAAATGATCTGCAACAGATCCACCTTCTGCCATTTTCATATTAAATAAACGCTTCATGAGAAATACCTTATTTGAAGCGGAGGGCTTTTCATACAGTGTCGCTAGGGTTTTCATCAAATATTCTGTCGTCTTTGCTTTTGTAATATTAAATGCCACCGATGGTGCCAAGCATAATCGAATGCTTCCAAGTGCCTTTCTGTCCAAAAGATCCCATTCAGCCTCTGACATAGTTCCCTGATTCTTGGCTTTTCCTTCCAACGACTTCCATAAATCTTTCTAATATAAATAGTCTTCCATTTGCATCTTCCATAACTGGAAGTTCTGCCCATTAAACCTATCAACCCTCAACTTACCCTCATTTGCCATTGCTCCCACTCAACTGTGAGACTCCCACTTAACCGTGAGACTTTCCTGTAGAGGATAACTGAAAGACAACCTTGCTCTGATACCACTTGTTAGGATAAACCACAGACAGAAATAAAAACTACATGCAAATATAACCAATAACAGAAAATAATAGAACACACAGAAATGAACACAAGGCACCAAGATTTAACTCGGTTCACCCAATCCCTGGGCCACGTCCACCAAACAGCAAGTCCGATCTTATTACAATCCAGTGATTACAACCTGATTACAATCCGTAATCCCTTACAGCTCAATACCGCCGCAAGAACCAATTTCGTATCACCACACATGAAAAATACCCAACCCTAAGCCCTTTTTATACAAGTATTAAACCGCTTTAGGGTTATAACATGTCGGCCATAATGTCGGCTACTTCCCAAAATTTTTTTTTTCGGGGCGATGCCCCGAACCCCACTATTTATGAAGTATGTACAGTACTTTCCTGATCAGTCACCACATTCTAACACGAATGATTCCTCCGCATCACACAATCAACACAAGAAAAAGGAAATTTAACATGAAATAGTTATAAAAACTTCGAACTATAATTTTTAAGCTTTCTAAGAGAGATTTAGAAATCACAAAGTGAAATTTAACATTAATATATCTTACCACAATTTATTAGGCTTTTGTGGCCTATGTTTTTAGAGAAGTCACAAATTAAATTTAATATGATCTCTTACCAAGAATCTTTTTAAGTTTTAGAGAGCTTTATTTTGACTTTAACTAGCTTGATAAACTAACCTAGTTGATTTGTGTTTAAAAGATTAGGTGATAAAAATGTCACTAGTGGATATTCTAATATTAATATAGTTATGTTATAAATATATTTCTTTTACTAAAAGAACTTATCTCTACGATAGAAAAAAATGAAAAAAATATCTTTGGACTTGTATAAACAAGTAAATCTTTGTACATTCTCAAAATTGTTATATTATTATTTATACAATTTTTTTTGTTGGCATGATAATGTTTTTCTTTTTGACTTGTTTATTAGAAAATATAAATATGTAATGTGTTTAATAAATACCTTAATATCCATGCTTCTTTTGCACCTTCTCTTCTTGCTTCATTTCCACTTTTAATCTATTATTTTAGAACTTTGATCTTTACAACAAAAGATTTAAAATTGTGATATATTGAGTAATGTTTTATTGGCTTATGCTAAATCCATTAGATTACATTCTTAGTGAGTATTAAGGCTCAATGAGTAAGGTTTTTTTTGGCTCATGCTAAATCCATTAGCTTACATTCTCAACGTGTACTAAGGTTCAAATACATGTATCCAAAATAAGATATAAGTGCAAGTTGTTTTGTTTTAAAACTCTCATATGTGTTGATGACTTAGTCAAGGAAAATATCTTCATATTTGTTTAATGTTTAAATAAAATAATTATTTCTATCAGTGTTTTAAGGCTTAACCATTTATTGTTGCCTACAAAACTTTAAGATTTATTTTTATTATCATTAAGAATGTTTCCCACTTTTAGAAACACTAGGGTGTTACACATATTAAACCTATTCTTTTGTTGAAGTATTCTATCTACTCTTGTAACTTAAATGGTTACTTTTATGATCTATGCAAATTGGACTTAGTGTTAGTTTCAAAAAAGTTTTTGACATTTGAGTGCCAATACACTTAACCATTTTCTACATTGGAGCCAAGCACACTACGTATGCCGAGCCACAATATGAGCCGAGTCAGGAAATTCAATAGGTGCCGAGCAACCTTCAAGTGCCGAGTGAAGATCAGGTGTCGAGTGAAGATCAAGTGCTGAATGACTTTAGGTGCCAAGCATGATACAAGTGCCGAGTAATATTTGAAGTGCTAAGTCACAGACAATGCCGAGCAATACAGAAATGCAACAGCAGCCAAGTAAGCCAGTTTGTTATAAGTGTCGAGCATCAGGAATCAGTAAGTGCCGAGTAACGCAGAATGTACATATGAGTTTGTAACTTCACTAATTCAGATGTAAACCATTTTCATGGCTGACATATGATGAATCTCAAAGGATTAAAATGATAAGATCAAATCTTTTGTATTTCCTATGCAATCTACATGCAACCGATAATAAAAGTACAAGGAATGAGCGGGAAACAAAGATTCAATATGGATCGTAGATCCATATCTAACCCTAAGCCTTCGAATGTCTTTATAAGGAAGACTAAATCTCATTGTATGTGTGAATTGACGAAGGTGTGTCAGGGAAACTATTTCAGAGTGAAGAGTATCAGATCTCAGAGGATCAAGATCAAAGAAAGCAGATCAAGTGCCTATATTTAGCAATCGAAGGATTGTAAGCTATCAAGTTTATTATACCTAATATTCTCTAGTAGTTGTATTAGAAAGGAAATCCTATGGTGATAGGTTAGCTTAATAGCTATTTTGTAGATCCTTTAAATAGGTGATTAAATCCTTTAACAGGGTAACACTTCATGTAAAGTGTTTGTAAATCCTTTAACCAGGTCACTATTGATACAGTGTAAAGCCTTTAACAGGGCAGATCATCAAAAGTGGTCAAACATTATTGCTGCAGTAATTTTGTGGGTATCATCCCCACCCCAGTTTTACTTTCTTATTCCTAGAGGGTTTTTGGGTTACCAAAATCCCAAGTGTTATGTGATGATGCATATGTGTTTCTCATAATTACTTAATGTTGAGATGCATGCATGTTCATTTCAATGATATATTATTAAGAGTTTAAAATAGGATAAAAGCTAATACTTCTGATTCACCACCCCCCCCCCCCCTCTCAAAAGCATTCTTTCCATTAAATCATTCCAACAATTGGTATCAGAGCATCAAGGTTCTCACAAGGAGAAGTCTAATAGTTTGGAGAAAAAGGTCTAAATATGGAAGTCTTCAAACTTGGGAAGATTATTGACAATCAAGTGATTGATGTGCACCTGGCTCTACACAAAGTAGAGGAAGCCAGGGAGGAACTAAGAAAATCCTTAAAAAAAAGGAAGGACATAGCCATAGCTGAAAATGATATAAACTACAAGGAGATTGATACCACAAAACTGTTTGCCAATGGAGATACTAAAGAGTTTGATGCAGCAATAGTAGAACTGATGGTGAAAAACAAAGTTCAAGCAGAAGAAATGAGATCTCTCAAGATGGAACATGAATCATAGGCCATAATGTTATGTGAAATCACTGAACAAAAGAAAAGAGCAGTTGAGGATAGAATCATGATGGAAGATGGAAAAAAAAATCTTGCAAACAGACTTGAAGAAAAATGCAGTGAATTAACAAGGATCTCAAACATGCAGATGGATACACTTGCCCAAATGATGAACCTTCATCATGAACTCAATATGAAAGATATTGAGATCTCTACTTTGAAGATGCAAAATGAACAACTGCAGAATGAATTGAACAGAGAAAAAGAGGTAGCAGAGAATCTCAACAAGTCAAGTGAAGCCATCAAGTACTTTGAACAGTTGATGAAATTTCCAAGATCAGCCCATGATACATCAAGACTTGGATACAACATCGCTGAATTAGGAGAATCATCAAAGAGTGTTGAGCAAAGAAGTGACAAAGGTAAGGATTCTAAACCCATTTGTCATTACTGTAATAAAAAGGGGCATACTGCTAATGTTTGCAGGAGTAGAAGAATCAATCAACCAAACACATCCAAAAGCAAGAGTTACTATCACAAGTGCAACATGTAAGGACATATGACACAAGATTGCAGATCCAAAGTCACAAGGAAACAAAGATTTGATGGATATTGTCATAATTGTAAGAAGTACGAACATAGAGCATTTGAATACAGATCAAAGTCTATGTGGACATCAAATTAACCAACAAAAACAAAAGGGAATGAAAGTCACTACCATTGGGCTTATAACACTAGGTATAGCTGTCATTATTGCCAAGAATATGGACATATCCCTGAAAACTATATAAGAACACATTTCAAAGGGAATTATAAAAGATGGTTGAACCAAATCACATGTTTCAGTTGCTTGAAAACTGGTCATATTAGCAAAAATTGTCCTACAAGGTCAAAGGCACCCAAGACTGAAGAAAATAAGGGCAAAGAAAAGATTAACATGGAACACGTCAGAACAGACATGAAGAAAATATGGCAAAAAAAGAATGAATCAAGTACATCCAATGAAAGGGTCACTTCACCCACAAGGTCAAGTGATCATTTCTCATTCAATTAATCACAAGATGAGTCTAACGGGTTGATACATATAAGGAAGTATCATACATCGGCCCTAAAACCATGAAGAAGCAATGCAAAGTATAAATCAACATGAAACAAGATGCCAAGACAAAAAAATTGAAATGATGATGCCGAGCTGTCTTTGGATACCGAGTAAAACTCCAATACATGCCAAGCTCCTAACAGTGACTGAGTTGAGTAACTCCTATGGAAGCTGAGTAAAAATAGAAATGTAGTGCAAGCCGAGTAATGTTAAAATCCTTCAGAGGTCGAGTTTGCAGTTGAGCATTTAATGCAATGGAAATAAGGTATATTATCGCAATTTCAATCATTTTTCCTCATCGTGATCAAGAAGAAAAGAAGATAAAGAGAGCAGAGCGACTTCATAGAAGAGAATCCAGCATTCCAAGCAGATTGCAACCTCTTACAATGCATTTTCATCAATCTTGAGGTATTTTCATTTGTGCCGAGCTACGCAATTTCATATCTCTGTGTAAAGGAAACCCTAGTTTGCATAAATGGCTTCAAGTTCTAAGAAAACCCAAGACAAAGAATCGTTTGAAGTCCAACTAGTATCTAAAGAGGTTAGGCAACCTGATTTTTGCCCTATCGCTAAAGTTGCATACAAGAACGATCTCGCTGGAGCCCTTTCTTGCATACCTCCAAATGTTGTTATGGTTCATGATGTAAGGAGATGCTATAATTGCAAGATAGGAGCCATAGGAGACATGGAAATAAGAGAAGCCTTTGCTAAGATGTGTGTTGATGGAGTCTTGAAAGATGAATACAAAATTGCTGAAAGGAAGGGTTTAACACGAGTTTCAAGTTTTCCCACCGTATTTAAGACAGAATGGATCAGACTTGTGTTGAGCAGAATTCATGATGGTAGTCTGTGGTTAGAAGATGTCCCTGTCAAGATCACAAAAAGAATCATTCATAGGGTAACTGGATATCCTACCCTAGATCGGTTCAAGACCTTGAGAAGTGAATCCAAGGAGGTTATTGAAAAGAACACAGGTGCTCAGTGGAACAAAAGAGGAATGACAATTCACACCATTCAGGATCCTCTAGTTGAGTTTTCTATTAGAGTTATTGCCCACAAATTCTATCAATCCAGTAGACTCAAAAATGTACCATGTATTGCAGTAGATGTAGGTTACAAATTGGTGAAAAAGGATCATACTTATGATCTTGCAAAACTGCAATTACAATAGATTAATGAAAACCTAGCTGCCATAAGAAGGACAAAGGGTGCTCAATGAAAATTTGGAGCAATTCTGGTTTGTGTATTCTTTTATGTTCAGAATGAATTTCCCTCTTTTGGAAAAGTTACATGGAGAAATGATAGAACTATCATATCCCAAATTAATGAATATATAGAACAAATGGGAGACAATTTTGATACCCTGATGACAAGCTACTTTGAGGATTTCAAGAAATCCATGAAGCAAAGGGTGAGAATACCAGTTTCTTTAGTGGAAAAACATATTAATGATATATGCTTCTTAGTTGATATTGACTTCACCTGTATCCTGAAGGGTGAGATAGCTAAGGCCATTTGGTTATGAAATCAACATAGATGAAGCATCTGTAGCAATAACTGCATTATTGGTAGAAGAGACAGATAAGAGTGCCCCACACTTTGGCACTTATGATGTCGTAAGGTCAAAGATAAATATGGATTAAAGACTGCCTCCACATTGAAGAAGAAATATAAATTGATGAAGAAAATTAAGAAAAAATTTGGTGAAGGAATAGAGGCTAAAGCAGAAGAAAAAGATGATGATGAAGATGATGAAGAAGAGGATGAACAAGAGCAAGGCCAAATGGAATTAACTCAAGGCCTAGGTGAAGACAAGGAGGAAGGTGCTGAGGAAGAAGAAGTCGATGAAGCACCAACCCGAGCTGAGCCAAAGAAGAGAAAGGCAACAGAACAACCTCCAGCTCAACCTAAACCAAAGAAAACTGCCATGCCATCATCTCAAAAGCCAACAACCAGAGCTGCAATGAGGGCCTCCACACAAAAAGCTAAAGAGGATGCCACAAAGAAGAAATCAATCAAGAAGACATAGGAAGAGCCAAGGAAAAGAAGAAAATATGTGGCTCAACCTGATACTGATGAAGAAGATCAATCTGAAAAGGTAAGCCATTTTTCAGTTGATACATTATGTAAAAAGATTAGAAATGGAGACTTAAGCAACATGAATAAAGTTGATTTCAATAAGTTCACTAAAGATGAACAAAATAGAATAGAAGAATCAGTTTATGGAATGATGGCACAGTTCAAGTATACTCCTCTTGAACTAGATGGACAATTGCCAAATGAACTGTCTAAAATTGTAGAAGACATGGCATTTTTGTTTGAAAATGGAGAAGGAGATGAGAGAATCAACCATAGCAAGCATACTACTTGATTTGACTAAGGAGCAAATAGAGAAAGCATTTAAAAGGCATAATACTAGGTTTACACCTAAGTACAAGGCATTCTTCATTCTCCAAAACAAAATTGAAGAAATTGTACAAAGAACAAAAAAATCATGGAAGAATTTGTACAAAAAGATTGAAGATTTTCTTGAAGAAGAATACAAGGAAGAAGCTACAACTCAACCAGAAGAGAGAAGAAAAAGGAAAGAAGAGAAGATAGAAGTAGAGAAAGGAGAAGAAGAAAAGAAGGAAGAAGAAAACAAAGAAGAAGAAGAGAAGAAGGGAGAAGAAAAGAAAGAAATAGAGGAGGAGGAGACACAAAAGCAAGTTGAAACGACAATATTTGAGAAAGAGCAGCAACAAGACCAGAGTGTGCAAGACACACAATTGCCACCCTCTAGCCCTCCCAATGTACCCATCACACCTGCAGAAACTATAATTGTACAGGATGTTCCTGACACTTCTACTCAGAAAATCTATCCATTAACTGTAGAGGACCTCAAAAGAATCCTTGATCAATCCACGCAACAAGCAAGATTATGTACAGATCCAGTATTGGTCAATGTGGATGAATTACAAAAACTAGTAGAAAACACAATTAGAGATAAGATGAATCGACATGAACTACCTTCATTCATCTCTACAGCTACTAGTGGTCAACTTCAAATTCCAACAGTTGTTTCATCAGACATAGTTGACACCACAGTATAGAAGCCGAGTGTAGCAGGAGACAAAGAAACAGAACAAACATGATAGACTATTACATATGATCCTACAACACAAACACAAGGTGCACTTCCAAAAATTACTATAATTGATCAAGGAAGACAACAAGAGGAGAAAACAGAGGAAACCCCTAAAGAGCAGGAGGCAATACAAACACTGATAAATTCGCCTACCTCAGGAACTCCTTCACAACAGCCACTACAAATATCTGCACCAGGATCAAGTTCTACAAAAGTTGCAAGGATACTTCAATATGGAGATCCTGAATTAGATGAGGAAATAGTCATACCAAGTTATGACTCAAAAAGAATAAGCATTGATCAAATCAATGAGGTGCAGGAAGCATTAAATAGAAGAAAGAGGCAAGAGATACTCAAGAAGGAGTATAAACAAAAGCAAACACTGCATGAGATTAAAGATATCTTTATGGATGCCTTCAGTATTCAGTCACCAGATGAGTCAAAGCATATCATGGAGCAATTATCAGATATTATTGACCAGGTGACAAATGAAGACCAAGAAACAAATATAAAACTTATGGAATGGTCTGAAAGAAAATTTCAAGGGAAAGTAAATGAGAAAATATCTAGTGTAATTGCACTTCACAGGTTGAATTGGCAAAAACTCTTGACAAAGTGAAAAAGGTACTTGAGAATATATTTTCACTGTACAAAAAGTTGTGTGACTTTTCATACTTCACACAGGAGACAAGCCAAAAGCTAATGAGCCTGGAGAGAAATCTAAATATATCAAGCATGCAGCTACCAAAAGATCCAGCTCAAAGTGAGAAGCATTTTGTTCAAACGCTTCACACTCAGAAAGAAATAGCTGTATTAACAACAGAAGAGGCCACCATCAAGGAAAAATTGATACAGCTCCAATCCTCCATTACCCCACATTTGGAAGTACTCCATAAAGAACAGGTCTATGTTGAAGCTGTTCTCAAGAAAGATCCTAATCTTTCTACTTTAGAAGGACTTATTCACCTTGCTGCAGAGACTTCCATCTAGCACAAGTCATTGGAAATTGCTTTGCATAATTGGAATGCAGCTCTCAGGATGATTATGGAGGTAAACAACACATTTTTGGCAAAATATGGTCTCAACCCTTAAAACCCTTTGACATAAGTGTCAAAAAGGGGGAGATAGTATAGATGAATGGGGGAGACAAGTTAATAGGGGGAGACAAGATAAAAGGGGAGCATGATATACATCATAAAATTTTGTTTACCAAGATAGTGCAGATAATGGCACAATCAACTCAAGGGGAGTTACAAAAATTTTGATCAAGGTTTTAAAACCTCTGTATGTATACTGAGCATTTAATGAATGTATTCATGAGGTTAGTTAAGTGTTTTTGTCACTCATGTCAAAGGGGGAGATTGTTAGTTTCAGAAAGGTTTTTGATATTTGAGTGCCAATACACTTAACCATTTTCTACATTGGAGCTGAGCACACTACGTATGCCGAGCCACAATATGAGCCGAGTCAAGAAATTCAACAGGTGTTGAGTGGTCTTCAGGTGCCGAGTGAAGATTAGGTGCCGAGTGAAGATCAAGTGCCGAATGACTTTAGGTGCTGAGCATGATACAAGTGCCGAGTGATATTTGAAGTGCCGAGTCACAGACGATGCTGAGCAATACAGAAATGCAACAGGAGCCGAGTAAGCTAGTTTGTTATAAGTGCTGAGCATCAAGAGTCAATAAGTGCTGAGCATCAAGAATCATTAAGTGCCAAGTAACATAGAATGTACATATGATTTTGTAACTTCACTAATTCAGATGTAAACTGTTTTCATGGCTGACATATGACGAATCTCGAAGGATTAAAATGATAAGATCAAATCTTTTGTATTTCCTATGCAATCTACATGCAACCAATAAGAAAAATGGAGAAGGCATGCAACCAATAATAAAAGTGCAAGGAATGAGCGAGAAACATAGATTCAATATGGATCGTAGATCCATATCTAACCCTAAGTCTTCGAATGTCTTTATAAGGAAGACTAAATCTCATTGTATGTGTGAATTGACGAAGGTGTGTAAGGGAAACTATTTCAGAGTGAAGAGTATCAGATCTCAGAGGATCAAGATCAGAGAAAGAAGATCAAGTGCCTGTATTCAGCAATCGAAGGATTGTAAGCTATCAGATTTATTATACCTAATATTCTCTAGCAGTTTTATTAGAAAGGAAATCCTATGGTGATAGGTTAGCTTAACAACTATTTTGTAGATCCTTTAAATAGGTGATTAAATCCTTTAACAAGGTAACACTTCATGTAAAGTGTTTGTAAATCCTTTAACCATGTCACTATTGATACAGTGTAAAGCCTTTAACAGGGCAGATCATCAGAAGTGGTCAAACATTATTGCTGCAGTAATTTTGTGGGTATCATCCCCACCCCAGTTTTACCTTCTTATTCCTAGAGAGTTTCTAGGTTACCAAAATCCCAAGTGTTATGTGATGATGCATATGTGTTTCTCATAATTACTTAATGTTGATATGCATGCATGTTCATTTCAATGATATATTATTAAGAGTTTAAAATAGGATAAAAGCTAATACTTCTAATTCAAACCCCCCCAGCCCCCCAGCCCCCCCCCCCCCTTTATCACATATATTTCCTCATTATAAATTACATAAACTTATTTTACTAATGCTATCTTGTTTACGATATAAATTAAATTATTTTTTCATGTCAATATTTGTTTAAATTATTTTTTTTGTTTGATTTTTTTGTGAATAAGGTGGATCTTCTTGAATGTATTAGTTTTATTTCAAATTTCAACCTATCATTTAAGTTAAATTGCTTGTCTTAAGCTTAAAAAATATGTAAATTGAAGCAGAGTTTGAAGAGGCCACATTGTGAAGTATATTTAGCAGGAGAATACTTTACTTGGTATCAATTGTCAAATTTTGGGTCAAGTATTTGTTAAAATCTTGTATCAATTTCAAAGTCTTATTGGAGTTGTGGATCTTGATGAATGTGATGAGTTTTTCATATATTGTAACATGTTATACACATTTAATGAGGAGTCTTACACATGAAAATGCAAGTTTAGTAAGGATTTTGGAGCCCTCATTCTAAATTATTTTAAGAGACTACAGTAAAAGAAGAAGGGACATCTATAGAATGGGACATAGAAATAAAGAAAAATTGGCAGCACTTAATCAACCCGCCATTAACATATAATAAAAAGACAATAAAGCCAAAAACAAGTGGAGATGGGAATCACCACCTAAAGGATGGAAGAAACATAATTTCAGTGGAGCCTTAAGAGGAAAATTGGGGATAGTAGGGATTGAATGTATAATTAGGTCAGATACTAGAGAACGGATCATGAAAAGAGAAAAACCTCTGGGAATAGTAACAAACAACATAGTGGAAGTAGAAGTTCTCCATGAAGGGCTAAAACGAAGTCTCAATCTAAAGATCAAAAAAATCATAATAGAAGGAGACTTGCAAATTATTATAAATTCTCTTAGAAAATGAAAAACTCCAAATTGGGTTATAAATTCTAAACTTGAGAAAGTATTAGACACTATGGACAAGTTTGAAGAGGTAAGATTGACTCACATTTACAAAGAAGGAAATTCAAAAGCATACCAACTAGTGAATAAAGGTACAGATGGAGAGGACATACTCCAATTAGCTACTGATGCACATAATAATGAAACATCTTAACACAAAGTGAATTCTAAATTCATTACCACCATTTTTATAATATCCCATGGGTATGGCTATATTATAGTTAATTATAAAATTATTCTCACTTCAAACACACAACACCAATATACCTTTTAACAATGAGAAAGGGAAAAAAGGGGTAGTATCTTGTAATCATGTAAAATATGCCTAGTTTTGTAGACACTATGTAATGATCAACTGATGACGTTATTCCCCCATCTTTCTAGATCTTTCCATGACACCGAAAAGAGCATTAAATACTCGGCTCTGGGTCTTTCTTTAGACATTTTGGGTAGTGGCAACTTAGGTGTTTGTTTGCTTAAATTTAAGAATGGATTCAAATATTAGTTTGTATCATGCGGTAGAGATCCGTACAATGGCCTTTAGAGGTAATGTTGGGTGTTAGGGGAAGGGGTCTTTAATTATGACTATACTTGGAGAACAAATAACCACATTTTAGGAGCATTTATTGGGTGTCTGGCAAGGGCAAAAATTGGGAAATGGGAGATTTTGGTTGGAGGGCTTAGAGAAGGTGGTCTTCAAAATAGGCAATAAACTTAGGATTCCCCTACCTAAAATTTACATGCCCCATCCACCCTAAAGTTTGGAACTACCTATCATTCCTAGGCGCCCCTCCTTGATTCAGGAAACCATCCTTTTTTACCAGGAATGACCCAAGGTGGAAGCCAACATTCAATTCCTTCTTCGTTGGAGAGGAATTGTGGAGGACCCAAACAAGAGATGGCTACTGCATTATCTACGAATATTGGGTGCCTACATCAATCCTAGGGTTTGATTTGAAGACCTGGATGCTCTAGAATTTTGCTTGCCAAACTTGTTTAAATCTAGCAAGAAAAGGACATCCTTCGTCTTCCCTCTAGGATCCAATGCAAAGATCTAAAAGAACCTGCTGAAATCATCATGGTTTCGTGGAAGATGGAAGAGGAGACCTAGCCAAGGAACTTTCTTGATGTTGGTTTTTTGAAGATCTAGTCCTGGTTTTTGGTTCTGCTTTCCATAGCTACCTATCCAAAGATTTTGACCGATATCCTCTTGGGTTGGAACTCTAGTTAAGGCTCTCTAGTCTTCTACTATCTATTGTCCCTTTTCTTTCCTCTGAGTATGGTTTTATAAAATTGATATCGTTAATATCAATTTGTCCTTTTTTGTTATCACAACTCGAGATGATAATGTCTTTGGTCTTCTTTGATTCTACTAATTCTCTAGTGGTTTTGGTTTATAGGAATTTTTTTTCATTAGTCCTATATTGTTTGCAGAGGACAAAAATTTCCTCAGTAGTTATATGGTTCAAAGAAATGTATATATGATATAGGAGCATCCTGGGTTGCCTTGTTATCTTGCTCATTTTTTCTCATTTTGCAATTGGTGTCGAGTTACTGTAGCACTCTTCAGGTGCCGAGTTACTATAGCACTCTTCAAGTGCCAAGTTCTTGTAGCACTCTTTAGGTGCCGAGTTACTATTGCACTCTTCAGGTGCCGAGTTATTGTAGCACTCTTCAGGTGCCGAGTTCCTATCACACTCTTTAGGTGCTGAGTTACTATAGCACTCTTCAGGTGCCGAGTTACTGTAGCATTCCTTCAGGTACCGAGTTACCTAGTGTATGCTGAGTGCCAGTATTTGGACACGATTTTTGTGAGCCCACTTGTGGGAATTATTTCATTTGTGACATTTAATTTAAGATCTTTTCTTGGGATGAGTCTAGACCGTTGTTGGGTCCGCCTTCCTCTTATGTAATGTTCTAGAATGTTCTATAAGCCATTTTGTCAAGTATAAATAGAGAGTTTAGGCTTAGAGCTAAGCAAGTTTTAGAAGAGAAAATTTTTGAGGGAGCAGAATTGAAAGTATGAATTTGCTGTTGGATCTTTGAATGTGAATGTACTGTAATTGGCCGTAACCCAGAAGGCCTCACAGCTGGGCATGTATGAAGATATTTTGATGAATCAATAGAAGTATTTTCCTCTTCTCCTCCTTTGGTTGCTGTCCATTTGCGTTCGCTTCCGTTGTGTTAACTCTTGCAGGGTGGTTTGGATAGCTGGGTGAGCCCTTGGCCCTAGTTATTCATCTTCTTGCCTGCGTCAGTTGGTATCAGAGCTTGAGGTTCATCCTTGTGGAGATTGGATCATGTAGAACCCTAATTTGGATTTGGTTGTAGGGTGGCAGATTTGTGGATTTGACCTATAACTTGTAGAGGGTTAGGATCTTGCAGGAACCTGATTTGTAAAGATGGTTTGTGGTAGAGGAAATAATGTTGATAATGCTATATTAGATCAGTTGAGACAAATTGCAACCATATTAGATGCTATGGAGATAGCCCAGAGGAGAGGAGCACATCTTGATGATGTAAGTGATGATGAAGTAGTAGCACCAAACCATAATCTAGAACCTGAAGAAGACCAAGATGAAGCAAGATTGTTGAGAATATTGTCTAGAGCGAATTCAAAGCCTGATGTAGAAGTTGTTCCTTATGTTGGAAAATTGGATACCAATGTTGTGCTAGATTGGATCTCTGATATGGAGAAGTTCTTTGAGTATGAAAACACTCTTGATAATAGAAAGGTGAAGATAGCAGTCACTAGGCTGAAAGGTCATGCATCTCTATGGTGGGAGTACTTGAAAACTGATAGAAAAAGAAGAGGAAAGGAGAAGATCAGAACTTGGCTGAAGATGGTGAACAAGGTAAAGAAAAAATTCCTTCCTGCTGACTACCAAGTTAGCTTGTTGAGAAAAATGCAAAATTTGAAGCAAAAAGACATGACTATGAAAGAGTATATTGAGGAATTCTATAGATTGGACATCAAATCTAGACATGTGGATGATGATGTTGAGAAAATTGCAAGGTACATAAATGGATTGAGATCTGGAATACAAGATGAAATAAGTTTTGTGAAGCTAGAAAGTGTAGAAGAAGCATATCAATATGCCTTGAAAGTTGAGGAGATCTTGACAAAGAAGCATAAACAAAGATAGAGAGGTAGAGGTGGTAGATTCCAGAGAGGTAGAGGTAGATCTTATGGAGAAAGTGGTAGATCTGAAAGTTCTGTGCGGGATAAAGGTTGATCTGAATGGAAGAATGATGACAAAGGCAAGACTGAATGGAAAAGTGGTAATTCTTATCGAGGAGGCACTAATTCTTACCAAGGAAGAGGCAATTCTTATTCTAGAGGTGGATTTTATGGTAATTGTTTTAGATGTGGCAAAGAAGGGCATAGATCCTTTGAATGTAGATCTTTTGAAGGTGGGCAGAATAATAGAAATGTTGTGATTCAAGAAGATGATGAGGGTTCACCAAGTGGACCTGAGGCTAGAGAAAATTTGATGGTGAGAAGAACCTTATGTAATAAGGGAGGTAATGAGGAACTTGTTCTAAGGAGAAGTCTTTTCAAGACAAGATGTAAGATGGCTAGAAAATGCTGTAAAGTGATCATTGACAGTGGAAGTTCTACAAATCTGGCATCAGAAGAGCTAGTTACAAAGTTGTAGTTGGAGAGGCTCAAACATCCCAAACCTTATCATGTTTCATGGATCAAAGATGAGCATAAGATATTGGTAAGTGAGCAATGCCTTGTGAAATTCAAAATTGGACATTAAGTTGATGAAGTTTTGTGTGATATTATGCCCATGGATTGTTGTCATATTTTGTTGGGTAGACCTTGGCAATATGATAGATATGTTGTACATGATGGAAGATTGAATCAATATACTCTTTGGGTAAATGGGAAGAAACAAACATTATTGCCTTTGATTGAAGTTCCAGATGAGGTTAATTGTACTGCTATAAAAATTTGCATGGTTAATGGGAAACAATTTGAAAAAGAAGTAAAAAAGAATCAAGTTTGTTTTGCTATAATTCCAAGAAAACCAAGTTTTGTCAATGGAGACTGAGTGCCAGAAAACAATGTTAACTGAGTGCCAGTCAATGGTGATCGAGTGACAGATGGTAGTATTGACCAAGTGCCAGGAGAAATTGTAGAGTTGTTGAATGAGTATAAAGGCATTATTGCTGAAGATATCCCTAATGGTTTACCTCCATTAAGAAGTATAAGTCATTGTATGGACCTAATCCCAGGAGCTAGTTTGACAAACAAAGCACCATATAGATTGACACTTGTAGAGAACGAAGAACTTAATAGACAAGTGCATGAACTATTGTAGAAAGGTTTGATCAGAGAAAGCTTGAGTCCATGTGTTGTACCTGTTGTATTAGCACCTAAAAAAAATGGATAATGGAGAATGTGTACTGATTCCAGAGCCATTAACAAGATAACAGTGAAATATAGGTTTCCTATGCCAAGAATGGATGACATAATGGATTGTTTGAATGGAGAAAAGTATTTTACCAAGATTGATTTGAAGAGTGGCTATCATCAGATTAGAATCAGAGAAGGTGATGAATGGAAGATTGCTTTCAAGACAAAAGATGGTTTGTATGAATGGCTAGCTATGCCTTTTGGTCTGACTAATGCACCTAGTACTTTCCTGAGGTTGATGAATGAAGTTCTGAAAAGATTCTTGGGTAAGTTTGTGATCATTTATTTGGATGATATTCTAATATTCAACAAGACTAAGGAAGAACATCTTGAGCATATTAGGCAAGTATTGCAGAGGTTGAAAGAGGAAAAGTTGATGATTAATCTGAAAAAGTGTTCTTTTATGCAAGAGGAGATTGTGTATTTGGGATTTGTGATTTCAGCTGATGGTTTGAAGATGGATCTTGAAAAGGTTAAAGCAATTTTGGAATGGCCTACACCTGAGAATGTGAGTGAGGTAAGATCATTTCATGGTTTGGCTAGTTTTTACAGAAAGTTTATAAAGAATTTCAATGTTGTTTGTAATGCTATGACTGAAACAATGAGGGGAGATAAAAAGGAATTCAAGTGGACACACAGAGCTGATAAGAGTTTTGAGACTTTGAAACAAAAGTATGTTGAATTAGCTGTATTGGCTTTACCTGATTTCAACAAAGTATTTCAAGTTGAATGTGATGCAAGTGGTAATGCAATAGGAACTATATTAAGTCAAGAAGGTAAGCCTATTGCTTTCTTTAGTGAAAAGTTGAATGATTCTAAAAGGAAATATTCTGTGTATGATCAAGAATTCTATGCCATTGTTCAAGCATTGAAGAAATGGAGACATTATTTGATGCCTAAGGAGTTTCTGTTATTCACTGATCATAAAGCTTTATTATACTTGGGAAGTCAACATAAATTGAATCAAAGACATATGAAGTGGGTTGAGTATTTGTAGAGTTTTACATTTGTGATCAAGCATAAGAGTGGAGTTACTAACAAAGTTGCTAATGCATTGAGTAGAAGATGTTCTTTGTTGACTGAAATGAAGGTTGAAGTTCTTGGTTTTGATGAGATGAAAGAGTTATATGATGTTGATCCTAATTTTTTTGAGGTGTAGAGAGAGTGCAGAGCACCAAATCTGATAGATCACATAAGTAAGTATGATGAGTATTTCATTCAAGAAGGTATGTTGTTCAAAGACATTCAGTTATGTATTCCTAGAAGTCCTATGAGGTTGAATTTGATTAAGGAAAAGCATAGTGGTGGATTAGCTGGACATTTTGGAATTGATAAGACATTGAGTTTGCTGAAAGAGAAATATTATTGGCCACAAATGTATAAGGATGTTCAGAAATTTGTAAAGAGTTGTGGGGTTTGTCAAGTTGCAAAGGGAGTAAGTCAAAATACGAGTTTGTATACACCTATTACTGTTCCTGAGAAACCTTGGACTGATATAAGTATGGATTTTGTTCTTGGATTGCCTAAAATAGTGAAAGGGTATGATTCCATATTTGTTGTAGTGGATAGATTTTCTAAGATGGCTCATTTTATACCATGTAAGAAGACATCAGATGCTGAGCATGTTGCTGAACTTTTCTTTAAAGAGATTGTGAGATTGCATGGATTACCAAGAAGCATTATTTCAGATAGAGACAATAATTTTGTTGGTTATTTTTGGAAGACTTTGTGGAAGAAGATGGGTACTGAATTGAAGTTTAGTTCTACATTCCATCCACAAACAGATGGATAGACAGAGGTTGTGAATAGAAGCTTGGGTAATTTGCTGAGATGTTTAGTTGGGAATAATTCGAGTAATTGGGAGATGGTATTGGCACAAGCTAAATTTGCATATAATAATTTTGTAAATAGGAGTATAGGGAAGACACCTTTTGAGATTGTTACTGGAATGCATCCTAGAGTTATATTAGATTTGAGAGATGTTGTTGGTAAAGAAAAGAAAAGCACTGCAGGAGAAGAATTTGTTGACTTTATGGAGTCCTTGCATAAAGAAGTGAAGTTGAGGTTGGAACAAATTAATCAGAAGTATAAGGAGAATGCTGATCAGTCTAGAAGACACCATGAATTTCAAGTTGGTGATGAGGTGATGGTTCATCTAAAGAAAGGAAGATTCCTAGTTGGAACATATAGCAAGCTGAAGATGAAGAAATTTGGACCTTGCAAGATCGTGAAGAAGTTTGACAGTGGTAATGCTTATGAAGTTGAGTTACCTGATGACATGGATATATCTCCTATATTTAATATTGCTGATTTGTATAAGTATCATGAGTTAGAGGATGAAGTTGTTATACCAGATGATTATCCTAAGAAACAAATTGAGGAAGTTGAATAGATATTGGATCAGAGAGTTGGCAAGAGTACAAGAGGAAAAGATTATTATGAATATTTGGTGAAGTGGAAGAGCAGACCTATTGAAGATGCTTCATAGATTTCTCAATTTGAGTTGGATTCAGCTCAGGTTGGGACATCTTAATGATTCAGGAGAGTCATTTCTTCCAACCCTGCTTATCTGATGTAGGCAAGAAGATGACTAACTAGGGCCAAGGGCTCACACAGCTATCCAAACCACCCTGCAATTGTTAACACAATGGAAGCAAACACAAATAGACAACAACCAAAGGAGGAGAAGAGGAAAATACTTCTATTGATTCATCAAAATATCTTCATACATGCCCAGCTGTGAGGCCTTCTGGGTTATGGCTAATTACAATACATTCACATTCAAAGATCTAACAACAAATTTGTACTTTTAGTTCTGCTCCCTCAAAACTTTTCTCTTCTAAAACTTGCTTAGCTCTAAGCCTAAACTCTCTATTTATACTTGCCAAAATGGCTTACAGAACATTCTAGAAATTACATAAGAGGAAGGCCGACCCAACAACGGTCTAGACTCATCCCAAGAAAAGATCTTAAATTAAATGTTGCAAATGAAATAATTCCTGCAAGTCAGCTTGCAGAAATCATATCCAAATATTGGCACTCGGCATACACTGGGTAACTCGGCACCTGAAGGAATGCTACAGTAACCCGGCACCTAAAGAGTGCTATAGTAACTCGGCACCTGAAGAGTGTGACAGGAACTCGACACCTGAAGAGTGCGATAGTAACTCGGCACTTGAAGAGTGTGACAAGAACTTGACACCTGAAGAGTGCTACAATAACTCGGCACCTGAAGAGTGCGACATGAACTCTGCACCTGAAGAGTGCTACAGTAACTTGACACCTGAAGAGTGCTACAATAACTAGGCACCAACAAAAAAATGAGCAAAAATGAGCAAGATAACAAGGTAACCCAGGATGCTCCTGCATCAATATAAGTTCTAGTTGTCATTATAAAGAAAATTATACTTTTTGTGAAAGATAATTGTCTCTATACTTTGGTGTTATAATATATAAGATTGCTAAATTTTACTAGCTTAATATGTATTTTCTCATTAATAGGTTCCCTTAGACATTCTTTCATAACTTATCACTAAAAGGATACTGATTAAGTCTTGATTACAGATAATAGAAAAGAAGTTGAATCTATGAAAATCACTAATGGACCACTCTTAACAGTCACTAAGTAGGGGCTTTTCATAAGGGGTAGCTCTATTCTTAACTATAACTAGGAACAATAACATCTTGCAATGAATCTTCCACAGTCTATTAAAATAGCAAACAAGTTGAATTACAAACCCTCAAATTGATTTGGAGTCTTCATATTAGTTAAAAAGAGGAATTATAACTACATCAACAATTAAAATATATTCAGAACCAAACTAACATTTATAGAATTTGAAAATAATACTCAAGAAATTAAAAATTGGCATAAGAAAAAGTGTAAACTTAAATTATGCAAATAAAAACCAATTTACTAATAATTGAAATATCGCTGCTCAATAATAGCCAACCTTACATATTTATAAAAAAATAGAACTAAATATAATAATTTTTTGAGTTGAGTACTAACATTTAACATTGAGTGTGAAGTGTGGTAAGTTGTAGATTAGCAAAGCATGAAGACTACAAAAGGAATAAGGTCAAAAATTAGCATCATTCAATTATGATCCTAGGAAATTAAGGGAGCTACATCACCTCATAGTTTATTGATTATCTTCCCTACCAAAGCTTAAAGAGTAGATTACTCATCAACTCCATATGGTATTAGACATATATTTTAATTTGTAAATGTATGGCAAATTTGGAACTTCTACAAAATATTAAAACTAGGGTATGCCCCTTTTACATTTGTAATCTGAAAGGACTCAGGTCCCAAGCAAGACTGGAGGTTTTCTTCTCTGTTCTTTCCTACCAATGCTTGTTTGAATAGAGACTCTTGTAAAGCTTATTTCATTAATATATATCATAAGGCCTCGATCATTTACCAATAAAAATAATAATAATGGTGAGAGGATTCATTGTGTATAAGAAAGGTCCTATGTTTGAGTTCTATTCTATTGTTGAGCAATTGAATATTGCATGGGACTCTTGAACTAGTAAATTATAGACACCTAAATTTCTCCACTCCAACCACATTAGACATCACCCTAGCACAATCATCAATTAAGTTTTTATTATTAATTGAATCATTATCCTCTCTATTAGAGTAATAATTGACTTAATTATATTAATGAAATAATCTTTACCATCTCCTTAAGATTCACTTTATACACATGAAAATTACTCTTTAATAATTAAATATTAATTATTAAATGCCATTTACCTCTTAGGGTTTTCCTTTTAGGTTTTATTTTTTCATTCTCTAAGAATTGATCTCTTGTACTTTTTACTCATTCTTTTAGTCTGATAAATATATTCTTACATATTTTTAGAGCCAAACCCTTGCTTTTTCTTGTCTTTGCTTCTTTGTGATAGGTTCTTGAATGCAAGTGTTCTACGGGATCCTTCATGGTATCAGATCCAGATCTATTGCAACTTATTTGAGTTTTTTGAAGCTATTAGAAGAACAAGAGTTTGAGTGGACCAGATATGTGATTTTAAGGTTTTTTAATTTCAATAGGGGGGTGACTGATTTTCGGTGCACTTGGAGCAAAAATAGACCTTACAGTTGAGTTCGTAGTGCCCAAAAATTGCTATTTTCATATAAGGCACATCTAGTTTGGACATAGTTGCAATGTGAGGCAAAAATTTTGCCCCCATATTTGACACACTTCCCAAGGTGGCGATTCATTTTTTAAATAAAAAATAATTCATAAATAAAAATCATTTTTAGAAAAGAAAGCATGGAAGGAATTTTATTTCACAAATTAAAAAATGGGCCCATGCAAAAGTTTAAAAAGGCATGCAAAAAAAAGTAAAAAATAATTTAAAGCACCTACATCAGCGGTACAATTGCTGATATCTATAATACAGGGTAGGTATGCCTATGCAAGTAATGATGTCATCAGTACACCTATGTAGGTAATGATGTCATCATATGGTATTTTTTTTGTAAAATAAAATACCAAAGTTTGTATATATAATAAAAGGAAATTACATAATAAAAAATGACATATGAGCCATATAGGTGATGTTTGAAACATAAAGAAAGACTATTAACAAAATCCTAGAAGCAAAGAAGATGAAAGAAGAACTATGTGATGCACAAGAAGAAAATGGTATGGCAATACATAGGCCAATACTAGAGAAGAAGACATTAAAAACTAAATACATGGATCCCCAAAAACAAAATTCAGCATTGATTAGACCTTATCCAACAAAAAATGTATCATCATGTATGTGGTTTGTTTTGTTATAAAAAGTTGATGGTTTTTTGGCCATATCTTTAGCATACAATGTTGAAATTGGGCAACTGAGATACCATTGGAAAGTTGATTTTGAGCCCAATGCTCTCATTGGGTTTATTTTGGTAATTGTTTTCTTGTTTGGTACTTGTTTTTGATGTTGAATCTAAATGATCCATTTTGCATTCTAAGGGGCATAACTTGTTCATTTTAGCTCTATTTTTCGATCCAAAAAAAGTGCGAGAAAACTCTTCTTTAAAAATTTACACATTCTCTATTCTTTTCATAAGAATTTTTCAAAGATACATATGATACTCATCGAATCTTTTTTTTTTCTCTTTTCTTGTGTACACTTTATATCTAACATTTAGGGTTTTATTATTTGCATTATGCGGGGTGTTTTTCTTTCTTGTTTCTGTCATTTACATCAATAATCCATAAATATATCAAAATAAACACCTAAAATATGGCCAAGACGTCTTCTTGTCTAGTTCCTCTAAATCCACATAACTATCATACATGAACAACCACTATGACATGAATTCTTCATTCAAAGGGTTTGTGGTCTTGTTTAGATGAAGTGCAACCATTTTTAGGTGATGTAACATATGAACAAGATGGATGAGGTCATGGTTTTGATTTCTTTGAATGTTTCAAACAACTTGTAGTTTCATCTTGATGGGTGTAATACTCCTTGAGAAATGTGGACCAATTTCAAGGACTTTTTTTTTACCATCAACGATTTTAAAAAACTTTAGATTGAGGTAGATATGACATCTCTTGTAACTAATTTATTTCCCTCAATTAAGGACTTTCTAATGAGGTTTAAAAAATATAGATCTTTGTTACATGGTTGTGGGAAACTGAAGATAGATAAGGAGTGTATTTATCTAATTGTGTCAAAGCTTTGAGGAAACTTTTAGAATTTCTCATCTACCTTCCATTCCACTATGGATAATTTGGGTCCTAGATTTACCATGCCCACATTTGAGGTATTCTGTGATCGATTGACTAGAGAGTAGGCCAAGCTTACACAGTTGGACTCTCTATCATGATCAAAGAACTAGGTATTAGTTTCTTAGACATCTATAGGGAAATCAAAGAAAATAATAAAGCCCCAAAAAGATTAAAATAGTACTGAGAATTCCTCCAAGCCACCTCCTATATTAGATACACAAAAATCCACTCTAAAGGGTAAACCTTTAAAGTGTGGTGAGTGTTCCTCCAAGATTAAGAAGTTTACATGCGATCTTTTTTGTTTTTGTGGCAAGGAAGGGCATCCAGTTTCCAAGTGTTAGAAATGCCTTGAGGCTTTAGAGGAGGCCATGTAGAAACATATTACTTCATTGAGGCTACCACATCCTCCTTTAGGAAAAGGACATGCTATTTTTGCATGAGCTTTGTTTTCTCCTACTACTTGGATCATTGATTTAGGTGCTTTGTGTAATCACCTAAAAATGGTCATCTAGACTATTAGCCCCCTTCTCAGCATTTTGGCTAAATTAATTTAATCATTTATCTAGACAAAATTGCTAATAATCAATTTATTTGATTATAACCTATAGTTTGACTATGCTATCCTAAGTTCATTATTTGATTAAAAGAACATGTCCCCTTTTAATTAAATAAAACACCCCATTCTTATAAACCACTTAAAGTGTACACATAAAGTCCTTTTTCTATTTTACAATTAAAAGAAAAGGCTTGTGAGACTTTTGTCTTATATGACAAGTCAACTTATATTCTATTGGTTGACTTGTGTGTGCACATGGATCACACCTATTTTCGAATTCCACCGTTGATCATCCACCATCTTCATCTTGATCTCTACCGTCCGTATGACTTTAAAAGGGAGAGAGCTTTCCCCCTCAAAGGATCCATCCATCTTTTGAATATTGTTATGCTGCAGGTTTTCTAACAGGTTTCTTGGGAGCTTTGTGGAGAACTTCTCACTCCTTGTCTATTTTCTCTCATTCCATCATATTAGCATAAGATCATATGGAATTCTTAGCATAGTTGCATGTTAGTTTAGCTTTAATTCTTGTAATAATCTCACATAGTTTAAATATTTGGATTGTAACACTCTCATTCATATTCTAGCATAGCTGCATCTCGCATTTCCATTCTAGTTTAGTCTTCCATCTTGCATTGCATCTTTGAGGAACTCATTGTAGACACTTGCATTCTTGCTCTTGTCTCAAAGAACCTCCCATTGCATGGTTTACTAGCAAGAAGCACATTTCTAAGGCTTGGTTGAGAGCCTTCATGTTTGAATACTATCTTCTTGCACTCCGTGGATAGGGATCTCTAAGCCGGCATCCAAGCATTCCAACTCATGGAATCGTTTGGATAGAATGGTTTAGAGTGTGACAAAATTCTAGTGTACATTTTTGGTGCCCACCGTGGGGCTAGACTGTACGTTTCACCCTATATTTTCTTATTTTCACTTGCATTTCCCTTACTGCTTTGCATTTTTCTTTTTTTTTTACAGTCGCAATGTTGGGCAACATTTTTCCAGTATCACGCGATAGTTCACAGTACTGTCGTGTGACACTTTTTTTGGAAATAGTGTCGCACTTGAAGCCTGCATACTGTCGCCCTCTATGCAAAACTCTATCGCACGACTGAAGAAAAAGTATCTTCATGGTCTATGTTTGCTTGATAGTTATCTTTTTGCTGAAATGGTTACCTTGATTTTTTGACAACACTCTTGGGTTGGAGAGTTGTTCACTTGTCACCCTGCTTGCTCTATCTATTTGGCTATTTGGGAATCTTTCCTAGCAATTGACTTGAGTCATTCATGTCATAAGTTTCTTAGACATATTGTTTGAGAAGTCGCTTTAATCTCTCTCTAATATCTTGGCAAGTGAACACTCTACCTCCTATAGTTTCAACATCAAGTTATCTTCTAGACTATTTTATGCTTGGCTTTGCATCTAAAACTATATAATCTAAACCTTGTGCTACCAAACTTCAACCAAATCTAGATGATCATGATATCCTCCATGTCACTAAAGAGTTTCAAGATCTATATGCACAATACAAAGAACTAGAAGAGACAAATGATCTTTCTTACCTTCATTTCTCTAAGCGCATGACAAAAATGAAGTGTAAACTTGAGAAAAGGTTAGAGGAGAAGATTGCATCATTACATGAATCTTCCTTAAGGTCTTTACATGCATGTGAGTCACCTTCTTTGAGGTCATCCTCTTCTTCTAGGTCTACATGCTCTACTTCAAGACATCAAATGTCTTCATCTTCTAGATCTAAAGACCTCTTTAGAGGACAAGCAAGTGATACCTACTTTGAGCCTATTCCAAAATTTCATGATGGACCTATCTTTGACCAAGATGATAATGAAGACATGAATGCATTCTATTCACTAGTGAAACAACAAGAAGATCCTAGACATACTTCTAATAGAACTTTTGCTCCCTTGGAAGATTCTTATGATGACACTTTGCAAAAACTTCTTAGCAATAAGATCATCATGTTACCAAAGTCTAGCTCATATGGAAACCCATTCTTGGATATCTATTGTGCTTATCATCAACATAATGAGCATAGTACTTCAGATTGCATTGAGCTAAAACATAAAATCCAAGATCTTATTGATAATGAAATTATTGATACCTCTAATGAGTCATGCGATGAGGATACTTTTCTTGAGCAAGATTACATTAATGAACCTATGTCTAGTAGCAGCTCTATTACATATTCCACTTCTTCCAACACTCATGCATCTCCCAACACTTCAAATCTTTTCAACATGCCTCCATCAAATAAAGAACCTAATGCTTTCCACATTGACTATGTGTATCCTCAAGGGCTATCTCTAAAAGAAACTCAAGCTAACCTTCACTTGGTTGCAAACCTTTTCCATGCTACTAATCCTAAACATCCTCAACCTTCATGCACTACTATGCCTAATCCAAACACTATTCCGTTCACTCTTCATTCTCCCTTGTCCTTGGAAGTGGCTCCATGTCAAGAGGACTCTCAAAAAGAAAAAGCTATAAATTTCAAGAAAGATCAAGATCAAGCACCCTTTCATCTCTTTCAATATTTTCCCCCTCCATATCCTATATCTTGTCCACCCCCGAAGTATGATGAAGACACCACTTCCATTATCTCCCGTGAGCTTACTAAAAATTATGAGAAAAGTTCTCTTCGTATGCTATCCAAAGCTACTTGTCAAGATCAAAGCATTGCCTCATGTTATACTTCTCCACATCCACTTCAAAATTATGCTCAAGCTTCAAGTGCTTCTATTAAAAATATTGTTCCTATCAAAGGTACTTATGAGTCTATTGATGGCTTTGAACATGTTTCTCATTCTAAAGATGTTGATATCCCTTCCCACTATCCCTTTGCATCTTCTAAATCTATCCTTGGTCCTTATCCATCTAAGCTAAAGCATTGAAACCTTCCATCCATATTGGGGCCTTATGTTCCTCCATCTCCTACATTCACTCATAGCTCATTCCCTAGCTCTCCTATATTACCTCAAGATCAACAAAGACACTCATCCTTGATGACTTTTCACCCATCTATACATCTAAACCAATCATATCATCCTTATTCATCCGCAAATCCCAAGTCCTTTGGAAGTGAGAATAAACATAAGAATCCATTGAAAAAGAAAGATCACTATGTCCCATCTAATCGACATGTGAATGCTAAGAAGGAGAATGCACAAAAGAGACTACAAAGGTCCACTACTCAAAGAGCTAAACCAAAGAAAATATGGGTTCCTAAATCCATCATTATGCAAAGGCACTCTCAAGCACCCAAAGAACGATGAAAATCTAAAGCTATGTGGATTCCCAAGTCTCTTTTAAAAGACTTGAATATTGAAAAATATTTCAAAGTTGACATTCAAGCTTCCAAAGGCTTCCATTCCATCTTCTTCCAAAAATCTTCCTAAAATTATTCCAAATCTTTCCACTCCACTTTTTTCCAAATCTCTTCTACCACCTCATACATCTAAACCTCAAGCTACTTCATCCATGGTTCCTCCATCATTCCAATACCCTTCAAGGTGTGTGTCAATGTTGATCTTGTCCAATATTTCAACTACCCTCATGAAATCCTCTAAAGCTTACACTTACTTTCTATACATGAACTCTTATCTTCAATATATTCTTCCTACTACCATTTCTCTTTCATCACCCTATCAACATCTTTGAGCATACATTTCTATGGTCTTGTCTTATCATGACTTATCTTTCCTATAGGAGCACTATCTACATTCAAAAATCTTGAGCTCTTTCTAAAAATTCAAAAAATTTCAAAAAAAAAATGAAAAAATGAAAAAATGAAAAAAAATGAAAATGTGCCTTGGTGAAAACCAATTCTTGTGGCACCTTGGTAGCAAAAGTAAAGAGAAATTAATGCATCCTATGGTGAAAAATACATCTTGTGGTACCTTGGATAAGTACCATGATGAAAACTTGGCAAACATGCATCATGCATAATTCTTCCATCATCCATCTATCCCCTCTTCTCTATTTGATCTTGACAATGTTGAGCTATCTTTGCATATTGGCTATCTTATCCACTAGATTTTCTATTGTGCTCTCCCATTCACTCATAGCCTCTATCTTGAGCTTTATTCTTATTTCTCTATCCCATTGCTATACTATCTATTTGACCCCTTGGTCTTGATCATAATAAATGAAACCTGGTTCTCATAGGTCTCTTGACATGGCTACTCTTTTGGACTACACACTTCATGCTATCTCACTTGTTGGCTTCATTGCTTATCCTACATGCTATCTTTCTCATTAATTCCATTGCTTATCCAAAATATGCTTCATATGACTATTTTACCTCTTTCCCTAGCTTGGGTACTCTTAAGGAGTCAGTCCTTGAGGATCACTTTCACTTGCTTCATACTCTTTTTTTATCCATCTTTTCTTATCCACTGGCTCGTTGCTCCATCATATCCTATACCTTGCTAGACATTGGGAGAAAATGATGTGATCTTGCTTGAGAACTAGTGATATATAAAACCTTCTCAAAAATTCCAAAAAAAATCATATATGATCCTGAAAAAAATCCTAAAAATCAGAAAATGTCCTGAAAAAAGATCTTCTTAGTGAAAACCTAGCAATAGGCACTTTGATGTATCACCAAAAAATCAAAAATACAAAAAATTGAAAAAAGTCTTGAAAAAATCTATCAAGTGGTGAAAACCTATAAATAGGCACTACTTGAAACCCTTGCACCTATGTCTATCCATCTCAATCACCCACTTTTCTACACATTTCCTAGCTTAGAATTGTTTCTTGTCCTCATTTTTGGGGCACAACTACTTAGCCTATTGAGGTATTCTTGTGCATTAGGGTTTCTTTGACAACACACAAAATAGTGTTTCTCAACACTTCCCCCACCTTGACATCAAGTGTTTTTCAACACTTTTCAGATAGTTTACCTATGGTCTCCAATGTCGCGATATTTCTCACTATTAGAATCAAGTCTTGAAGAAATGGCCAAGTGACTTACACACACGCACTTTAACACTTAAACAAATGAGCTATGCTGATCTTTATCTACTTTGTGTGTTGTCTATGATGATTTCTTTACTATATGTTCCATCCCTAATAGTCTTTCAAGGATGTCATTGACTAGAAGACTAGGGGCATGGGACATATTTTCTTGATTTCTGCTTGTGGGTATACTTTGTTTGTCTATAGTGTTGTAAGCATTTATACTTGTCCTATTCAACATTTTGACTTACAAATGTATCATCCTTGACTGTTTTGCAAGACCGCACTCAGGGTTTATCCTAGCACTTATGCCTTGATACAGGTGTAATCTTGCTCAATTAAACTTAAGGAATCTAATTGCGTAGTTATCTTGACTTACATGTCTTTGATGCTTAGATTGGATTTCCACATACCTATCTGATATCGATCATATTCATATCCTCATAGTTATACTAGTGATGGTTGTATGATCTCATGATGTCCCTAATAAATTCTCAATGATGAAATTAAGAGTCTAAATGTTATGCACTTCTTGCTGGTAAACCACTTTTCATATTAGCTTGCATTTTAGGTTCATTTTCTAGCTTCGTCTTGCATTCTTGCATATGGGGAGAACTCTCTCTTCATCTTTTCATAGACATATCAGCTAACTCCTTTCATATATTTCTTTACTTTCTTCTTGTTCATGTCCTTTACCTTCTTAATCTTTCACTTCATCTCTTTTCTATCTTATCATCACATTATATAAATTTTTGACCTCTTAAATAATTTCGACGTCCTGGATTCATTTTCAAGATCAAAATCAAAATTCTAGTTCATCTTGATGGTCAAAATTGTCTTTTAAAATTCTACTTTCTTCTGAGCAGTTAGCTGACCTTTTGAGGTTGAATCTTCGAATCATCACTAGGGCATCTTCATTTCTTCATGTCTTCATCATTTCCATACTTCATATCTACTTCAATTCACTATTTCATGTCTAAAATCACCTTTCTACTTGTTTCAACCTAATTTTTATGCTATATCCTTCAAGGTCAACTCTAGTCAAACTGGGGCATTTTATCAAAATTTTTATAGTCATTCTTGGGTTCTAATGATCTATCTGTCATCTTGGACATTGCTATATTCTAATTTTCTCATGTCGAACTAGTTTTTGCATCCCCTTACCTCATTTCAATTTTGATCCCGAGGGGGCAGAAATACTCTATCACTGATTGCTACAACTATCTATTTCTTAGGAGCATTTGTTTGACCTTATCACTTGCTCTCGATCTATCTACTTTGCTAAGTGTTAGCATTCTTCTTGAATTCTGACATCATCTTTTCCTAGTGTTCAGTACTACCACTATCAGGTTGTACATTTAGGACTTGCTATCTTTTTCTACATTTCATTCTTCAAAATCAGATATCTATATCTATCACTGCCTACTTGGCTTTCTATTTTCTTTGACATAATGTGTTCCTAGATTGATCACGCATTATTCAAAGAGGGGCAAATGTAATCACCTAAAAATGGTCATCTAGACTATTAGCCCCCTTCTTAGCATTTTGGCTAAATTAATTTAATCATTTATCTAGACCAAATTGCTAATAATCAATTTATTTGATTATAACCTATAGTTTGACTATGCTATGCTAAGTTCATTAGTTGATTAAAAGAACATGTCCCCTTTTAATTAAATAAAACACCCCATTCTTCTAACCCACTTAAAGTGCACACATAAAGTCCTTTTTCTATTTTACAATTAAAAGAAAAGGCTTGTGAGACTTTTGTCTTATATGACAAGTCAACTTATATTCTCTTGGTTGACTTGTGTGTGCACATGGATCACACCTATTTTCGAATCCCACCGTTGATCATCCACCATCTTCATCTTGATCTCTACCGTCTGTACGACTTTAAAAGGGAGAGAGCTTTCCCCCTCAAAGGATCCATCCATCTTTTGAATATTGTTATGCTGCAGGTTTTCTAACAGTTTTCTTGGGAGCTTTGTGGAGAACTTCTCACTCCTTGTCTATATTCTCTCATTCCATCATATTAGCATAAGATCATATGGCATTCTTAGTATAGTTGTATGTTAGTTTAGCTTTTATTCTTGTAATAATCTCATATAGTTTAAATATTTGGATTGTAACACTCTCATTCATATTCTAGCATAGCTGCATCTCGCATTTCCATTCTAGTTTAGTCTTCCATATTGCATTGCATGTTTGAGAAACTCATTGTAGACACTTGCATTCTTTCTCTTGTCTCAAAGAACCTCCTATTGCATGGTTTACTACCAAGAAGCACATTTCTAAGGCTTGGCTGAGAGCCTTCATGTTTGCATACTAGCTTCTTGCACTCTGTGGATAGGGAGCTCTAAGCCGGCATCCAAGCATTCCAACTCATGGAATTGTTTGGATAGAATGGTTTAGAGTGTGACACAATTCTACTGTACACTTTGCACCATATAAAACACTTGCCTAATTTGGTTACCTCACTTTCTTAGAGTGTTACTATGTAGATTGTAGTTGGTGACTCTACACAACTTTCAGTTTTAGGTTTTGGCACTATTTATTTGGAGGGTGGTTTGCTACAGGATGTTCTATTGGTTCCAACCATTTATAAGAACTTCTTGTTTGTCTATTAGATTTGTCATTCTGGCTTTGGTAAGAGAGTTTAGTTCTCACCATATGATGTGATTATTTGAGACCTCCATGATTTCGATTTGGTTGTTTCTATTGGAAGTGTTGGTTTACAGTCTCACTTATACCAGTTTGATGGGTTTGAGAGCTCTAATTCTATAGGTGTTTCTCTTGCTTCTCATGTAGACATAGTGAGCAAGCTTTGGCATGAGAATTTTGGCCATCTCGACTACAAATATCTACATTAGATGAGTACACATGAGCTAATGAATAGGCCAACTCAAATCTCTTATACAATAAATGTTTTTCAAGGTTGTGCACTTAAAAAATATCATAGAGATCCCTTTCTAATAGGTATATCCTCATGTTCTAAGGAACCATTGTAGTTGATACACAATGATCTTATGTCATTTACCACTCCATCTTTTTTAGGTGCCCAATATATTCTTACCTTCATAGATGACTTCTCTAAATGTACATGGGTGTATTTATTGAAGTACAAGTATGATGTCTTAGATTCGTTTTGAATCTTTAATACATATGTGGAGAAGCAAGGTCTTTTTGGAAGCACGTATGCACTAACAATGACAACAACTATGTAAATTAGTCTTTTAGAGATTTTTTCACTGAGTATGGTTTACAACATCAATTCATAGTTCCTCATACCCCTCAACAGAATGAGGTTTTTGATAAAAAGAAGATAACATTACGGGAGATGGCCAATTGTATGATATAGTCTCGAGCTACGAGTTCTTTATTTTTTGATGAGACTATGAATTGTGGTAACTATATTCAGAACTAGATGCCTCATAAGGCATTGCAACATTTGACTCTTGAGGAGGCTTGGACTCATGTCAAGCCCAATATTTCTACATTTTTAATTTTTGGTAGTGAGACTTGGCCATTTATTCTTGATGCTTAGAGGAAATCCATGGAGAGGAAGAGAAGACTTCTTATATTTTTTGGCTATTGAAAGAATGTAGAGGCATATAGGTTGTTTGATTATGATTCTAGAGAGGTCTTGTTTTAGTGTGATGTCCAGTTTGATGAGCGCTATCCTCAGATGGAGCCTCCATCACCATCTTTTTCCTCACTTCCTCATACTTCCTCTTCTCATCTACATTATTATTTATCCTTTGAGGAATATTTTGATGATGATCCACCTTCCCCACCTCCATCAGATGTTCAATAAGTGCCCAAGTGGGCTCATGATACTGTTGATGCAATTAGACCTATGGCAAGAGATCATTAAGATTCTCATCACACTCATGCTCAAACATTTGGTATTGGACTATTGAGCCATGCCATTTTAGATGATCTAGAGTATTTTTCACAGACAATGGGATATTTAGAGTGGGATAGGGCTATGGATGAGGATTACTCTTCTTTGATGAAGAACCACACTTGGGATCTTTATCATATTTTGGAAGAAAGAAACTTGGTTCATTAAAAGTGGGTGTACCATACCAAGTTTACTATAGATGAGTATATTGATATGTATAAGGCATGTCTTGTTGTGAATGGATTTTCAGTGGTAGAGGGTATTGATTACTTTCATACCTTTTCTCTTGTCACCAAGATGAACTCTATTCACTGTGTACTCTCTCTTGCAACTTCTTAGGGATGGACATTATTTTAGATTTATGCGAGGAGCACTTTCTTGCATGGAGACCTACATGAGGAGATCTATATGGAGATGCCTCAAGGTTTCTTGCAGGACTCTTCTATGGTGTGCATACTTAGGAGGTCTTTATATGGTCTCAAACAAGCCCCTTGGGCTTGGTATGAGAAGATGTATTCCTTCTTTCTTACATCATAGTTAACATGTTATCATTCTAATCCTACAGTGTACATCAATGCCATGGGGTTGATCTATTAATACTTGTGCTATATGTTGATGATCTCATTATTACAAGTATCTCACCCTGTATGATTCATAGTGTTCAACAAGCTTTGAAAGAGCAATTTGAGATGATTGACCTTGCACTTACACATTTTTTTTGGGCTGACAGGTTGTTTGGTCTTTGGATGGGATAACCATACTCCAACATAAGTATTCTCTTGATATATTTTAGAGATTCAACATGTTTGATTGTAACCCTACTCCCACACCTTTTTAGTCAGGTGTTATTTTATCTACCACTTTCTATACTCCTATAGTAGATTCCACTTTATATAGATGTCTCATGGATAGATCTTTGTACCTAACACACACATGTCCTGATATTTTCTTTATAGTTGGACTTGTCTCTAGATTCTCACATGATCGTCATGAGAGTAATTTATTGAGGTACATTTGGGGTGCTATATGTTATGCCATTCACTATACATCAAGTAATTCTCACATTGTTGGTTATAGAATCATATTGGGATGGTGATATTGATGATCAAAGGTCTACTTTTGGTTTTGGTCCCATCACATAGTCTTGCAAGAAGAAACATTCTTGCACATTATCATCTATAGAGGCATAGTATAGGGAAACTATGCTAGCTAGTCAGGAGGTTTTATAGCTTTGGCAGTTGATGAAAGAGTTTAGTTTTCCTCCTAATAGTTTTACCTTTCTTTAGTGTGACAATCTGAGTACTATATACATTTTCTACAACCCAGTTGAACATCAACAAACCAAACACACTGAGCTTTGTATGCACTTCATCAAGCATTTGATTCAAGTGACTCTCTTAGATTGGATTATATTCCCATTACAGAGAAGGTTGCTGACATCTTCAATAAATATATTACATCCTTATTATATCTTCAGTTGCATTCTATGCTTGGGGTGAAGGAAGTTGTCTTTTGGGGGTCTCAGTGATGAGTCATTCCTTCCTCCTATTTTTATTTTAGTATTCTTCTATCCCTTTTTGGAGTAGGGTTTTTTCCACATGGTTTTTGCCATTTCTACATTTTACAAAGATTTGGTTGTGCTAGGTACCTCATTAAGCCATGTTTATGGGACCCATTTATGCTTTCAACATTGTAGTTCCTTTTCTTTTTCTTGTATTGGTTGTGGATGCATTTTTCCTCATCTTAATAGGGGGTGTTAGAGTAAAGAATTGATTTAATTATATTAATTAAATCATCTTTACTCTATTCTTAAGATTCACTTTATACATATGCATTGCCATTTAATGATTAAATATTAATTATTAAATGCCATTTACCTTTTAGGATTTCTCTTTTAAGTTTTATGATCTCCTTCTATAAGGGTCGATCTCTTGTACTTTTTACTTATTCTTTTAGTCTAATAAATATATTCTTGCATATATTTAGAGCCAAACCCTTGCCTTCTCTTGTCTTTGCTTCTTTGTGACAGGTTCTTGCATGGAAGTGTTCTACGGAATTAATAGATTTGTATTGCTCAAATCCTTCACTCTCATTAACCATAAATTTAATATTTATGTATATTTATTTAATCATGTCCAACCTTATAGTAATATCCCACACTAATTAAATTTATATTAATAATCTATTTAATTCTCCATGTCTACCTCAAACACTATTAGTTGGGTAATTCAATTTATTTGAATAATTAATCTTCATACATGCATAAACATGGTTTAGTTATTTAATTAATCACCCACTAATCCTGATAATCCTGAAAAGCTACAACAAAATATTGAACATCTATCTAATAAAAAGGTCTTCACCCTTTATTGTCACATATGACTCATACATATATGAGAAGTCACATGTCTCCACCTCCCTCCCCACATGAGCTCTCAAATATACAAGAGGAGTTCAAGATATCAAACTTCTACTTCCAAAGGTTTCTTCACATGCATGCGATACAAGGTACATGTGTGAGAGGAAACTTTACATTAATCCCTCTTACCTACACATCCTCTTGCAAGTGTACAAGAGGATTCATCCTCTAGATGTGGAGTCAGTTAATATAATCCCACCCTTTTATATGTCCTCAACTCTTTCATTTCCCAAGTGCATCAAAATCTTCATGTCATTTGGAATCCTTTAATCAACCCCATTTTCTCATAAACACCTAACCATAGATATTTAATTTAATCATTAGATATCTGTCTCTAATACAATATACCTAAAAAATAACTCTCTCTAAGGAACAATGAGGAATAAAAGATCCACTACAATGTTGTGCAACAATTTTGATAAGCATCCATATTTATCATAAATGCACCAATGCAAATAGAAAATAAGGAGGATACTTGAAGTTCCTTGAAGGTTTCTCAAACATATTGAGTTCACATCCATCCTCATTGCTCAAATAGAAGTTTTATTAAGGTAAAGGTGTAAGATTCTATTCATTGAATTTTTGCCTTTGTCTTACCCTTCCTTTTCTACCATAAAAAAAACATGTAGTGGTTAATGAAGAGTATGTAATATAAGAAGGCTTAATAAAATTATATGGAAAATAACTAATGTGCCTTTTGTGACTACTATTGAAACTATTACGTCAAAATCTAATTCAAAGATTATAACCTACTAAAAGAATAGATAAAATAAAGAACAAAATGATGTGTATTTTTGAGTTATATAAGATTGGATAAAATTTGAGATTTTTGTTCATGAAATGAATAATTGGACTATTTACTACCACAACTCAATGTGGAATTCATCAACTATATACAAACTAAAAACATAATCATATACCAAACAAGGTCATAAAACGCATGATGTGTGTGTATGTGTGCGCGCATGTGTATAAAGGGGGTGGGGGGTGGGGGAAAGTTAGGGTGACATAGGGAGAAATTATTGCATAGATAGATTTGGATGTGAAATTTTTTATTAGAGAGACAGTGAGGGAGAGGTAGTGGGCTGGAGATCAATAAATATATCTAGATACACTAATTCTATGTTACGTATTTTGTATTAAACTATTAAATAGAAAATAATACTAAATTCAAATAAAAAGTGGAGGTGTACACATTAGAAGCTGTGTTATGTTTTACTGAAAAAATAAGAATACTTTTGTGTGTGTGAAATATTTGATCCTCTTAATATTCCCCATTTTTCGAAAACTTTAGTAGTTTAGAAACCATATTTAGAGTCACAAAATTCTTATTATTTTAGTATCTCCACATTTTGAGTGCATAAATCTCAAATTACTCCTCCAAGATCATATTAAATTAAATTTTAAAAAACTTACCATTTTTAAACCCTATTTTCATATACCATTTACACTCAGTTGTGCATCTTGATCTCCAATATAAAATCATCCATAAAATTTTAAAATACCTTAACATGCACATTTTATTCTTGAATGTCATGCCCATAAAAATTGGGCAACCAATCAAATTACTTGGTAGCCTTAGTTTGCATTTCATAATAAACCTAAAATATGTCTACTTATTTGCAAATAGTGCCTAGGGTGATAGGGACTGAAAAACTAAACTTTTACTAATATTACTATAAAAATGAATCCTGACATTCACTTAAGCAACTTAATATGATTATCAAGTTCTTCATGATGTCTACCAAATTGAGCAATAACATGTATATTTTCCTAAAAATTGGATGTAGATTATTACTATGAGAGCTAGAATAACATGTATTAAGTTCAAGTAATATAACTCATATTCATCATAAAAGAATCTACTATTTGTAGTGTAATAATAGAAATATAAGTTATAATCCATATTTAACTATATACATACTGAAATTCCATGGCTACAAATTTATAATTGACTCAAACAAGGTTACACCTGTGAGGCCTCGCCTCAACCCATCCTAGCATAGTTGATACATTATTATTTTGATACTCATGACTCGATATGTTGAGATACTATCAGATACACTGAACATTATTATGTTATCTTATGTTGTGCGATGTTTTACTTTCAGATGTTTAATTATGTTATTTAATACTTTATGAACATGTATACTGATGAAGTAGTGTAGATAGTGAATGCAGAATTAACACTTTGATTATGCAAATTTAGTGGTTAAGTATATGAGCAGATTACAGATAAATAGTTAATTAATTAAAAAATTATGTTCTAAGTTGCGTGATTTATCTTGATGAGTTATATATCTATATGCATGTAATTTTCTTGAGCTACTGATGTGTGCAGGATAATTTAGCCGAAAAATCTAACGGAGAAACATAACTGAACCCTATGTACCAATTGTGGAAACCAGGGTTGAGTCTAATAAAAGATGTAAACCCCATTGTTCGTATTTTATTTGTATCGTGGATTGAATGAATGTATCATTTTGTAATCTTTAAGTGTTAATGTTTTGTAACAATGATTTTTCAGTGTCACTTGACACTCGTGAATTGTATATGCATTCTAGCATGATAGTTAGGGTTAACCGAGTAACCTAAAGATCTAAGTTGGACTAGGTTAGTGATCTTTTTGCTAATCAATTAGTAATTGAGATTAAGTGCCCTAATCAGAATTAGTGATTAATTTTCTATTTTTGAAGGTTGTTAGAAAGTCCTAAAATTGTCAAGATTTTGATAGGTCCCTAATTAGGCCTAAAGGCCAAAAAATCATGAAATCTAAGTACCTAAGGGGTATGGGTATGGGTTGGGGGCATTTTCCACCCCCCTAGCCCCCTTTTGTTGACTTTTATGGTCACCCAAAAACCTCATTTTTGCTTTATTGCGAAAATTGAATGTTTTTATCATGAGTTGGATAACTTTAACTCCACCTTGAGGTTAGCCTTATGTCTAGTTGAGTTAGAAGACTCTATAACTTTAGGAAACTGGGGGAGTTATTACATTTTGAAATTGGTTGAGTTTAGGATCTTATTTAGAGGCAAATTAGAGAGGGTTTGAGTGTTCACCCAACCTCTAGTTTTAGAGAGAAATTCAGGATTGAAGGAGAAGGAGAAGGGAGGGAATGCTCATCTCAAATTGTTCAATTGCCATAACCCAATTTTGAAGGTAGGAATCCCTCAGCTCATGTTGTTCATGTTTTGTTTCATGCTTAAGTTATTTTGTTTGCATATGTATGTTCTTGTGTTTGTTGAATATGTTTGGGAGGGATTGAAATAGGTTTTCTTAAATGGTTTTCCTTTTTATTTTTTGCTTTGATTTTTTTAAGGGATTGTATGGGTGTATTGGCATTACTCACCCTCAGATAGGGTAGAAGTGGCCATGTACAAGAGGAGGTCTTTAGTTGGACTCCAACAGTGTAGAGTCTCTTCTCAAGACGAGAAGAGGGAGAGAGGGTAGGGTGTTATGGGCCCCTACTTGTCAGCACAAACTATGTGTATGAGTTTTGGAAATTAAGATATGGAAGAATGAAAGTTTTTGAGTTTATAGCCCTGAAAGGGCACTTATTATGGTGTTGTGTCTGATGTCTCCTATTGGAAAAATTCACCTTCTCCCTAGTCCAGTTCAATGTCGAACCTATTGTGCAAACCTAGATGAGAGTGAATGTTTGAATTTATCTTCATGTTGAGTATGGTTGTCTTTGTCAGTTTTCATTTCTCTTCATCATCACCTTGATGTATTGCAGACTCGTAATGGGTTCCTTGTTGTGGGGCCAAGAAGGAAATTCAGAATTGTTGATTGGATTTCAATTATCTTGGGAGATTTCTCCTTAGGATTGAAATCTTGTGTAAAAATGTTATTGTTAACTTATTCTGGAAATGGCAACGATTTCAGGTTTTCTTCCTGGTTCTTTCTTGACGGAGCCTTTGAATTAGGTGGTTAAATTAAAAAAATGTGTAGCATTCTTGCTTATGAGTTTCTTCTTGTATTTCAGTTCTATGCATGTGTGTATCAAAAAATGGATAAAATGATATATCACTCTTCCTCAAGCATTCTAATGTTTTGCAATCATATTCATTTGATTTAGATCAATTAGATAAAATGATGAAATATAATTTTGCAATTATAAGTTCAAACTATGCTAAAGAAAATTCATTTTGGATTGGAACTTCATTTGAATTATCGTGAATCATTAGGAAGAAAAATAATCTTACATGATCGTTTAAACAAAATATGAAACTTGATGTTATAGTTAACCTTAAAAATATATATATTCCCCTTTGCTAAATATACACAACTTAGAAAATCCATACTTAGAAAAATATGGCCTTGAAAAAAAAAAAAGTGTCCCAAGAGCAAATTATGCTTTGGATTTTGTATGGAAAAGAAATTAAATGTCCTCTTGGAACAAAGAATCTTAAAAGATTCTCTAAATATCCCAAATACATAATAAGTGTTCAAATTAAAGAAAAGAAGAATAATAAATAATAAATAAATAAATAAATATATATATATATATATATATATATATATATATTTCAAATATCCTAATCCTATCCTAAAGTGACCCAACATCTAAACTTTTTCCATAACTTCCTTTAAAGAAAATATGGCGCAAACCATACTTATAGCAACATATCTTGTCACTAACATCACCTTCCACTTACTCCGGGATTGGACGCGATTGGCTTGGCAAGCATTTAATGCTATTTGTAAGGGGGGGAGAATGTCTTGTTTAAAAAAAACTTGATTGGACAAGGGCTTTAAACCCTTCCCTTTCTTTTCATGCAAATTTTGCTAGCCATAATTCGCTGGCTTCCATCTTGGTCAGCATGCGTGGGGGGTGGCAGTCTTTGGACAGAGAGCCCTACGTGGGATGGTTGGCGGCTATATATCTTTTATACGACCATGTTTAACTCTAGGGTTGTGGGGAGGTCTTGACGTGGGGTTAAGGGAGTGGTTAGGGTGTACATAAAGTTAGTATGTTTTTAAAAAAAGTTTTTAAAGTTAAGTTAATATTAATAAAGTGTTGGTTAGTAATGTTAGTTGGGTTATGATGTTAGTAATTACATTTTTTTTATTTAGTTATTATTTTATTTTATTTTAGTATTTAAAAAAAAAAACAGTTTAATTAATGATAGATTTTTAAATAAAGTTAGAAAGTGTAATTTGTATATTTGCATTTTGGTTTATGTATGTTTTTAATTAGTGTTCTAAAGTTTGAATTTGGTAATTTTTTGTTTTAAAAAATAATTAGAAAATGTTATCAAATTAAAGTTATTAAGGGGTTAGTTTAGAATTGGGTTAAGTTAGATGTTAGGATTTAAATTGGTTAGTTAGTTTTATTTTTAGGCAATTATTATTAGTTTTTTTTTTTTTTTTAACATTAGAATTTATTCTATTATTAGTTAGAGGTAGTTAGTATTTTGTAAAGATAGATAAATATTATAGTATTTAGTTTTAGGATATTAATTAGATTTAATTTGAAATGTTTTAATTTAAATTTTAGTTAAATTAGATAGTGATAAAGTATTAGTTGACATACTATTTATATACTTATGTAGCCTTAGTTAGAATTGAAAGATGTTTTTGAAGTGTTAAGTTAAATAAAATTTAATTATTTTTAGGTTGGATGTGATGTTATATTAGTTAGTGAGTTCTTTTTATTTCAAATGTTTCAAATAATTAGAGTAAGTTCTATGATTTTTATATTTCGAAATAATTAGTTATGTATTTCTTTAAATCATTATCCGATGATTTAAATGTATTGTTCATTAATATTTTAAAAGTAAATAAAAGTGATAACGGGTTAAATCTTTTAATTAATTGTTTAAACTAATTAATCAATTTAATAATGAAAGTATAATTAAATGATCTATTTCTACATGTTGTTTTTAAACTGAGATGTAGTCTTATGGTAATTGATAGGAGAACCTGTTCGGTCGTTCAATGTACCTATGCTTTAACTTGTAAAAACAAACGTATTAAACTTAGTGGTGTTATTAATCTTCAAAAAAAATAAAAAAAATTTACGTGTGTTTTTGCCCTATATTTTGAGCATGACAACACCTTCAAAGGAAAATGTTAGAGTAATAAAGTTTTTTCATATTAATTAAATCATATTGATTTAATTATTAAGTTACTTATTATCTATAGTTTACTTAAGCTAAACTTTGGGCATATAATAATTAATTCTTTTATTAATTATTATCATGCAACCTAGGTTAGTTACCTGTTAGGGTTTTGATTTCCTTTATAAGGACGATCTCTCTTTGTAATTATCACATTCATTCCATTTTGATAATAGCAATCTCTCTTTTTGCTCATCAAGAATGTCTCATCTGTGGATCTAGGAATTCCAACCTCCATAGCTTTTGCTTCTCTCTTTATGTGATAGGTGTTTGCATGCAAGTGATTCTTGGGAGCTATGGGGTTGATCTTTCACCAAATTCAACATGGTATCAAAGCTCTAGATCTTCATGCCCCTATCATGTTTGTGAGAGTTTTGGCATCAGTTTTTTAGATTTGTGGCTTTCAGAAGAATTTGTATTGGATCTGGGGAGGACTTTTTTTCATAGCACTTTGAGCACA
The DNA here is from genome assembly GCA_028749045.1 of Cupressus sempervirens. NCBI lineage: Eukaryota > Viridiplantae > Streptophyta > Pinopsida > Cupressales > Cupressaceae > Cupressus > Cupressus sempervirens. The sequence continues at coordinate 296,787,095 of CM053786.1, read as the reverse complement.
AATGGACATAACCGTTGAGCTCATAGCACTCGAAAACCCCCATTTTCATATAAAATATGTCCAGTTTGGACATTGTTGAAATTTGAGGCAAGTTTTTTTTGCACCTAGACCGTATTGACCTGGGCACACAAAATGAGGCAATGATTTAATTTTTTGGGGAACACTGCCAAACTTGCGATTTGTATGGGAGCTAGGGTTTTTATCAATGAGGAAACTTTATTTGGTGGGGGGATTTATGGTCACATGAACGATTTGTGGCCTTCCTCTCCTCGTGCCTTGCTAGACCCATTTTTTGGCCTCCAAATTTGGAGAGCGTCATGTTTTTGGACATGTAGGCTGCTTAATACCTTTATTCCCATGCAAGCTTTTTGGGACCCGTGATCTCTTTTGGTTGGTATGTGGCCTTGTTTGGGTGGTTTCAAGATTGAATGTGTTTATTTTTTGTGCATTAATCAAGGTTTGTGCTTTGAGACACACCCTTACTCCTGCATTAGTGTCGCAATTTATTGACTATGCATGACCAAAATTTTGGACTGCCAACTCCAATTTCTAGCCCGCTTAGCTCTGCACTTCTCAGGCACCCACTCTCATGATTTTTGAAGCAACTTGATTTTTATTGGGTGACATTGTTTTTTGGGAGGTTCACTTATGCAAAGGTCAATGCATGCTCACCTTGGGCCACATCATACCTTGCTCTAGCTCATGCTACATTTTCTCTAGCCTTTTTTGGCCTTGTGAATATTTTGTTTGGGAGACACCTCACCTTGGTTATAGTGAGCCTTTTTTTTGCACTCCCATGACTACTTCCTCTACCCCATGCAAAATTATGCCATTGATTTTGCATAGAAGGCGTCATTTTTGGCAGACCCACAAATGTGTTCAGCCACCGTGCATGCTTTGGAGGTTGGGCATGAGTTTGGGAAATATATTATTGGCTATGTTCTTTGTGCTCCAACATGGATTTTTGACCATTGTACCCACCTGAAATCCAAGACTTGGAGTTCAAGGCCCGCACCTACTTGGAGTTTGACATAAAGTTAGCTATGACAAAATAGGACTTGTTTATTGCCATTTTTCATTGGTAGTTTAAGTTATAAATCACAAGTTTAAAGTCCCATATTATGACATGCATATGCTATATTACATTGGGATCCATGCACATGCATGACTTTTTTGGACCTCCACTTTTTCTTTGGAAAGCGGGAGTGTTTTTTGTGTAAACATAGACATGCACCTCATATTGGGAGTTCAGAATGCCCGAGCTACATGTCGATTATGTCATTGGCTAACATTTGGGAAGAGACTACAAGCAATTTCTCTTCTAGCACCGACCCTTTATTTTGGCACTTGTTTCCAACAACTAGATTTTTTTCGGTAGGGGTCATTTTATGGCTTTTTTTTGCCTTGATGACCATTTGACCGTCAAATTTATGCTAGTCATCTACTAATGTTAGCATTGCATCAATGTTCATGTCATCCCTTTTGGCTCTGTTTGGAGCTACCTTTTTGTTTTTACTCATAAATCAGGCGTAAAAACTCTATTTTTTGCAAACAAGACATTGTTGGAAAATTGGTTCTGAGCCTACCATAGTGGTATAGGTAATTTTCAGTTTTGATGCTTTTTTTTATGGCTCTTTCTTCTATCAAAGTTAGGGACTCTATTTTGTACACCATGAGACATATCTTGAGCATCTAATCTCTGATTTAAATTCTTTATATCATTGGAAAGGTATTTCCAAACTCTTTCTAGTGATACTAGTTGTTTTTCTATATTCTTCTCCACACACATTCTATTCAATATTTTCCATTTTGTATTCTGGTGGATATCTTGATTGTTTCAGGTCCAAGGATCGATTTTGTTGCTTTAGATGATTCATCATGGGTTGTATTGTATGTTGTATTAGCCTTATGTCTCTTATGGTCTATTTGGACATCATTTGTATGCATTCTTGCAAACACACTAAGATAAAGTGCTATATCCCATATGTATTCTTGTTTTAGTTGTTTTGCCTTCTGATTCAAGTAGTGTCATTTGGGGACACTCCTATAGCTTATTGTATTCTTGGGATTCATTATATCTTGTGCCCTATTATACATGCACTACTATGATTAAAGTGGCATGGGGGTTGATGTTTTTCCTTTGTTTGTCATCTTCCTTTGTCCAATGAGTTTCCCTTCTATGACATTAGCCTCATGACATGTTTGAGATTCATGATAACCTTAGTACACACATATGTACTCTTTTGTGCACCTTGATCGTGGTTCCTTGACATGCAATTCTTTTGGCCCAATTTTTCAATTGTCTATCACTTCACCCTTGTTTGTATTAGGGGGTTCTTCTATTGTTTCTCATTGGATGGAGTGAATTATGTATTCGATATTTGTTCCTATGTACTAGGTGGATGTAGTAGCTAGGTACCTATGCATTTTGGTGGGATGGATCATTTACCATATAGACACTTTTCTTTTTTTTCCTGCTTTGGTTGTAGCCTTCCATGTTTGATTGATCAACTCTTTAGCTTGTGGTGTTCCATGTCATCTATATCTTCGAGTTTAGTTGTTTTCCTTTGTGTGCCTCTTGATTTGATGTAGATTATAGTCTTCTCTACTTGGTCAGGTTCTATTTCAGTTCTTCAGATTAGTAGTTACTTTTGATATAGCTTTACAACTTCTACATGCTTTAGTGATGTTCTTCATGATCATCTTTTATTCCTATCTTTCAGGAAATTCCCTAGTTTGAAGGCTTCTTCAATCCTTCACTAGTTATTTTTAGCATTATTTCCATCTAATAGGGTTTTTGCCATGTGGTTTTCTCTATTTCTCCTCTTTTCAGAGAACAAGATTTCTTGTCGAGACCCAAATTTACTTTCAGTAGAAGTGCCTAGGTTTTTAGCTACTTCCTAAGTTCATCTTAAGGGGGGAAGGGTGTTCGAGTAATAATTTTTTCTTCTTATTAATCAAATCATATTAATTTAATTATTAAGTCACTTATTATCTGTAGTTTACTTAAGCTAAACTTTGGGCATATAATAATTAATTCTTGTATTAACTATTATCATGCAACATAGGTTAGTTACCTGTTAGGGTTTTGATCTCCTTTATAAGGATGATCTCTCTTTGTAATTATCACATTCATTCACTTTTGATAATAACAATCTTTTTGTTTGCTCATAAATAATGTCTCATATGTGAATTTGGGAATTCCAACCTTCATAGCTTTTGCTTCTCTTTCTGTGATAGGTGTTTGCATGCAGGTGATTCTTGGGAGCTGTGGGGTTGATCTTTCATCAAATTCAACATAAGATAATTTATTTTCAAAAGAAATTATATTGTGAGAAGTGGAGGGGACAAAACTTTATGAAGTACCAATATGCACTAGATTTAGTTGCATTGCCAATAGGTATGTACCATAATTTAAAAAAATATCTTATAACAATAGAGTCACCATCACAAAATGAGGAAATATTTAAAGTAGGTAATCTAAGATGGATACAAATCAATTTTGCATTCAACTTGTCAATTGAATCCTCAAATTTATTTCAAAATAATTAAACTATCTAACTGATGTACTTCATCTTATTTAATCTCACAAATTCAATTATTTTACTGTCTAACTCTTTAAAATAACCTCTAAATTAACATATCCTTGATAATGACATCATTTTTTGAAGTAATTTGATGATATATCAACTTCAATACACAATAAAGTGAAAACTAAATACAATTGGTAATAGCTATAGTTTTCTTACAAATATATTCACTAGGCCTTCAAATCAATGTTTAAATTAATACATCCTTTAAAATGATACCATTTTTTGGTATTCAAAGTTTTAATTTTCCAAATCATAAAGTGATGAAGGGTGCTTCCCTTAAAACCATTAAATCATAATAGAAACAAAGAAACAACAACAAATGCGAGAACAAAATATGGATTTCTTATTTGCATCACAAATACATAATTGCAAAATTCACAAGTACAAAATGTTAACCCACATGGGTGCCTTCATTATAGTAATCTGCAAGACTAAGTTGTGAATTACCACCCAGAGTTGTCCTAGACAATGTTTGGGCCTTTCTTAAATAGGCAATTTTATGCCGCTCAAGAAGGTTCTAGACAATGAAACTTAATAACTAGGGCTGATAGACCCTAACAATACATAGAGTTGGCCAAATAAATCTTTGAAAATTAGTTTAGATATTTTGGGTAGCCCAACTTTAGAAGACCATAAATCTGGAATTGTTTCTTTGATTGGCTATTATAACCACTTTTAAGAAATGCTAGCTCCTGATCTACAAACTCGAAACCACACTAGCGCCCTTCTGTCGAGTTTTCGGACCTCATATAGCACTCTAACGCCTCCAATGATGAGCTTGAAGACTTTTTTGCAAATTTTTCCATCAAAAATCTGTAATAACTTCTTTGATACTTATGCTTGAGCAATGAGATTTTTTATAGTAGGCTTACAACTATAAAATGAACCTTCCTGTTGAAAATGAGAACATTCCGAGCTCATATGAAAAACTTACTAAAAATAGCAAGTTCCCATAAATAGTAACCACCTTGTCTACTAGTCCTTATTAAAATAGAAAAGATTGAGAAGAAAATATTTTTTGGGTGATGCAAGATTGCTCTTACACCCAAGATGCTCTTGCATCAAACACCTGGGGTAATTTGAGAAGTGACCCCATAATGTCTTAGGTGCGCAGAGGAAAACCAAGAGAATTAACCTCCTCCCTTGCTAGCCATGATGGATCCTCTACTGGTCTCCCTTTCCATTTGGCCAAGTATTCTTCATAAGTTTTGTTCCTTATACTTTTACCAACATGACTGTCCAATATCTCCTCAATCTCCTTTATAGTTGAACTAACTGCTAGAATACTCCATTGCGCTTTTGCAACTTCATCTCCATCACCTCCTTCATAATACTCTGTCAAATATGAAATGTTAAATACTAGTAAAATATTCAATTCAGTAGGAACCTCCACTTCATAAGCATTTCCTGAATCATGCCTTTTCACTATCTTGCATGGTCCAAACTTCTTCATCTTCAGCTTATTATATGTACCCACTGGAATATGCTCCTTCCTCAATGAACCATGACTTCATCTCCAATTTGAAATTCCTTATACTTCCTTTTCACATCTACCTTATCCTTATATTGTGTATTCATTTTTATGATGTGTTCCCTCAGCTCCTCAGGGATGTTCTTCAAATGTTCAGTGAATTCTTCTACTTCAACACTACTTATCTCTCCTTTATCCAACTGCCTCAATTCAAAAGCATTTCTAGGACTACTCCCATATATGATTTAGAATGGTGATTTACTAGTACTCCTATTGAAAAAATTATTATATGCAAATTCCACCTGTGGTAAAATCATATCCCATCCTTTTGGCTTGTCTCCAATCAAACATCTTAGCAAGTTTCCCAAAATACAATTCACAACTTTTGTCTGTCCATCAGTCTGTGGATGATGTGATGAACTAACTTCAAATCTGTCTTCAACTTCTTCTGTAATGTACGCCAGAAATACCCAAAAAATTTGGTATCTCAATCTGAAACTATACTCTGTGGCAGACCATGTAGTCTCACCACTTCTTTGAAAAACAACTCTGCCACACAAACATCATCACTAGTCTTCTTACAAGGAATAAAATGTGCTATCTTTGAAAACCTGTCAACCACCACAAAAATAGAATCTTTCCTATGTTGTGTCCTCAGTAATCCAAGAACAAAATCCATGTTGACATCCTCCCATAACTTCTCTGGTACAGGGAATGGCTGATACAACCCTATATTTTTTTTCACTCCTTTCACCATCTAACATACTCTGTAACTCTGTACACACTTCTTCACATCTTGCTGCAACTGTGGCCAGTAATAATTTTTAGTAACCAAAGCAATGGTGTTATCTCTGCCAAAATGTCCAGCCAGCCAATCCTCCACTGTGCTTCTCCTTAATGAGATTATCTCCCATTGAACTTCTAGGAATGCACAACTGGCTTCCTTTGAACAACATACTATCTTGGATCATGAAATTCAACCACTTTGTCCTGTCAAGTGTAACAAGTTTTGTACAAGCCTTCCACACTTCACCAAAATTAGGATCATTTAGATACAAAGTACTAAGTTCCTTGAACCCAACCACCTTTAACTACATTTATGTCACCAAAAGTTGTCTTCTACTAAGAGCATCTGCAACTTTGTTAGACTTCCCACTCCCATGTTTCAAAAAAAATGTATAACTCTACAAAAACTCAACCCACTTCAAATGCCTTTGGTTCAATTTTTCTTGACTATTTAAATATTGCAAAACTTGATGATCAATATACAAAATAAACTCCTTAGCAAGAAGATAGTGTCTCCACTTTTTCAATGCTTGAACTATAGCATAAAATTCCTAATCATAAACAAAATATTTTCTTTTTGCATTATTCAACTTCTCACTAAAACAAGCAATAGGTCTACCTTCTTGGCTCATAATCCACTAGCATCATAGTCTACTTGGTTAAAATAAGGAAGTGCTAAAATAGGATGCTCAATAACTTTCTATTTCAACAAATTAAAACTCTTATCTGCCCCTACAATCCACTTAAATTCCTTCCTATCCCCTCTCATTGTTTCAGTCAAGGGTCCACAAATATTGCTAAAACCTCTTATGAACTTTGTATAAAAACTAGTTAGTCCATGAAAAGATCTTACCTCTGTCATACTCCTTGGAGTAGGCCATTCAGGTATAGCCTTCACTTTCTTTGAGTCCATTTTCAGACCTTCTACTAAGACTACAAATCCAAGGTACACCAACTCCTTTACAAAACTACACTTCTTTGGGTTTATCAACAACTTTTCTTCCCTCAACTTATCAAACACCTTGAAAATATGAATCAAATGCTCCTCCAATGTCTTACTAAAGATCAAAATATCATCTAGGTAAACAATGAAAAACTTACCAAGAAAGTCCTTTAGTACCTCATTCATGAGCCTCATGAAAGTGGTTGGTGCATTCGTTAGCCCAAAAGGCATGACTAACCACTTGTACAGTCCTTCTTTTAACTTGAAATCAGTCTTCCATTAATCTCCTTCTTTGATATGAATTTGATGGTATCCACTCTTTAGATCTATCTTTGTGAAACACTCAGCTCCACTCGAACGGTCCATAATATCATCCATCCTTGGCAATGGAAATCTATACTTGATTGTAATCTTGTTGATAGCATGAGAATCTGTGCACATCCCCCATTCTCCATTCTTCTTTGGTGCTAATAAAACTCGTACTGCACATGGACTCAGACTCTTTCAAATCAACCCCTTCTGCAACAACTCATGAACTCTCTTGTTCAACTCTTCACTATTTGTTGGTGTCATTCTGTGCACTACCTTGTTTGGAAAATTGGCTCTTGGAACCAAATCCATCTGGTGACTAATCTTCCTCATTGGGGGCAATCCATCAGGTACATTATTTGATACAATATTAGAAAATTCTCCCAACATATCAGCAACTTCTGCAGGTACCTCCTCTACTTCTTTTCTATCTTTTGGAATTATAGCAAAACACATATATGCTCACGCTTCATACCTGTGAGAAAATCTTTTCCATCAAAAAAAAATATTCTGGTAGTACTACATACCTTTTCTTCTTTCTCCTTCAATGACTTCAACTTATGTTTCACTCCATCCTTGGTCAGAGTGTCAGTATTTGCTTGCCCATCATGTACAACATGCCTGTCAAACTGCACGACCTACCTGGCAACATATGACATATGTCCATAGGTATGATATCACAAAGTATGTCATCTTGGTATCTTCTAATCTTGAACTTCATTAAGAACTACTCATTGACCATGACCTTGTGGGACTCATCTTTCACCCAAGAAATTTGGTATGGACACGGGTGTTTCTGCCTCTTCAGCTTCAACTTGGTGACCATCATTTTGGACACCAGATTATCCATTTTGCACCATCAATGATCACATCACAACATTTATCTTCACATTTTTTGAAACAAGCTCCTTCTTTGATTGGGTTCATTCTCACCACTCAATAGGACTCTTCTATTAACTAGGAGTTCTCCTCTTTCAACATCTTCAAAATGTGAGGATCTGGCATCTTCATCAACATGTGCAACTATAGCCTATCCTTATGTTCTTTGATTTGACCTTCCTTGGTGCTGGGAACATTCAAATGCTCTACGCCCTTCTTCTTTGCAGTGAAAACATTTCCCACAGAAGCCTCCTCTTCCAGATCCTTCTCCTCTACCTCTTCCTCTATAATCTCTATTGTTTTGATCATGGAAATGATTGGAATTATTTCTCCTTTGGTTCTGACTGCTACTCCTAGCCTCATCCTTGTTCTTCTAATCATCATTATATCCACCATAAGATTGTTAGCCAAATCTTCCACCGCGACCTCTTCCACTATTCTTGTCGTCAAACTTCTTGCCTAGTTTCTCCTCAACTCTTAGGAAAAACCGATATGCCTCCTCAATACTGTCATTCGAACTAGACTCAACTCATCCTAAATACTTGGCCTTAACCCATTAAGATAATGGGCCACTTTCTCCTTATCAGCTTTTGCATGGCCCATTCTGATGAGAACTCTGTAGAACTCTTCAGTATACTCTTGAACATATTTTACCGCTTGCTTCAACCCTTGCATTTTCTTCAACAGATCAAGCTCGTAATCCATAGAAATGAATTGTCGCTTCAATTTAGCTATCATTCAATCCCATATGGTGATTTTGTCCTTTCCTTTTCTATTTTACTCCAACTAAACTTCCTACCACCAGATCTTTACATGTCCCTTTAGTTTTGCCTTCGCAAACTTGATCCTATCTGGATCCTCAATATCTTCATATTCAAAGTACTCCTCTAGTTCATTGATCCAATTGATCAGCTCCTTTGGGTTAATATTTCCCAAAAATAAGGGAACCTCAAACTTAGGTCTTTTTTCAATCTTAGAGATGCCCTAAAAAGCCTCTCTTCCTCTAGGTATAGAATTGCCTCTGCTTTGACATTTTCTTCTACTTCGTCCTCATCCTTGATTTCATCTCTTATAGGAAGATTTATTCCTATGCACATTTGTTCTTCCAATGCTTGTATTTGTCTTTGGAGGGCTCAAAAACCCTTAGGTGTAATGCCTACAGCTCTTCCACCAAGCTCTCTTCATGGAGGCATTTTTGTGCTTCCACTGAAAACCTTGTGCAAATTGCCTTACAATCATTGATTTGTTTACACACTCAATCCAAACCATGGTCCTGGTGTGAATTGCCTCACAGTTGGTGATCTATCCCCACACTCAAAAACTCTATCTCTGATACCACTTGATGAAGGATGCTCCCCTTAAAACCATAAACTTATAACAAAAACAAAGAAACAACAACAAATGTAAGAACAAAATATGGACTTCTTATTTGTGCCGCAAACACAGAATTACATAATTCATAAGTACAAAATGCTAACCCACATGGGCACCTTTATTATAGTAATTTGCAAGACTAAGCTACGAACTACCACCCAGAGCTGTCCTAGACAATGTTCGAGCCTTTCTTAAATAGGCAATTTTATGTCGCCTAAGAAGGTTCTAGATAATGAAACTTAATACCTAGGGATGACATACCTAACAATACATATAGAGTTGGCCAAATACATCTTTGACAATTATTTTAGATATTTCGAGTAGCCCAACTTCAGAAGGCCATAACTCTCAAACTATTGTTTCAATTGGCTATTATAACCTCATCCAGACACTCTAAAGCCTCCAACGATGAGCCTAAAGATTTTTCTACAAATTTTTCCATTGAAAATCTGCAATAACTTCTCTTATACTTATACTTGACCAATGAGATTTTTTATGGTAGGCTTAGGACTCTAAAATGAACCTTCCTATAGAAAATGAGAACATTCCAAGCTCATATGACAAACTTACTAAAAATAGCAAGTTCCCATAAATAGTAACCACCATGTCTAATAGTCCTTATTAAAATAGAAAAGACCGAGAAGAAAATATTTTTGGGTGATGCAAGATTGCTCTTACACCCAGGATGCTCCTGCATCATAAAGGCAAGTCTCTTCCTAAGCACTAAGAGTACAAAACTTGAGGTAAAGTGTCAACTTTATGACTAGGAAGAACCACTTTATACCAATTACTAAGGTGGTTAAGATGTTCTTTAGTTTGGCCTCAACTAAATCTAAGAAGGAATTTCTTGAGGTATGCTAAATAGAATTTAAAATCAAATAAAAAATATAACACATCAACAATAATTAGCATCCATACCTAATGCATAATTAACACCTATATCTATTGCTAGGTGAAGACAATATAGTTACAAATGACATGTATTTTAAGCTACAAGAAATATTTGCATATGGAAAGATAAATGCAAACATTACTATAATTCCTTAGAGAACTTTTATATTACATTATTAATATACAATAAAAATTTCTATACATATTAGACATATTTTTTTGATGATTGAGCTATTTGAGTTCACGTAAGTTGGTTTTCTCAATTTTAATATAAACTCATGAACAATATGCATATCTTATAGCTATTTCTAATGGTGCAAGAGTGCCTAGTCCAAGGTTTAGTTTAAGTTCTCCTTTATGGTTTGGGATGATGGGCTTGTACTAACTCTGGCCAAGTAAGGAATCATGATGATGAATAAGTTAGGAGTTGTTAGGTAGAAGTGTGTGGTGTGTTTCTAAGTTTTGGTTTGTGGCTTAAAAGGCATAGGTCTCGGACCTTGAGAAGTGTGAAGAAGGTGTGACTTTAATCCACCTTGTCATCTATGGTGGGATTTCAAGATTGTATATGGATAACAACTTGTTGGATATCAAGGAGGAGTTAGGAAGTGAAAAGATGTAAAAGATATCAAGTTGTGCAACATTTACGAAAGTTGTCAAATAGGCACAATGGATTAAAAACATACATATTGGTGTTTTAGGTTCACACTCATGTTTTGACATCATTTTTGACTCAACCTAGACATGTCAAGAGGTCCCAACATGATGGGGAGTAAAGTTGCTCATGAAACCCAAAAGTTGTCAAGTTGTGCAACATTTTGAAAAGTTGTTTGACAACTTTTTGAGCAAAAAATTGCAAAGTATAAGTTTGAGCTTGGTGGTTATGCCAACCACCTGCAACTTCTTTGGGAGGCTATATATCCATCATCCAAACATATTCCAATAGTTGGGAAGTGTAATAAGCTAAATTGAGCACATGAATGCACATTTTTCTAGAGAATTTTATGCATTTACATTACCTATATAGAAAAATGGATTGACCTGATCAATCTGGTGTTGGATTTGGTTTGTTCATGATTGTACACTACTTTTCTCTTTAAGTTGTTAGATTGTAAGTTTTTATCTGCTAAGGTTTTGAAATTTTTTTCTAATTAGGCAGTGTGTTGTCCCAATTTTGAGTTTTTGAGCAAAAATGGCTCTCCCATGAATTCTTTTCATGAGTTCTTCATGGTTTCAAGGGACATGGTAGAAAAACCTATGTACATAATGTATATTATTTTTGGGGCCTTGAGAAACATGGAAAAATATTTTAAGGTCATGCCCTATGCAAGTTTGTCACTTGGTTAGGAAATCACAGGTCAAGAAGAGAAGTTTTAAGGTTTGAATGTTTGTGGATACTTCAAACCAGTTGGTGCAAAAGAAGGATTTATAAGTAAGTTAAAATCCTACTAAGGGAAAATTTTCTAAGATGATTTTTGGAGGGTGAAATGCCATACCCTAGCCAGGTCAGTCAACTTTGTCTTGAAACCCTTAAAAGTATGCTAGAAAGTTACTTTTGGGTGTATGGACACTTCAGGGAATAGAGACCCACAATATCTTCATGTTTTCCCAAAAGGGTGTTTGAATATCTAGTTTGTTTGCTCCCTCCTTTGGAGCAATTTAGAGATAAAGTCCAAAACCTTAGTTTGGAGGGCTAATACTTGTAGCCCTATCTTGAGCAATTTTGATTTATAGGTAAGGAACTTGGTTCTAACTTGCAATATTAGTGTCCATAAGGTCAAGGGGAGTCCAAGACCATTGAGGAAAGTCATCACACAACATGGATGGAGGATTTGGTCAAGAAACCATAGGAGAAAGATCAACAATGAGATGTAAAGAAGCATTTGTGTAAGGAAACAAACCTAACTATTTGTATAACTAGGTTGGAGTGTGATTGGAGGATAGAGTTGTTAGAATCTTTTAGAATAACTGAGAGGGGAGGTGAATCAGTTATTCAAGGTTCCAAATGCCCTAATAAAACTTCTTCTTCTTCTTTTTTCACCAAATGTAGTGAACACATAAACCTTTTAACCATCCAAGCTTAAATCAATCATATTAGCAAGTTAAAGTAAATCAACATGCAAAGGTAAAACATGCAAGATCAACACATGACACAATGATTTACGTGGAAACCCAATTTGGGAAAAACCACCAGTAACATGCTACTTGATTCTCACTCTTCTGAAGTGATGCCCTATTAAAGGCCTGCCTTGTTAAAGGCTTACAACACACTGTTAAATGTGACCTTGTTAGAGGATTTCACCAAACTGTTAGGAATGGGCCTGGTTAAAGGACTTTAGAAAATTCACTCGGAATGTCACCCTGTTAAAGGATTTACCTCATGGCTATCAAACCAACCTAAGTCCATAGGATTTAAACTAATTGTTACAATTGCTAGAAAGTAACAACAATGAACTTTTGATCTGATATAACTTACAACATACTTTGCAGATTTTAGATCACACTTTTCAGTTTAGTCCTTATGCTTGGCTTTTATCTCTTCAGCTTTGACTGCTTGTCATCTATTCAAGCTTCGTCTCCTTGAGTCTTCTAACTCACTGTACTAATGCATCCATATTAGGGGTCTTCTTACTAAAATAGAGTAATTATGCTCTCTTTCCTCTTTTCCACCTTCTTCAGCACTTTACACTTTCATGCTTGACCACCCTCTCTCATTAATTTTTTTCATTAACTAATGACTCCTTATATAGAGATCTGATATACCTTTGCCGCTCAATTCTCCCTCTTCACTTTTAGGGTTTCAATATGGATTAGGTAAAATACAATGTATCTACCCCATATCTTGTTCTCTTCTAGAAACTTCGCCAGTTGTATCCTCAAAAACATTTTACATGGTGTTTTGTGCCACCAGCTCATCATTCTTATCTTCTATTTAATTTACAAACTTCTAAGTAATAACCTTGTCGGCTTAGTTTTGGTGAATCTTCGATCTTCGAAATAATGTAGCAACTCGGCATTATTTGTTTTACTGATGCTTGGCATCTCAATGTTACTCGGCATCTACACAAAACTGTGTTACTTGGCACTTACAAAAAACTGTGTTACTCGGCACCTACAGAAAACTGTGTTACTCGGCACCTACAGAAAAATGTGTTACTCGGCACCTGAAGATCACTCGGCTTATATGATATACTTGGCACCTTCTCTTAGTTGAGCTTTGTAAAAGACTTAGCTAACACCTAACCTCTTTAATATGTTTCAGTGTGCCCTTTTTTCTGTATCTTATAGTATGTTATCAAATACACTTTTTCATCAATGGCTTAGCTGATCCTAGTACTTCATTACAACATCATAACTTCAACCTTTCTCTAGGTGTTCTAGTTACATCTTATTGATTGCCACCACCTTGTCAACCAACTAATTGATAGTATTTGGATCACTAAAGCAATTGTCATTCCTGCAAGTAGCAAGTTTGACATCAATGACAAAACAATGATTGAGAACATTCTTTATCAATCCAACAACTCTTATTATCAATTCAATCATTTCTAACAAGAGTAAAGATCCTCTAGGGATTAGGGCATCAAGGAACCCTAATAGACTAGTGACAAGCCCAAATGAATCCTTAAAAAGAGAAGGATTTGGTAGCAAGACCTAGTTTTACATTTGAGTGGTATTAGATCAAGAAGCTTGGGAATTTTTGGGTAGATGTTTCAACTTGCAGAATTAGTTAGAGATTCCAATACGGTGAATAATGCATAATTGGCCAAAGATATAGGTGAGAAAAAGGAGAAGAACAAGATTCTTGAGGAAGCTTTGGAAGCAACAAAGACCAAGTTGGAAGAAGTTGTTGAGGCATCGAAGAAGAGGGAACAAGAAGGTGAAACTAGTAGCAAGGGTAAAGAGAAGGTTGATGAAGAAGACTTTATCCCTAAAACTGACCCTTATATCAATGAAAAACCATTCCTAAAAGACATCAAAGCCTAGGTGGAAAATCCCTAGAAGGAGTTCGCTTATTCAATGGAAAAATGGACCCTAAATTGGTGATGGAATGGGCAAAAGGAATAGAGAATCACTTTGAATGTGAAGGTGTGAGTGAAGCACAAAAAGTAAAAGTAGCCAAGTCTAGGCTAAGGGGATCAACCCTCACATGGTGGAAGTACCTCCAGGAAGAGAGGAAAAAAGTGGGGAAGAATCCCATTCCAAATTGGAATGCTATGGTAACCAAAATGAAAGAGCAGTACCTACCAGAAGATTATGAGGTTCAACTTCATAAGAAGAGGCAAAGTTTGAAGTAGAAGGACATGGATATGGCAACCTACACTAAAGAATTCTAAAAGTTGTGCTTGAGATCAAGAGTGAAGAAAATGAAGCCACCAAGGTAGCTAGATATTTAGGAGGTTTGAAATGGAGTATTCAAAAAGAAATCAATTTGTGGACACCTACAATAGTCCATAAATGCTTCCAAGTTACTTTGGAAGTGTAGGAAAAGAATAGAAAGAAGGAATACTCAAAATTTAGGGGAAGAGGTAAGGGCAAAGATAGAAGGGGTAGAAGCTAGAGTGGAAGAGGATATGACTACATGGCACAAGGAGACACCAAAGCAACTGAACAAAAGAGGGAAGTTTAGGAAGAAGAGGTTTCACCAGGGGCAGAGGCTCTAACACAAGTTGGAGAGAAAGGAGTAGTAACCAAGGAAGAGGTTCTTACTTTGTCACCATGAAATGTTATCATTGTCAACATCTAGAACATCCTGCCTATAGATGCCCTGAAAAAGGCTCAACTTCACAAGGAGCAACAAAAAGAGTCAACTATGTAAAAGAGAAATCTAGTAGCAACAACAAGCACTCTGAGGCACCCCTAGAATCAGAGGAAGGGGAGAATATGATGATAAGGAGAACGTTGATCAAAGAACTTATCAAAGAGGAACCAAGCTAGAGGAGAGCACTTTTTAGAATTAGAGGCAAGGTATGTAGATTTATCATTGTTTCAGATTCAATTGATAACATAATCAATGAAGAGGCAATCCACAAGTTGAAGTTAAAAAGGATCCCTCACAAAAATCCATATTAGGTAATGTGGCTCAATAAGGGTCATCATATAGTGGTTGGAGAACAAGCACAAGTGGAGTTCACTATAGGAAGATACAAGGATAGAGTACTATATGACATCCTTCCCATGGATGCATGCCACCTTCTACTTGGAAGGCCATGGCAATTTTAAATTCAGGCTATACATGCTGGGACTAAGAATTCATATTCATTCAAGAAGGATGGAGTAACTTT
Source organism: Cupressus sempervirens (assembly GCA_028749045.1). Classification (NCBI taxonomy): domain Eukaryota; kingdom Viridiplantae; phylum Streptophyta; class Pinopsida; order Cupressales; family Cupressaceae; genus Cupressus; species Cupressus sempervirens. The sequence continues at coordinate 296,771,567 of CM053786.1, read as the reverse complement.
CAAGATACAATCCTTGTTAGAAGAGGAAGAGTTGAAGACCTCAGGACCAAGTGTACTCATGTTTGGTGAGAAGAAGTTCTTGCACACTCTAGAGGAAGGGGATGGAGTTAGTTTTGCATTAGTCCTAAACACAAAAGATGGAAATACTACCAAGAAGGTAGAAATACCAAATGAAGTCCAAGAGTTAATTGAGGAATAAAAGGCCATTGTTAGTAATGGGAAACCTACCACCTTACCTCCAAAAAGACTTGTCAGTAACCAAATAGACTTTATCCCAGGAGCTACCCTACCAAATAAAGCTACCTATAAGATGACTCCTCAACAAAATGAGGAAATTGATAAACAAATCCAAGAGCTCCTAAACCAAGGCTTCATTAGCCTGTGTGTAGTCCCTACTATTTTAGCACTAAAGAAGGGGGGAACTTGGAGGCTTTGTATGGATTCTAGAGCCATAAATAGGATCACCATTAGGAATAGGTTTCTAATACCTATAATTGAAGACCTAATGGATTGTTTAGAGGAAGCCAAGTATTTCACTAAGATAGACATGAAGAATGGTTATCACCAAATTAGGATAAATGAAGGGGACGAATGGAAGACAACTTTCAAGACTAATGAAGGTCTATATGAATGGTGTGTGATTTCATTTGATTTATCCAATGCTCCATCCATATTTATGAGACTGATGAACTAGGTGTTGGCATATTACATTGATAAGTTTGTTGTTGTCTATTTAGAAGACATCTTGATTTTTAGAAAACTAAAGAGGAACATATAAGGAATTTATAGATTTTTTTAAAGAAGTTGCATGATGAAAAACTAATGATCAATTTGGAGAAATGAGACTTTATGAAGTAGGAGTTAGTATATCTAGGCTTTGTTCCATCTCAAAGTAACCTCAAAATGGACCAATAGAAGGTAAATGACATCTTAAGTTGGCCTACTCCTAACAATGCATCAGATGTAAGGAGTTTTCATGGACTAGCTCAATATTATAGGAAGTTTATCAGATATTTTAGTGGCATATTTGCTCTTATGTTGGACACAATCAAGGGAGGCATGAAGACAATGTTCATTTGGACACCTCAAGAAGATCAAGGTTTTGAAACCCTCAAGAAGAAAATAACAGAGCTTCATACCTTGGTACTTCCTAGTTTTGATAAGATATTCCAAGTGGAATGTGATGCTAGTAATGTAGCCATTGGAGCTATCTTAAGAAAATAAGGGAGACTAGTGGCTCTCATAGTGAAAACCACAATGATGCCAAGAAGAAGTACTCCTTTTATGACTTAGAGTTGTATGCCCTAATTTAGGCTCTCAAAAAGTGGAGGCACTATTTGCTCCCCAAGGAATTTGTTGTGTATTTTGACAACCAAGCCCTCGTCTTCCTGAATTCTCAAGACAAGCTAAGAAGAAAGCATATGAAGTGGGTGGAATGTTTGCAGGCCTACACTTTTACAATCAAACATAAGAAGGGAGTACAGAACAAAGTAGCTAATGTTTTGAGTAGAAGACTTCTCAAAGTCCAAGAAATTAAGCTTCAAAGCATAGGTATAGATAACTTCAGAGATATCTATGCTGATGATGAAGACTTTGCTCACATTTATAAGGTATGCAAGGAATTATAAAAAATAAAATCATAGGGAATTTGCTAATTATACATTGCAGAATGACCTATTGTTTAAAGGCAATCAACTTTGTGTTCCTAGAGGATCAATGTGAGAGAGTTTGATCCAAGAAAAGCATAATGGAGCACTTATTGGTCATTTTGGAGGCAACAAGACTCAAGAGTTAGTTGCTAGGTTGTATTTTTGGCCTAAGATGACTAGGGACATCAAGTAGTATGTTGAGAGTTGCATAGTATGCCAAAAATCCAAGGGGACATCCTCAAATGTTGGTCTTTACCAACCACTTGCAATCCCTAGTAGACCATGGGAGTGCATCAATATGGATTTTGTAGTTGGTTTGCCAAAAAAAAGGAAGGGATTTGATAACATCTATGTAATTGTGGATAGGTTTAGTAAGAAGGCTCACTTTGTTCCTTGCAAGACTATCCATGATGCTTGTCAGATAGCTAATCTATTTTTCATATAGGTAGTTAGGATTCATGGGCTACTAATGAGTATTATGTCAGATAGGGACACCAAATTCATGAGTCACTTTTGGAAAACCCTATGGAGGAGACTGGGAACTAACTTGTCTTTTGGATCTACCTACCATCCATAGATTGGTGGTCAAATAGAGGTTACAAATAAAAGTCTTGGAAATCTCCTAAGGCGTCTTACTAAGGAGTATGGGAAAACTTGGGATCAACTCATTGGACAAGCTGAATATGCCTATAATGATACCATAAATAGGTCCACAGGTAAGAGTCCCTTTGAGATAGTCTATGATTTACATTCGAGAGGAGTGTTAGAGTTGAGAAACTTGAAGGATGGGATCCCAAGTAGTAGCTATGTTGACGATTTTGCACAAACAATGAGAGAGATCCAAGAAAAAGTCAGGAAGACATTGGTTGAAAATGCTGATAGAGTTAAGAAAAAAGTGGATGCCTCAAGAAAGGATTTATAGTTTTAGATTGGAGATGGAGATCTTGTGATGGTTCACCTGAACAAAGAAAGGTTTAAAAAAGGGACACCACGCAAGCTCCAAATGAGAAGGCTAGGACCCTCTAGGATACTTGCCAAGTATGTAGAAAATGCATATGAAATTGACCTACCTATAGACCTAGGCATGCCACCAATTTTTAATGTTGTAGATTTGGTTGCTGAGAAAGGACCTAACTCATTTTCTAATTAGAATGTGCAGGAGATCCTACAAGATGTTGAAAGCCTTCAGCTTAGTCCTCCTCAACCTCTATAAGCAACCAAAGTATTGGATTCTAGAGCCTACAAGAAGACTAGGACCAAGGCTTACAATGAACATCTTATCCAATGGTTGGAAAAATGGGATGTTGATGCCACTTGGGTGAGAGAGTTAGATTTCAAAAGGTTGGGCATTGATTCCAGCCTCATCAATCCAAGGATGGATTAGCTTCTTTTGTTTGGGGAAGTATGGTGTAGGAGCACCTAGTCCAAGGTTTAGTTTAAGTTTTCCTTTTTGGTTTTGGATGATGGGCTTGTACTGACTCTAGCCCAAGTCAAGATGTTGAATAAATTAGGAATTGTTAGGTAGAAGTGTGTGGTGTGTTTCAAAGTTTTGGTTTGTGGCTTGGGTAAAAGCACAGATCTGTGTCACTGTTTGTGATACAAAAACCTATTTTGGTCAAATCTCATTTCTGTTAACTTCATAATGGTTTTTGACACTTGAGTGCCAATACACTTACCTACTTTCTATATTGGAGCCGAGTACACCATGAATGCCAAGCCACAACATGAGCCGAGTTAGGAAAGACTTCAGGTGCTGAGTGATCTTCATGTGCCGAGTAGTTTTCAGATGCCAAGTGAAGATCAGGTGTCGAGTAAAGTTCAAGTGTCGAATGACTTTAAGTGCCTAGAAAAATAAAGTGCCGAGTGATATTCAAGTGCCGAGTAAAGTTCAAGTGTCGAATGACTTTAAGTGCCGAGCAAAATAAAGTGTCGGGTGATATTCAAGTGCCGAGTCATAGATAATGCCGAGAAAATAGTAGGTGTCGAGTAATATCAAGTGCCAAGTTATTCAAAGTGCCGAGTAACACAAGGTGCCGAGTGATACAATTTTGTTTAGGTGCCGAGTTATCCAAGAAACAACATTTGCCGAGCACCAAGTAATGCTTCAGGAGCCAAGTAACTCAGAATATCAGCATAAGAGTTTGTAATTACACAAACTATGATGCAAACAGTTTTTGTAGCCAACATAAGGTAAATCTCGAAGGATTAAATGATAAGATCAAATCTTTTATCTTTCCTATGCAATCTACATGCAGCCAATAAGAAAAATGATGAAGGCATGCAACCAATGGAAGAAATGAAAACAATGAGCGAAAAATAGAGATTGAATATGGATCGTAGATCCATACCTAACCCTAAATCCTCAAATGTATTTATAAGGAAGATGAAATTTCATTGTAAAATATACGAGCGGATATACAAGGGTGTATAAGGAAATCTACTTTCAGAACAAGGGTTATCAGATCACAAAAGGATCAAGATCAGAGAAAGCAGAAAAAATGCCTGCATTCAACAATCAAGGATTGTAATCTATCAGGTTCATTGTACCTAATACTTTCTAGTAATTGTATTAGAATGAAAATCCTATGGTGATAGGTTAGCTTAACAACTATTTCGTAGATCCTTTAAATAGGTGATTAAATCCTTTAACAGGGTGACACTTCATATAAAGTGTTTGTAAATCCTCTAACCAGGTCACTATTGACACAATGTAAAGCCTTTAACAGGGCAGACCATCAAAAGTGGTTGAACAATATTGCTGCAATAATTTTTGTGGGTATCATCCCCACCCCAGTTTTACCTTCTTATTCCTGGAGAGTTTCTGGCTTACCAAATTTAGTGTTATGTGTTGTTGATGCATGTCTTAGTATCATGTTTACTTAATGAATTTACATGCATGCAATTTACTTCCACCTAAAAGTTTTATTGGATAAAAGTGTGATACTTCTGATTCACCCCCCCACCCCCCTCTCATAAGTATTATTCCTATTTGAATATTCCAACAATTAGTATCAGAGCAACCAGGTTCTCACAAAGAAAAGTTTGACAGCTTGAGAAAAAGATCTAAAGATGGAAGTTTTCAAACTTGAAAAGATCATTGAAAACCAGGTGATTGATGTGCATCTCGCTCTACAAAAAGTAGAAGAAGCAAGAGTGGAATTAAGAAAATCTTTAAAGAGAAGAAAGGAGATAGCCATAGCTGAAAATGATATACACTACAAGGAGGTTGATACCACACAAGTGTTTGCCAATGGAGACACTAAAGAATTTGATGCAACAATAGCAGGACTGATGGAGAAAAACAAAGTTCAAACAGAGGAGATAAGATCTCTCAAGATGGAACATGAATCACAGGCCATAATGATATGTGAAATTACTAAACAAAAGAAAAGAGCAGTTGAGGATAAAGTCATGATGGAAAATGACAAAAGAAATCTTGCAAACAGACTTGAAGAAAAATGTACTGAATTGACAAGGATCTGAAACATGCAGATGGATACACTTGCCCAAATGATGAACCTTCATCATGAACTCAATGTGAAAGATATTGAGATCTCTACTTTGAAGATGCAAAATGAACAAATACAGAATGAATTGAACAAAGAAAAAGAGGCAGCAAAGAATCTCAACAAGTCAAGTGAAGCCATCAAGTATTTTGAACAATTGATGAAATTCTCAAGATCTGCCCATGATACATCAGGACTTGGATACAACAGTACTAAAGTTGGAGAATCATCAAAGAGTGCTGAACAAAGAAGTGACAAAGGTAAGGATTCAAAACCCACTTTCCATTACTATCATAAGAAGGGGCATACAACTAATGTTTGCAGGAGTAGAATATTCAATCAATCAAATACACCCAAGAGTAAAAACTTCTGTCACAAGTGCAACATGCAAGGACATATAACACAAGATTGCAGATCCAATGTCATAAGTACTCAAAGATTTGATGGACATTGTGATAATTGCAAAAAGTATGGACATAGGGCATCTGAATGCAGATCAAAACCTATGTGGACATCAAATCAACCAGCAAAATCAAAAGGGAATGGAAGTCATTTTCACTAGGATTACAACACCAGGTATAGCTGTCATTATTGTCAAGAATATGGACATATGTCCCAGAACTGCACAAGAACACATTTCAAAAGGAACTACAAGAGATGGTTGAACCAAACCACATGTTTCAGTTGTCTGAAAACTGGTCATACCAGCAGAAACTGTCCTACAAGATTAAAGGCACCCAAGACTGAAGAAAATAAGGGCAAAGAAAAGATTGATTTCGAAAATATAAGAGGGCAAATGAATAAAACTTGGAAAAAGAAAGATGAGTGCAACACATCAAGTGGAGGGATCACTTCACCCAATGGGTCAAGTGATCACACTTCATCAAACTAAGCATGAGAAGTATACGGGACTGATATACAAAGCTATATCACACATCAGTCCCAAGACAAAGAAGCTATGCAAAGTATAAATCTGCATGAGACAAGATGTCAAGACAAAATCTAAATAATGTTGCCAAGCTATCTTTGGATGTCGAGTTAAACTCCAACACATGTCGAGCTCCTAACAGTGATCGAGTTGATAACTGATGCCGAGTTAGGTCAAAAAAATTTAGAAGCTGAGTTGGCAATTGAGCATTTAATGCAATAAAAATAGGGTATATTATCGTGATTTTAATCAGTTTTACTCATCCTGATCAAGAAGCAAAGAAAAAAAAGAGAGCAAAGCAACTTCACAGCAAAGAATTCAACATTTCAAGCTGATTGCAACCTCTCCCAACGTGTTTTCATCGATCTTGAGGTATTTTTCATTTGTGCCGAGCTATGCAGTTTTATATTTTGTAAAAAGGAAACCCTAGTTTACATAAATGGCATCAAGTTCCAAGAAAACTGAGGACAAAAAGTCATTTGAAGTTCAGTTAGTGTCCAATGAGGTCAAGCAACTTGATTTTTGTCCCATACTTGAAGTTGCATATAAAAATGACCCAGCCAGAGCTCTCTCCCAAATACCCCCAAAAGTCGTAATGGTTCAAGACGTTAGGAAATGCTACAATTGTAAGATAAGTGCCCTAGGAGATATGGAAATAAGGCAAGCCCATGAAGAATTGGGCGTAGATGGAGTCTTAAGAGATGAATTCAAAATTGCTGAAAGAAAGGGTTTGACCCGAGTTTTGAGCTTTCCCACCGTATTCAAGAAAAAATGGATTAGACTTGTGCTGAGCAGAATCCATGGTGGTAGCTTGTGGTTAGAAGATATTCCCATCAAATTAACCAAAGAAATCATACATAGAGTAACAAGGTACCCAAACCTAGATCAGTTCAAAACCTTGAGGAGTGAATCGAAGGAGGTTATTGAAAAGAACACTAGTGCTCAGTGGAATAAGAGAGTAGAGTCATTGCCCATAAGTTCTACCAATCCAGTAGACTCAAAAGTGTACCATGTATTGCAGTAGATGTAGGCTACAAATTGGTGAAAAAGGATCATACTTATGATCTTGCAGAACTGCAACTACAACAGATTAATGAAAACCTAGCTGTCATAAGAAGGACAAAGGGCACTCAATGCAAATTTGGAGCAATTCTAGTTTGTATATTCTTCTATGTTCAAAATGAGTTTCCCTCTTTTGGAAAAGTAACATGGAGGAATGATAGAATAATCATTGCCCAAATCAATGAATATATAGAAAAAATGGGAGAAAATTTTGATACCCTGATGACAAGCTATTTCGAAGATTTCAAGAAATCCATGAAACAAAGGATGAGAATACTAGTTACTTTAGTAGAAGAACATGTTAATGATATATGTTTCTTGGTTGATATTGACTTCACATACATCCAAGCAGCAATTCCAAGAGTGATATGACTAAGGCCATTTGGATATGAAATTAATGTCGATGAGGCATCTGCAGCAATAACTACATTATTGGCAGAAGAAACAGATAAAAGTGCTCCACATTTTGGCACTTATGATGTAGTAAGGTCAAAATTAAACGGAATTAAAGACTGCTTCCACATTAAAGAAGAAAGACAAATTGTTAAAGAAGATTAAGAAGAAATTTGGTGAAGAAATTGAGGCTAAAGCAGAAGAAGAAGATGATGACAATGATGATGAAGATGAGCAAGAACAAGGCCCCATGGAATTAAATCAAGGACTGGGTGAAGACAAGGAGGAAGGTGCAGAAGACAAAGAAGCCAAGGAAGCACCAAATGAAGCTAAGTCAAAGAAAAGAAAGGCAACAGAATGGCCTCCAGCTCAGCAAAATCCAAAGAAATCTGCCATGCCATCACCTCAAAAACCTACAACACGAGCTGCAACAAGGGCCTCCACTCAAAAGGCTAAAGAGGAAGTTACAAAGAAGAAACAAATCAAAGAAACACAGGAAGAGCCGAGGAAAAGAAGAAGATATGTGGCTCAACCTGATACTGATGAAGAAGATCAATCTGAAAAGGTAAGCCATTCTTCAGTTGATATTTTATGTAAAAAGATTGAAAATGGTGATTTAAGAAACTTAAATAAAGTTGATTTCAATAAGTTTACCAAAGAAGAATAGAATAGGATAGAAGAAATAGTCTATGGAATGATGGCATAGTTCAAGTACACTCCACTTGAACTAGATGGACAATTGCCAAAAGAACTGTCTAAAATTATAGAAGACAGATGGCATTTTTGTTTGAAAATGGAAAAGGAAGTGAGGGAATCAACCCTAGCAAGCGTATTGCTGGATTTGACTAAGGAACAAGTAAAGAAAGCAGTCAACAGGCATAATAATAGGTTTACACCTAAATACAGGGTATTCGTCATACTCCAAAACAAGATGGAAGAAATTGTTCAAAGAACAATAAAATCATGGAAGAACTTGTACAAGAAGATTGAAGATTTTCTTGAAGAAGAATACATGGAAGAAGCTGTTGCTCCACTAGAAGAGAGGAGAAAAAGGAGAGAAGAGAAGACAGTAGAAGAGAAAGTAGAAAAAGAAAAGAAAGTAGAAGAAGAAAAGAAGATAGAAGAAGAGAAGAAGGAAGAAGAAAAGAAAGATGGAGAGGAGGAAAAGACACAGAAACAAGATATAACGGCAACAACTGAGTAAGAGCAGCAACCAGATTAGAGTGTGGAAGACACACAATTGCCACCCTCTAGCCCTCCTCAAGTATCCATCACACCTGCAGAAACTATAACTATTATTGATGTTCCTAATACTTCTGGTCAGAATATCAATCCATTAACTCCAGAAGATCTCAAAAGAATCCTTGACCAATCTACATAACAAACATTATTATGTGCAGATCCAGTATTGGTCAGTATGGATGAATTGCAAAAACTAGTAGAAAGCACAGTTAGAGATAAGGTGAATCCACAAGAACCACCTTCCATCATTTTTGTAGCTACTAGTAGTCAACTTCAAATGCCAACAGTTATCTCAACAGGCATAGTTGATACTACAATACAGAAGCTGAGTGCAGTTGTAGAAAAAGGAACAGAATAAATAGGACAAACTATTACATCTGATCCTACATCAAAAATACAAGGTGCACTTCCTAAGATTACCATAATTGATCAAGATAGAAGACAACATGAGGAAGAAAAAGTCGAAACCCCTAAAGAGCAAGAGGCAATACAAACATTGATAAATTTGCCTACCTCGAGAACTCCTTCACACTAGCCATTGCAAATATCTGTACCAACATCTAGTACTACAAAATTTGCAAGGGTACGTCACTATGGAGACCTCAAATTAGATAAGGAGATAGTCATACCAGGCTATGACTCAAAAACTATACCCATTGATCAAATAAATGAGGTGCAGAAAGCACTGAATAGGAGAAAAAGACAAGAGATACTTAGGAAGGAGCATAAACAAAAGCAAACACTACATGAGATTAAGGACATCTTTATGGATGCCTTCAGTTTGCAATCACTAGATGAGTCAAAGCATATCATGGAGCAATTAACAGATATTGTTGACCAGGTGACAAATGAAGACCAAGAGACAAATGCAAAACTTATGGAATGGTCTGAAAGAAAATTCCAAGGAAAAGTAAATGAGCAAATATCAAGTCAAATTGCATTTTCCCAGGTTGAATTGGCAAAGCTAATTGACAAAGTGAAAAAGGTACTTGAGAATATATTCTCATTGTACAAAAAGTTGTGTGATTTTTCATACTTCACACAAGAGACTAGCCAAAAGACAATGAGCTTGGAAAGAAATTTAAATATTTCTAGCATGCAGCTACCTAAAGATCTAGCTCAAAGTGAGAAGCATTTTACCCAGACGCTTCACACTCAAAAGGAAATAGTTGTGTTAACAATAGAAGAGGCCAATATCAAGGCAAAATTGATATAGCTCCAGTCCTCCATTACCCCACATTTAGAAATACTCCATAAAGAGCAAGTCTATGCTGAAACTGTTCTCAAGAAAGACCCTAATCTTTCTACATTAGATGGACTTATTCATCTTGCTGTAGAGACTGCCATCTAGCATAAGTCACTAGAAATTGCTTTAAACAATTGGGATGCAGCTCTCGGGATGATTATGGAGGTAAACAACACATTCTTGGCTAAATATGGTCTTAACCCTTAAACATTCTTTGACATAAGTGTCAAAAAGGGGGAGAAGAAAAAGAGATATAATAGGGGGAGATATAGATATTATGAAGATGAATTAATGGGGGGAGAAAAGATAAAAGCAGGAGCATGATATACAAATAATGGCAAAATCAACTCAGGGGGAGTTACACAATTTTTGAGGTATATATTGTAAGTTACAAATTTTGATCAAGTTTTCTTTAAACTCTGTATATACCAAAAAGATTAGTAAATGTACTCATAAGGTCAGTTAAGTGTTTTTGTCACTCATGTCAAAGAGGGAGATTGTTAACTTCATAATGGTTTTTGACACTTGAGTGCCAATACACTTACCTACTTTCTATATTAGAGCCGAGTACACCATGAATGCCAAGCCACAACATGAGCCGAGTTAGGAAAGGCTTCAGGTGTCGAGTGATCTTCATGTGCCGAGTAGTTTTCAGATGCCGAGTGAAGATCAGGTGCCGAGTAAAGTTCAAGTGCCGAATGACTTTAAGTGCCGAGCAGAATAAAGTGCCGGGTGATATTCAAGTGCCGAGTCATAGATAATGTCGAGCAAAGAGTAGGTGCCGAGTAATGTTAAGTGCCGAGTTATTCAAAGTGTCGAGTAACACAAGGTGCCGAGTGATACAGTTTTGTTTAGGTGCTGAGTTATCCAGGAAACAACATGTGCCGAGCATCAAGTAATGCTTCAGGAGCTGAGTAACTCAGAATATCAGCATAAGAGTTTGTAATTGCACAAACTATGATGCAAACAGTTTTTCTAGCCGACATAAGGTAAATCTTAAAGGATTAAATGATAAGATCAAATCTTTTATCTTTCCTATGCAATCTACATGCAACCAATAAGAAAAATGAAAAAGGCATGCAACCAATGGAAGAAATGAAAACAATGAGCGGAAAATAGAGATTGAATATGGATCGTAGATCCATACCTAACCCTAAATCCTCAAATGTCTTTATAAGGAAGACAAAATTTCATTGTAAAATATACGAGCGGATATACAAGGGTGTATAAGGAAATCTACTTTCAGAACAAGGGTTATCAGATCACAAAAGGATCAAGATCAGAGAAAGCAGAACAAGTGCTTGCATTCAACAATCAAAGATTATAATCTATCAGGTTCATTGTACCTAATACTTTCTAGCAATTGTATTAGAATGAAAATCCTATGGTGATAGGTTAGCTTAACAGCTATTTCATAGATCCTTTAAATAGGTGATTAAATCCTTTAACAGGGTGACGCTTCATGTAAAGTGTTTGTAAATCCTCTAACCAAGTCACTATTGACACAGTGTAAAGCCTTTAACAGGGCAGGCATTTAACAGGGCAGACCATCAAAAGTAGTTGAACAATATTGCTGCAGTAATTTTTGTGGGTATCATCCCCACCCCAGTTTTACCTTCTTATTCCTAGAGGGTTTCTGGGTTACCAAATTTCAGTGTTATGTGTTGTTGATGCATGTCTTAGTATCATGTTTACTTAATGAATTTACATGCATGCAATTTACTTCCACCTAAAAGTTTTATTGGATAAAAGTGTGATACTTCTGATTCACCCCCCCTCTCATAAGTATTATTCCTATTTGAATATTCCAACAATTTCTCTATGAAAACTCAATTTTTTTCAAAAACTAAAAATACCCTTTTATAGATCTCAAATTCAATATCATCATTATATAAATTTTTGAGTGTTTTGATTAGTTATAATATTTTATAATCTCAAAATATTATAAGTCGATATTTCAACATTTCAGAAGATGCTCTCTCAAAAAATGAAAAAAAATAGTAAATCATATCAAAAAAATAAAAAAATTATATTTATCACTAGAGGAGAGAATCCTCTTCACCAAAATGTAATTTTTTTTCAAGAAGGTATAGATTTGATAGGGAAGTTTTGACGAGAGGAAAAAAATGTTGGATTCTGACAAGGTCAAACTTGAGTACTTATAACAAAGAAAATATAAATCAAAAATAATTATTTCTTTTTTTGTTCACTAGCTATACATGTCATCTATGAAATATTTTCAAATTAGAACAAAAAAAGATGATTTGCACATACTTGTTTGACGGGAACTACATCCTATATTTTTTACAGTTAAAAAAGGGACTTCAAAATAAAATAAAATGAATAAATTCTTAAAAAACTATAAAAATTATAGGCATAAAATTCATACAATTCTACACATTTCATCAGTTTACATCATCTTCATATTTTAAACACAAATACCATTTTTTTTGTCATTAATGTTGAACTGTCACATTTTGATATCCCGTTTCTTTATAAAAGGTGACACAGGTTTGTGCTTTTACCCACTTAAGAGGCATAGATCTAGGACCTTGAGAACTGTGAAGAAGGTGTGACTTTAATCCACCTTGTCATCTATGGTGGGATTTCAAGCTTTTATATGGATAATGACTCATAGGATGTCATGGAGGAGTTAGGAAGTGAAAAGATGTAAAAGATGTCAAGTTGTGGAACATTGGTGAAAGTTGTCAAATAGGCACAATGGCTTAAAAACATATGTATTGGTGTTTTAGGGTCACACTCATGTTTTGACATCATTTTTGACTCAATCCAGACATGTCAAGAGGTCCCAACATGATGGGGAGTAAAGTTTCTCATGAAACCCAAAAGTTGTCAAGTTGTGCAACTTTTTGAAAAGTTGTTTGACAACTTTTTGAGCAAAAAGTTGCAAAGCGCAAGTTTGAGCTTGGTGGTTATGCCAACCACATGCAACCTCTTTGGGAGGCTATATATCCATCATCCAAACATATTCCAATGGTTGGGAATTGTAATAAGCTAAATTGAGCATGTGAATGCACATTTTTCTAGAAAGTTTTATGCATTTACATTACTTGTACGAACAAATGGATTGACCTAATCAATCTAGTGTTGGATTTGGTCTGTTCATGATTGTATAGTACTTTTCTCTTTACGTTGTTAGATTGTGAGTTTTCATCTGCTAGGGTTTTTAAAAGCTTTTCTAGTTAGGCAGTGTGTTGTCCCAGTTTTGGGTTTTTGAGCAAAAATGGTTGTCGCATGAATTCCTGTCATGAGTTCTTCATGGTTTCAAGGGATACGGTAGAAAATTCTATGTACATAATATATATTAGTTTTGGGGCCCTAAGAAACATGGCAAATATTTTAACGTGATGCCCTATGCAAGTCTGTGCACTTGGTTAGGAGATCACAAATCAAGAAGGGAAGTTTTGAGGTTTTAAAATGTGTGCATACTTCAAACTAGCTGGTGCAAAAGGAGGAAGAATAAGTAAGGTAAAATTATACCGAGGGAAAAGTTTCTAAGATGAGTTTTGGAGGGTGAAATACCATACCCTAGCTAGGTCAATCAACATTGTCTTGAAACCCTTAAAAGTAGGCTAAAATGTTGCTTTTGGGTGTAAGGACACTTCAGGGAATATAGACCTACAAAATCTTGACATTTTCCAAAAGGGTATTTGAAATCTAGTGTGTTTGCCCCCTTCTTTGGAGCAATTTAGAGATAAAGTCCAAAACCTGAGTTTGGAGGGCTAATCCTAATAGCCCTATCTTGAGCAATTTTGATTTATAGGTAAGGAACTTGGTTTTAACTTGCAAGATTGGTGTCCAGAAGGTCAAGGGAAATCCAAGACAATTGAGTAAAGTCATCATACAACATGGATGGAGGATTTGGCCAAGAAACCATAGGAGCAAGATCAATAATGAGGTGTGAAGAAGCATTTGTGTAAGGGAACAAACCTAACTATTGGTGTAATTAGGTTGGAGTATGATTGGAGGATAGAATAGAGGTCCTCTAGGGATTAGGGAATCAAGGAACCCTAATAGACTAGTGACAACCCTGAATGAATCCTTAAAAATAGAAGGATTTGGTAGCAAGATCTAGTTTTACATCATCTAATCTATTGGTCAATGAAGGTTTTATCTTAGGTATATGATAGATCATAACTTGCAATAATGGTGGTTATTTATTGGGTGACAATGTGTGAATATAACATTAGGAATGACATACAAAGTTTTGACGGAAAATTGTCGATGCATACATTTGGGAATACTTAAGGTTCGTGGATGACTCAATAATCTTATCACTTCAAGGTTGGGGATTAAGCATATAGCCAAAAGCAAGGGAGTCCGAAGATAATTTCAAAGGGATAACATAATAAAAATGGGTTAAGTATTAGAGCATAAGGATAGTGTATGATAGATAAGTATAAAGGGGAAGGATGAAAGTATGACTTTGATAAATGTAAAAGAGAAAATAATCATGTCAAGGTCTCAATCAATAAATATTATCATGGAAAGGTTATCAAAGTGAATGAAATTTTTAGATAATGATGCATATAAGAGAAAGATTAGGGTTTGGTGGAAAGAGATGATGGAATGTAGAAGTTTGATCCTACAATAATAATAAGGGAAAACTAAAAATTGAAGGAAAAATGATAAATTAAAAGGGGAAGTTCAATTGGTTGAAAAAAGAAAAGGTAAGCTTGGATTTAGGAAGGCAAGATCATGTGAGTTAGTATGAAAGTAAAACAACCTAGAAAAAGTTAGAAAATGATTAAAAGATCTGATAGTTAGAGAATACTAGGATTTTAGCATTTGCTAGTGCATATAGGCCTAATCAATGAATATGGGGAAGATTTTTTTTTGACTAGGGTAGAACAATTTAGATTTTGTAGAATTGATTATAAATGGTAGTTCAAACAATATCAAGACACACAATGGAGTAGGATTCAAACATCAATAAACACAATCAAAATGAATACTAATAGCTTCAACTTGTTAGTAAGGATATTTAATTATGTGATGTTTCCTTCTAGTCAAAATTAAGTAACTAAAGGGTTTAATCTAAGTGTAAGAAATATTCAACTCTTAGATGTAATCTTGTATTTACCTTAATTTGAATTCTAAAATATTAACTAATCTAAATAAATGATTTAGACATAATTTCAATATATGTTTTTTATTTAGTAATTTTGATCGATTTGATTCATTGATTGCCTTGAATCTATTAGCAAGAACTTTATCATGTTTTTCTCTTATCATGTAAACACTCTGGATTTTCAAAAGGATTTATAATTATTAGTTTAAATCAAAATTAAAACCACAATCTATATAAGTTAATTAATACAATGTCACAAATAAATTTGATCTAGCTATTTTTAATCCATAATGCAAAGATTACAACATTACCAATCTATATAGCATTGTACATAATTAATATATTTTGAATTCTAATAAAAAATTTTATTGAAAAAATTAATCTAATATTCAAAATAATAAGTAAAATAGATTTCCATGCCTAGAGATTTGTTTGGTAAAGATGATAATTTACGAACCCATTTAGCTCATTTTTAAAATTTTAAAATCCATAAAATAGTTTCTGAATTATGACTTGGACCTTTTTGGTTCACTCGGAGAATAGTAGAAGAAAGATTAAAATCTTTAGAACCATAAGAAATAGTGGTAGAAACTATTTAGTATTATGGAAAGCTCCAAGTGTTTACAAAACTAGTGCAGCAAGTAGCTCCGTGATATTGCGATATCTGCAATCTGCAAAAAATGGAGAAGAATATTACAATGGTGCCTGGTAATGCGGATGAGGGTTACGGTAAAATGGTTCGACAAAAAGTTATCTCACTTCACAAAACAATGTAGGGTAATGTGGGTAACTGAACCTCGATAAGGCATCGAACTGGGTTTAGAAAAAAGGTCGAATTGGAATTGGTTTTCTAATTCCATCTTTTGAGAGGGAAGATTGGTATGCCTATTTTGGACTAAAGTTAGAAAATGCAAATTCTAATTTTTCTTTTAGCTTTTACAAACAAACAACATATTTCAAATATCAACTATTTAGTTTTCCCAATTCCTACTATCAAATGGGGCCCAAGTCTACATTGAATTAATTTTTTATTATCTTTTTTCTTTTCTAATTTTGAAATAATTTAACTAATAAAAAAAGATGGGAGAATAGAAAACTAAGTGCAATGTTATATTGTAACAATGGAATACTTCAAAGGTAAGGAAACTCCTTGATAAATTTAGATAAGATGCCTTTAAATTGACTCACTACCTTGCTTGCACAAACATGGAAGGAGGGGTAACAAAATTTAAAAAAATCTCAAATGCTTCTAATGAGATATCCAAATATGACACTTAAGCTAGAATCCTCAATCAAAATCATGATTAGGGAGGAACATTATTTGATAAGGGTAGGTGGAGTTATTCAAAGGAACAACTAAGGTTGAAATTAGATGCCAAAACAGTAGAGAAACAATCAGAACTGGCATATTTCACATCAACTTCAAATGTTGAGATCAAAAACTTTTTGGAATCATTCTGTCAAACAATTCGCATGGCTTGTTTAGATTGGATTGCTTCCATAGTTTGTATACATGTCTAGTAGGGTTGTTGAAGGTGCAACATTAGACAAAATTCCTCTTTTCATATCATATGATAGATGCCAATATTTGTTACAAAGTTCTCATTTGGGTACAAGAGGGGCGAATGCTAGTAGAAGCCAGGAGTGTGTTTGAAAAGATGAGCCAAAAATGGAAAGATGTGTTTTTATCATCACCAAAATATCATCTTTTATCATTTGGAAAATTATGGAACTATGAGAAGTAGCTAAGGGTTGAGATACTAATTTACCTGCATACCGATAAGTGCATTCTAAAGGGATCACATTCCTTCTCAGGCATCTTATTAAGATATACTACTAATTTAACAAATATAGGGTAAACGTGGAATTGACTTCGAGTATGACTTTACACCTACAAATCATATTTGATTGAAAGTATCTTTAGCAAACACATTTTGTGCATCTTGTGCAATTGTTGAAAACCAAATTTCTTTGAGGTATCCTATCAAACAATTTGTGTGTCTTACTTATGCTTTCTCAATTTGGAGACATGTCTATAGAAAGTTTGTAACTGCAACCTAAGATTCTCCATTCCATAAAGTTTTCATGGACGACAATTATACCCATTTTAAAGCTCCAATTAACTGTGCAGGTAAGTGATATGCTTGAAAATTAAATCCATTCAGGTGGGAACCTTTTTTTTGCATATGATGGGTAGGATAATTGATTTAAAATTTTAACTTCTTGTATGAGAGTAAATGGACATAAGTAATGACAATAGGAAATGAGGACAGTGAGAGGTTAGGAGGGTTCACAACAGCCATTCCAAGCTATCAATGCTTTGCCCATCCATTTTAGACATGTCCTCTCTATTTGAGTCGATACCTTGTTCAAACTTATCATTTGTAGTAAG
The DNA here is from genome assembly GCA_028749045.1 of Cupressus sempervirens. Taxonomy (NCBI): domain Eukaryota; kingdom Viridiplantae; phylum Streptophyta; class Pinopsida; order Cupressales; family Cupressaceae; genus Cupressus; species Cupressus sempervirens. The sequence continues at coordinate 296,754,057 of CM053786.1, read as the reverse complement.
TCGATACCTTTTTCAAACTTATCATTTGTAGTAAGTTGCTAGTGAAGAATTGGTCTTATTGTTAAGTAAGAACATTTCTATAATAGTTTCAAAATTGTTTCCATCAATCCTATTCTTTGCAATCATTTCTTTAAAAAAGTGATTTTAAATCTATTTTGCATGCTTCCTAAGCACTATTTGAGAGGAACTACACATTAGATAGCACAATTGTAATTGATATCCTTACAGTAATACATGACCACTTATATATGTCCAAGTGTATTGAGAAATTCCCATACTTGTTCTAAAGCTCCTATTTTAAAGATGGTTTAAATATCACATATTAAGGCTTGATTCATAAGTTAAAAGTGTTAAATAATTAGAGTTGATGTTTAAAGATAGCACCCATGTTATCATTGGGAGTGAGAATTCTAGGAAAGGGTGTTGAATCTAGCTTATATTTTGCTTTGTTATCTAGAATGAATTTGTTTTCCTTACCAAATTACCATTTTTGATAGCTTAAAAAATAGCCCAAAGCACTTGAGTTTCCTTAAATTTCCTTTTTTCCTTTCACATAGCAAATTATAAAATCATTAACAAAATATTTACTTAACCCACCAAGCTTTATGTCAAAGCCTTTTTGGCCTTCTGTATCCATATGTTGCATGTAATTTTTCTCAAGTTCCACTTTCCAGTGTGTGCATAGCTGACCTTCAATCATTGGTGGCCACTCGTAAATGGGAAAATTAAGTCTAGAAAAACAAGTCAACTTTGACTATTTAATACTTTTACCCTAGGAATCAATTTTTATTCATGCATATATGATTAATTTGATATTTTAAATTATATTTATTTAATATATTAAGTATATGTGTAGACATTTCCTTAAGTTCATTTCTTTGTAAAAAATAAGTGTCAAGTAGTGGTGTATACTTGTCATTAGAGTTCATAGTCTTATATTATGGTTACTTTTATGAGGTTGTTAGACCAATGGCCACAAAAATAGTGCAAAATAATAGGAGTCATTTTAATCAATATCATATTTTGATTTAGTTCTTATAATCATTTAGTTATAAAGTCAAATTTTAGTGAAATCTATTTTAGGAAACTATATTTAGTTTGTTAACTACTTTTGTGTATTTGATTATATTTTTTTGCATCTTATTGTTATAGAGAAAATTTATTATATCTCTTATTTACTGGATAAAAAAGAAATTTTATTATTATAAAATAGTAGGAATATAATTGGAGTTTAAAATATGATCCATGACGAACGATTTGAAAGATATCCAATGTTGCTCATATCAACTAAGCAACATTGCAACTTTTGACATTTTATGTTCATCTCATTGTGGGCATGACTTGACACTTCCACCATGTTCAATTGGGTAGGTTTACCATATGCATGGTCTCACTTTGTATTTGGGCACTCTAGAATGCTTGCTGAGATACCCTACTGACAATGTCCCTTATGTTCCCTAAGGGCAAAAACTACCAAACTTTGACATACCATTTATTGCAAATTGGGGCACCTGTACATGATTTTTTTGAACCTATGGGGTCATGTTAGCCCCTCCTATAATATCCTTTCTTAGTTTTTGAAGACTACAAGCCATTTTGACATGGCAACAACTTTTTTTTCGATGCAAAACTTGTTAGATGCACTTAGTAAATAGTGACCAACTAAGTCCTTTCATGTTCTTCTCATTGTGGACATGAACCAACACTTCCACCATATCCAATTGGACATGTTTACCCTAGGCATGGTCTCATTTTTCCTTTGGGAACCCTTAGATGCTCGTTAGCATAGCCCAGTGACAATGTCCCTTATGTTCCCTAAGGGCAGAAAAATGCCAAAATTTGACATACCATTTCATGCAAATCGAGGCCCACATTTACATAATCTATTTGAACTTATGGAAGCACAAAGATAATATTTTTTCATTTTGAATTTAATGAGAATATATTTTTCATATTATCACATCATGAATGATAAGATAGAAATGTAATGACAACAAGTTTTGTTAGAGTAATTAGACATTTCCTAATTATCTCTAGTTTACTTAAGCTAAACTTTGGGCATATAATAATTAATTAGATTTTATTAGTTATTATCATGCAACCTAGGTTAGTTACCTGTTAGGGTTTTGATCTCCTTTATAAGGACAATCTCTCTTTGTAATTACAACATTCATTCACTTTTGATAATAGTATTCTCTCTTATTCCTCATCAAGAATGGCTCATTTGTGGATCTGAGAATTCCAGCCTCCATAGCTTTTGCTTCTCTCTTTCTGTGATAGGTGTTTGCATGTAAGTAATTCTTAGGAGTTGTGGGGTTGATCTTTCATCAAATTTAACATGGCATCAAAGCTCCAAATCTCCATGCCCTTGTTCTGTTTGTGAGAGATTTGGCATCCATTATTAGATATGTGACTTTCGGAGGAATTTGTATTGGTTTTAGTGGAGCTAGTTTTTGGAGCACTTTGAGCCCAAATAGACATCACCGTTGAGCTCAGAGCACTCAAAAACCCCTATTTCCATATAAAACTTATCTAGTTTGGATGTTGTTGAAATTTGAGGCAAATTTTTTTTGTACCTAGGCAGTTTGATTTAGGCACACAAATCGAGATGACAATTTGGAGTTATTTGAAGGAAGGTTCATGGTACTACATGAGCTGCATAATTGGGTGGAGCATTGGTAGACATATTGCCACCATACTCCGTTCTTGGAAAAAGCCACCCAGTTTGTGGCCTCACAGTGGTGTTTAAGAAGAGTAGGCAATTTTTACAAAATTGGAAAGATCGTATTGGGTGCAGCCTCGCTTAAATCAGCTACGTACATTTATGCCAGCATTTCTTGGGTAGAGAAGATTTGGAGGGCCACTTTTTTGGCATGGTATTAACACCCACGAGGGCTTGGAAGCACATCTACAGGCTACCTAGCTCGTGTTACACCTGAGGTTGGCATACACCTACTTCACTTTGGGCTACACACACCTACCTCAAATTTGTCCAACACACATTTCTCTTTGGAATGCATGATCGATGGAGGTTTAATGATGCCTTATTTTTCCAAAGTGAGCTTGTGCCTTGGGTACATGACCCCAGTATGCCAACGCACTTGGACTTTTTCCAAACGTTGGCAGACCTTGGTCTTCTCTAGTCTTCGTGTGCTGAGTTGGGCCACATTTTTTTGGCTCGTGTTCTTCCATGAACCACATGCTTCTTCCAAAATACGAGCTTTATGATATTTTTAAAAAAATCACAAGAGCAACATTTTATTTGGCAATTGTTTTACACCCATTGAATGGTTTTTTGGCACCTTACTTTGGCATAGGTTTGGACCTTGTATTTTTTGGTTAAGACATGCCAAGTGTGCTTCATTGCCTCTGTCCTTTGGAAAAATCTCCCTGTAGTCTTTGATCTTTGTATACACAGTGGTCCATATGCCAGTTTGGGTCCCACACTACTTCAACTTCAACTCCACCTTCTAGTGCATAAGATTGGAGTACTTTTTTAGCGACACGTTCTATGGAAGAATAGATCTAATGTTTGCTTGTGATCTGAGTCCAAAGAAAGTTCTTGTTGATCATATTATTTTGAGAGAACAAATAGATTCCATATGCTTTGTGGTTTTGATTGGGTGTTACTTCTTTTTTGGAGATTGCACTCAGTTTTAGGGATAAACCCCCATGAACTTTGTGATTTTTTTTTTCAAATGTCCTTTTTGGGCATTTTTTTGAAAAGGAAAGTCAATAATATGTTTTTTGAGGAGACATTTTTCTTTTTTTCTTGGCAGTTTTTTTGGCCAGAAAAGATGATTTGGTTGGTGGCTCTATGATGGTGGTTTTTTGGAGACCGCTTGGTTGGTGGTTTTTGGGATATTCTCGATCCCTACACCATTTTAAACACATGCTCTATTTTTGGCCACCAGATTTTTCTTCTGGCACTGACCCTTTGATGCAACATAGTATATCTAGTGATTGGATCTTTTTCTGATAGGGGTCACTTTCTTGGCATTTTTTTTGCCTCAACGACCATTTTCTTGTCAAATTTATTATCATCACTTGCTTATGTCAACATTTCATCATCACTCTTGTCTACCCTTCAGGCCTTGTTTGGATCTACCTTCGCATTTTTGCTCATGTCTCAAGCATATGAAGTCTATCTTTTAGAAACAAGATATCATTAGAAAGATCATTCTGAGCCCATCATAGTGGTACAAGTATTTTTCAGTTTGATGCTTTTTTATGGCTTTTTTCGGTCAAAATCAAGGGTTATATTTTGCACTCTAGTGGACATATCTTAAGCATCTAATCTTTGATTTGGGAATTCTTTATATCATTAAAAAGGTCTTTTCAAGCTCTTTCTAGTGATGTTTTTGTTTCTAGATTTTGCTCTAGGCACATCCTATTCTGTCTTTTCCATTTTTGTATTCTAGTGGATATCTTGGTTGTTTCAGGTTTGGGGATCGACTTTGTTGCTTTAGATGATTTGTCATGGGTTGTACAATCTATTGTACCAAACATATGTCTTTTGTGGTCTATTTAGACATAATTTGTATCATTCTTGTAAACACGGAGATAAAGTGCCATATTCCATCTGTATTTTTGTTTCAATTATTTTGCCTTGTTTTGCCTTTTGATTCGAGTAGTGTCATCTGAGGACACTCATATAGATTATTGTATTCTTTGGATTCATTATATCTTATGCCTTATTGCACATGCACTACTTTGATTAAAGTGCCATGGGGGTTGATGTTTTGCCTTTGGTTTCCATCTTCCTTTGTCCAATGAGTTTCCCTTCTATGATATTAACCTCATGACATGTCTGAGATTCATGATCACCTGAGTACACACATATGCACTCTTTTGTGCATCTTGATCACGGTTCCTTGACATGCAATTCTTTTGGCCCACTTTTCCAGTTGCCTGTTACTTTACCCTTGTCTGTATTAGGGGAGTTCTTCTATTAGTTCTTATGCTTCCTTGGTTCAATGGAGTGAGCTATGTATTTAGTTTTTGTTCCTATGTACTAGGCAGATGAAGTGGTTGGGTACCTATGCATTTTGATGAGATGGATCGTTTACCATATAGACACTTTTCTTTTTGTTCCTACTTTGGTTGTAGCCTTCCATGTTTGATTGATCAACTCTTCAAGCTTTGGTGTTTCATGCCATCTATATCTTTGAGTTCAATTTTTTTCCTTTTTGTGCCTCCTAATTCAATGCAGATTATAGTCTTCTCTATCTAGTCAGGTTCTATTTTAGTGGAGGTTCTTTAGATCAACGGTTACTTTTGACAAAGCTTCGCAGCTTCTACATGCTTCAATGGTGTTCTTCATGATCATCTTTTGTTCCTATCTTCTAGGAAATTCCCTAGTTTGTAGGCTTCTTCAGTCCTTCACTACTTTCTTTCAACATGTTTTCCATCTCTTTTTGGAGTAGGGTTTTTCCCATGTGGTTTTCTCTATTTCTCCTCTTTTTAGAGATTTGGTTGTGCTTGGGTACCTCATCAAGCTCTTTTGTTGAGATCCAAATTTACTTTCAGTAGTATTTTCTAGGTTTTAAGCTACTCCTTAAGTTTATCTTAAGGGGGTGTTAGAGTAATTAGATATTTCCTAATTATCTCTAGTTTACTTAAGCTAAACTTTGGGCATATAATAATTAATTCTTTCATTAATTATTATCATACAGCCTAGGTTAGTTTACCTGTTAGGGTTTTGATCTCCTTTATAAGGATGATATCTCTTTGTAATTATAACATTTATTCACTTTTGATAATATCAATCTCTCTTTTTTCTCATCAAGAGTGTCTCATCTTTGGATCTGGGAATTCCAACCTCAATAGCTTTTGCTTCTCTCTTTTTATGACAGGTGTTTGCATGCTAGTGATTATTAGGAGCTGTGAGGTTGATCTTTCATCAACTTCAACAAGTTCTATATGTATTTCTTTTATCAAATTAGGATACAAATAGATTTGCATGTCCTTACTTGCAAATCAATCTCATTATTGTGTATATATACAAAATTTGACATCTAAATATGAACATGTTACATCTCTTATTTATTTTTTATATAAAATTTGGCATTTGAATAGCCACATGTTACATCTCTTATTTGTTTTGCATACAAACTTTGGTATCTAAATATGCACATATTATATCTCTTATCTGTTTTTAATACAAAATTTGATATCTAAATATGCACATATTACATGTCTTCTCTTTTTTTATATACAAATTTTGACATCTAAATATGCACATCATTACACACACACACACACACACACACACACACACACATTTTTTGTAATGTGAAACCCTTTTAAAGAAAATTAATGCCTTGATATCTGTAGGCTTCCTCTATATATATATGCAATAAATTATATGTGTGTGCGCACACGCATGTGTATAGATATGTATAGGTGTATATATGTATATGTGTGTGCGTGCTCACACACGTGCATGTGTGTGTGTGTGTTTGTGTGTGTAGCTAGTAGCATTGGGAGGGGTGAGTCCTAAGAAATAAAAAAATATAATTTACTATATTCAATATAATTTTATCATATTAATTTTATAAGATATTTTTTTATTTTATTTTATTACTTAGTTTCATGCTTTACAATAAATTAATTATATTTTTAGGTTTTGGGCTTCATTTGAAGTAAGGATTGAATTTGATTATATTTAGAATTTATTTTGGGCGATGTTTAAGGATAACACCTATTTTGTTATTGGGAGTGAGCATGCTAGCAATTGGTGTTGAATCTAGCTTATATTTTACTTTGTTATCTAGAATGAGTTTATTTTCCTTACCAGATTACCATTTTGGATAGATAAAAAATACCACAAAGCACTCGAGTTTTCTTAAATTTCTTTTTTTTTTGCAAGAAAATTATAAAATCATTCCCAAAATATTTACTTAACCCGCCAATCTTTATGTCAAAGCGTTTTTGGTCTTTTGTATGCAATGTTGCATTTAATTTTTCTTAAGTTCCACTTGCTAGTGCGTGCATAGGTTACCTTCAATAATTGGTGGCCACTCGCAAATGGGAAAATTAAGTCTAGGAAAACAAGTCAACTTTGACTATTTAATGCTTTTACCCTAGGAATCAAGTCTTAGTCTGTGATGTTTAAGTCATCTGACCATCGACACCACATGTGCACTCAATGACTCAATTTTTATTCATGCATATATGATTAATTTGATATTTTAAATTATATTTATTTATATTTTTAAGTGTCTGTGTAGACATTGCCTTAAGTTCATTGATTTGAAAAACTAAGTGTCAAGTAGTGGTGTATACTTGTCATCAAAGTTCATAGCCTTATATTATGGCTAATTTTATGAGGTTGTTAGAACAAGGACCACAAAAATAGTGTAGAAGAATAGGATTCATTTCAATCAAGATCATATTTTTTTTTAGTTCTTATAATCATTTATTTATAAAGTCAAATTTTAGTGAAATCTATTTTAGGAAATTATATTTAGTTTGTTAACTACTTTTGTGTATGAACATATGTTTTGCATGTTATTATTATAGAGTAAATTTGTCATATCTCTTATTTACAGGATAAAAAAGAAATATTTTATTATTATAAAATAGTAGGAATATAATCAGAGTTTAAAATATGATCCATGATGAATGGTTTGAAAGATATCTAATGTTTCTCAGTATCAACTGAGCAACATTGTAACTTTTGACATTAATTGATATAGTGATGCCAAATCAAAATGAAGACTCATCTACCAAAACTAAGATAAGTTATTGTAAGCCTAAAAAATATGATCTTGTAGTAGCTAACCATCTGTCAATACCTCGCACGAGCTTAGAGATATATCCACACAAAATTCACAACCCAATGTTGCTTAGTGATCCTAAGTAAATGGTGACAAGTTAACTCATTTTTTGTTCTCATTTTAGGCATGAACGAATACTTCCACCATGTTTAATTAGGTAGGTGGTCTCACTTATCCTTTGGGCACCCTAGAATGCTTGTTGATATACCCTACAAGCAATGTCCCTTATGTTCCCTAAGGGCGAAAAAATGCCAAACTTTGACATACCATTTTTATCGAATTGGGGCACATATACATGATCTATTTGAACATATGGGTTCATGTTAGCCCCCCCCCCTACCCCCCCAACCACACACACACACACACAATATCCTATCTAATTTTTGAAGACTACAAGTCATTTTTATAGGGAAACAACTTTTTTGTCGATGCAAAACTTGTTAGATGAACTTAGTAGATAGTGTTCCTCTCATTGTGGACATAAACTAACACTTCCACCATGTCTAATTGGACAAGATCACCCTAGGCATGGTCCCACTTTGCCTTTGGGAACCCTTGGTTGCTTGTTGGCATACCTTGCCAGTAATGTCCCTTATGTTCCCTAAGGGAAAAAAATGCCAAACTTTGAGATACTATTTCTTGCAAATTGGGTTTGAAACTATGGAAGAAAGAAGTCAATATTTTTTTTTGCATTTTGAGTTTAATAAGAATATTTTTTGCATATTATCACATCATGAATGATAAGATAGAAATGAAACAACATGAAGTTCTATATATTTTTTTTAAAATATCAAATTAGGATACTTTGCATGTCCATATTTGCAAATCAAGATCATCATTGTGTATATATACAAAATTTTGCATCTGCACATGTTACATCTCTTATATGTTTTTAATATAAAATTTGGCATCTAAATATGCACATGTTGCATCTCTTATCTATTTTCCATACAAAATTTGGCATCTAAATATGTACATGTTACATGTTTTCTCTTTTTTTATACAAAATTTGGCATCTAAATATGCACATCACTATGAAGTTACAATATTTCTCTTAAGATTATAATTTTTAAAAAAAATTCTACCATATGTAGAATCATTTTGCTAGACAACCCAAAACTATTAAAGTGAACTTTTTGAGTCAACTCTAATCCTTACTGTATCAAGTATTGCCTCATGATTAGATTCACAAACTTTCCATAAATTCTTGTTAAGAGGTCTATTGCAAAACTTAATCAATTGAATATTCGATTAGAATAGTATAAAAATTTGATTACAATAGGTTCATCATGAACGGTTCAACATAGATAAAAAAGAAACTTCCAGAGTAATATACTTTAAATCTACAAGATCACCACTATACATGACTTACAGAGTAGTCAACCCATTGAATCCACCTGAAAATGTAGCTAAACAATATAAGATTTAAAATGCATATCAAAAAATTTACATAATGTTGATTATCAAATTCAAAACATGCTATTCATTTATAGTTAGGCCCCATCTATCATTAGAACCCAATGCTTGCAAGAAAGTTGCATCAAACAATTCATCATTCCATCCTACTAAAACATAATCATTAGTCAACTTAGTCTCTTCACCATTAGTAACATTTGGAATAGGTGGTTGGGTACTAGTGGAAATGTGCAGATCCTCCATCATTATTTCAATTTGCTTAATATCATTCGAGTCCATCATATCTTTGAACTAATCAAGATATTGAAAAGCCTTGACTACATCTTTATGAATATGTAGCATGCCATCCTTGACCACTATCATAAATTGAACCATAGAAATTTCCAGAGAAAGTGACATCTAAGACATAATGGAAAAATGTGTGAGTTTACAAGTAAACTCAGTAAGTCCTCTATCCTTCTACTGAAATGCCTCTTCATTTCTCACTTTCCAAAGAAACTATATGATCTCACATGTATGAACAAACCAAAAAGAGTTAAGCTTAGAATCAAAAGCTTCAACATATCGACCTAAAATTTCACTCTAGGAAAGACCTAGTGTTGAATTCCATACAATAGGATTACCCAAAAAAATTGACTAGATCATGATAGCAAAATCATAGTGAAAAAAATGTTCAAAAGACTCAACTACATCATAGACTTTGCAATGGCTAGGAATGAGACCTAAAGATTCCAAATTAGATCCTAAAGCAAGTTTTTTTAGTAACATAAGCCATCAAAAACAAAAAATTTTGGGTTCCACTTTTGACTACCAAAAGTACTAAAAAAAGAAAGACCATTCAGAAAAAGGGGGACACAATCCCCACCCTTGGATCACTTTGTGAAAGATTTAAGGATCAGAAACAAGCATATTATATAATTGTTTTACTGTTACTTCATTAATCACTGTTCCATCACTCCACATCAACTGTTTGAAAAAAATATCAAAATAAATAACCTCTGAGAAATTACGTATACCTAGTGTCTTTCAAATTAGTGTATAGGTTTTCTTTTGAGTCTGTGTGATACCATATATAGTTCTAATTTCATCCCAAGTACCCGTCTGATTGTCAATCATTAAATCGCCGACTAAAGACACACCCAATACATTCCAATGTTTTGCTGAGCAACTTTGTGTAAGTGCCAAGAGTTTTCCATTTAAATACAATCCCAACCAAATTGATCTATCTAAGACAACCTAAGATGGAGAAGAAGCAACAATTGTTCTAACATGTAAGAATATCCTTGAATGGGTCCAAGCCTTCCATAGGGTAGCAAAAACATTAGAACAAAAAACCTTGATTTTAAAATCACCTAATAGTATATCACAGAATGGAATGCTCATCCAACTTTTACCTTTGGAGATGATAGAACATTGAATGTTATTTCTAATTAGAACTTTCCAAGGTTCATTACCATATATGGCCTTAAGAATGCACTTAGAAGAAAGGGCAATAGCATGATTTTTTAGGTCCTTCAAACCCAGTCCACCATAATGTTTGGGTTTACAACACCATTGCCAATTCACAAAATGCCTTTCTTTGTTCCCCATCCCATCAGACCACAAAAATTTAAGTCTCTCAATGTTTTTTCAATTTCATCCATTTTTTGATTAGTCATCAACCAAGTAGAAGAAAAATAGAGGTGATGAGATGACATAACTTTCTAAACAACTTGAACCTTCCCTACCAAGGAGAGATAGTGAGTTTGCCATTTAACATGTTTCTTTTGTATTTTATCAAAGACCCACTCCCACATAACTTTAGTAGAAGGATTGATAGCAAAAGGGATACCAAGGTACCTGACAATCTCATTAGGGCCTTTCCATTGCCAAGACATCAACTGTACCCAATTGGGAGGAGAGCCAAACCAACCTAGAATTGAGGATTTATGAGGAGCAACTTTGGCACCTAAGGCTAAACAAAAAAAGTCAAGTCTTTCCAAAGTGTTACAAAATTTCATTTCTTCAAGTTCCAAGAACAATGTAGTGTCATCAACAAACTGAGAATTTAGTAAAGTATCATTATTAGGAAGGAGGAGACCTTTAATAAGAGGACCAAGGGAGGGAGCTCTAAGAAAATAAAATAGAGAATCAACAACAATAAAAAATAGGGAGGAGGCAATGGGAAAACCTTACCTAATTGATCTCCCAAGAGGAATATGGCTGGTAAGATTGCCATTCACATCTATGATAGTGGAAGAATCCTTAAACAACAGCTTTATCCATCTATAAAAGTATTGAGGAAATCCAAAATCTTGCAACATTCCAATAACAAAAGGCCATTCAATTCTATCATAGGCTTTTTCAAAATGAAGTAAGACCATAGCCACATTATGATTTCTCTTCTTAGCCTAATGCATTGCTTCCCAACTTATTATTAAATTTTCCAATATATACTTGCCCTTAATGGAACCTATGTGTGTAACTGAAATATACCTATTGAGCTAGTTCTCAATTCTTTTAGCTAGAAACTTTGCAATAATCTTATAAGAGATATTCAATAATGTTATTGGCCTCTAGTTCTTGATTTCAGCTTTGTCACCATTCTTTGGAATCAATTTGATCATGTCTTTATTAGTGCTTCTACCCAAGGATCCTCTAATCAACGAGTCTTCATAGAATGCCAATAAATCATTAGATATCCAATCTATATTGGTTTTGTAGAACTTAGTAGGAAGACCATCACATTTGGGTGATTTGTCATTGGTTAAGGAGTTAATAGCCCATTTAACTTCTTCTAGAGAAATAGGATTATTTAATCTGCTACTATCTTCTTCTGAAATATTTTTGGGAATTAGTTAAAGACACTTGTCAAGTGCCTCATAATTAGCATCAGACATCTCAGATGAAAAAAAATGAAAGTAATATTCAAAGAAGGCTGAGTGCTTTATATCTAGATTCAAAGACTTTTCACCATTACTAAGAATGCTCAAGGAATTCCCTTTTATTCTTTGCCTTGATAATAGTGAAGAAATATTTAGACCCCCTATCTCCTTCCAGATTCCAATTTAGTTTGGATCTAACTCTCTGGCCTTGGATCTTATAGTTTTGAATCTTCCTTAAGGAGTTTTTAGTCTTAATCAAAGCAACTTCTAACTCCAAATCTTGAATTCTGACCTGAAGGTCTTTCTCTAGTAGATTATGATTAACATGTGCCCTAGTTTCTTCAACATTTAAATCCATACATTTTTTTTACCAACGATCTAAAAGTTTTTTTGCCTAACTTCGACTAGTCCTTCCCACATTTCTCTTGGTTGAATATCACCACTAACCAACTTATAAAGAACAATGACCTATTGGAGTGCACCAATTGTATCCTAGTGTTTGAGAAGAGAAATATTAAGTTTAAAGGGATTGTTAGTATTCACCCTAGAATCTAGAGCCTCATTTTGCAACCCAATCCTTGTGGAGATAGGGGAATGGTCTGAGAGAGAAGGAGGAGAAACTGAGATAGGTGAGTGTCCAGGTTTAACATAAAAATAGAGAAGAGTAGAGTTTGCATAGATTCTATCAAGTCTATAATAAACCCTTTGAGAGCCCTTTTGATTATTGCACCAAGTGTATCAAATATCTTGAAATTCAAATTTTCCTTTTTTCTAAAGGATCTAAAACATTAAACTTCCTCTTAAGTTTGTTCCAGAAGAATAACTCATTGCCTTTCCAAGTGAAGGAGTTGCCTCCTATTTTATCCTCTCTATGTCCGACCATATTAGAATCACCAATAAAGATAAGGTATTAGGCAAATTATTGTATCCCATTCCCATAGTGTTGCTCTATCTCTATAATCATTAGGTGCATAGAAGTTACACAACCCAAAACTCTGGCCATCTTTACTAAATACAATCCACAATGCCCTATGACAAGGAAATACTCCTCTGTTTACAATATAATCAACCCAATAAGGTCCCACAAGAATAACAAATCCCCCCTCCCTCTTTCATGGTTGGAGTAGAATGTAGTGGCTTGATCCCAAAGCATTTTTAGGATAGTGTGAGCTTGAAATCCAACTATTTAATCTCTTGTAAACATATGAAATACTTTTGTAGAAGATTAGTGCACCATCTTCTAACAATGTAGTTTCTATCATTCATCTTCAAACCTCTAACATTCTAGCTATGGACGTTAATCATGTTCATGATTTTTAGAATTGTTCTTACCATTTTTATACAATCTATTAAAGAAATCAATGATATGTCCTTGTCTATTTTTATAACCATTAGAATTGGTTAATATATGGTTATCATTACCATTTCTTTTCTTGCTCTTTTTATTGACGACTTCAACAAAAGGTGGCTCAGAGTTGTTTTTGTCTGGAGAAATTTCCACCCTTAAAGAATTCAAACCATTCAAATGCATATTCTTATCATTCAGAGAGTGATTAGCAATCTTAACTAGCTTTGCCCTCTTAGTTAGAGAATTAAGAGTAAGTTGTTGGGCATTAAGTTTAGTGGGGGTTTCAACCAATGACACTGGATCAACACTATCTTTTTGTCAAATAAGGGATTTTATCCGATTAGAGGCACTTGGGATGATCTTAGAACTAGGGATTAACTCAGAATTATAAAGAGAGTTGACAATAGTGTCAAATTTCTTTTTAAAAATAGAATGAGAAATTTTATTTTTATCAATCTCCATAGGCTTATCCATCCCTAGAATACTATCATAACTACTCGAGGATGGTGTCAAGGGTTTCTCTATTCCATAACTAGATGATTTTTTAGCATTATCTTTAAAAATATCAAAGTTAGTTGTTTGAGGTCTAGATAAATCCAGACAGTCCTTTTTTGCATGTTCATTCCTTTTACAATGAAAACAAGCACCTAGATTACCAAGTCATGAGACTTTCCATGAAAAAACTTCAAAATCAATAGTAAGAGAAATATTATCAAGGAATACAATTTCAGGTTCAAGAGCAACTAGAACCCTAGCATTTAAATGTGGAAGGGTAGTCTTATATTGTTCTATCTATAAAATCGAGCCACTAGGCTTCAATAACTAGCGAATAAAAGGCCAAAATTCAACATTCAAATTCTCAATTTCTGCCTAATTCGGTGAAGCCCTAGTAGAAAATTCTTCTACATTCCCAATCAGCGACCATGGGAAGGCTCTAAATAGAGATTTACCCACATTCAATTTTTTTTTGTTAAGGGTTCTTTCTTGCATACTATGAGGCTTAACAAATACAACAAAGAGCCCTTTTTGAACCATTCTACAAAATGTAACATGAATCCCAAGTTTCTTACCCCAAACATTTACAATCCATTCATCAAAAAACTTCCGGGAAGGTAAGAACCCTTTATCCAAGCAAGTAAGGAAAACTACAATATTTTTTAACCAAGATTGTTTTGTTCTAATAGCTCTTACCATATCCTCATTCGACGAGAGAGAAAGGGTCCTTAGTTCATGCGCGAGAGCTTACCTTCCTCCTTTCCTCCATTGATCCAAGGTTTAGTATTTCCTCCATCCTCAAGTCTATCTCAATTGGTTGAGGGTCCATCATTTCAATTCTCATCTGCAGCGATTTTGCAAATCTTACTAGAAAAGAAAGTTGATGACGGGCAAGAAGTTGTAAGTTCCTCCACAACTGCCTTATACGAAGGTTTTTCGTGCAATTTTTTTCCCTGAATGCGTGAATTACCTTGGATATGGGAATTTCTTCTATCCTCATCCTCTTTCATCATATCTTTAGACACCTCTTGTCCACCATCGTTCATGATTGCAACCCTTCTGTCTCTCACGGGTGATGTAGGGTGGGTAAATAATGGCAGGGTAACATTTACCTAATATCAATAGAGAAGCCCAAACGACACACTTCAAGCAATCACGAAAGAATATACAAGAAAACACACAAATAAAAAAGAAGGTACCAAAAGCATTAAAAACAATGAAAAATAGGGCACAAAGTGAGAAATTATGGCCAAGAAACATGTTGCAAGGCACGATAACCGAGACACATAAATGTCTGGCTTCCGTATGTAGTTGTAGTGCACCTTTTGCATTAGAGTTATATTTAATTTTTTCTTAATCAATTAAATATCTATTTTAGAGCAGTGAAAAATATGTCATTGTCTCAAAATCCTCAAACAACTAGGTGCTATAATTCTTGATAAGGCACTTGCATTTAATTATAAAGATAATTTAAAGTCAACATCGATACATTAAGCATGATAATTTGACTTAAAGAGGTCTCAATGTAACTATAAAAATATACTACATTCTAAGCCATGTGCGTAGCAAAACAACAAATCCTTTTGGGTACTAAATACCCTCACCATCAATTTGTAGTCGTCCGTTTCTTTTTGGCCTCAATTAAATGACATAAAAAGTAATAGGTTCCTTCTTCATTATTCTCATATGCAATAACTGCATATACAAGACTTGCATTATATGGAACAAGTTGCTTAGTTCAAATGAGTAACATTGGATATCTTTCAAATTATTCATCATGGGATCAAATCATCTTTTTTGGGTATATGTTACTACTAGTCTCATTTCACCTATGGAGTCCCTCACACATTCTCAAGCATGCTATATGGAAATGTCCTTAAGGGCCACTAAGAAACATTCAACTACAAGCTTTGTACAAATATATCTCAGAGCTTGTGTGAGCCATTGATTAATGGTCAGGGGCTATAGGATTGTGTTGTGAAGACCTACAATAATCTATCTCAATTTTGGGAGATTCACCTCATTTTGATTTGACTTCTTTATCTTGGTTAATATCAAAAGTTGCAATGTTTAAGTTTAAATGAGAAACATTGGATATCTTTCAAACCATTCATTGTAGGATCCAATCGTCTTCTCCATTAACTCTAATTAGCCGAGTAAATGTTGCCAACCTCAATTCACCCACGAAGTCCCTCAAATGTTCTTGAGCATGCTAGATGAAAGTGTCTCTAAGGATCACTAAGAAAAATTCGTCTGTGATCTTTGTGCAAACATGCCTTAGAGCTCATGTGAGGTATTGACAAACATTTAGGTGCTAGATGATCATGTTGTCAAGACCTACAATAACCTATGACATAGTGATATAATTTCATTAAAAGAAAATGTGAATATGTTACCTCTTCCCTCTCCTGGACATCATTGACATCAAGTGCATTCATCAACTTTATAAAACCCAATTATTTCTACATATATACAATAAATAAGACATGTATATTCATCAATATCGAGTACTATATATGTTTAATCACAATACATTTCAAAATCTAAATTTAAATAAATTTTTTTACTCTAATTATACAAATAATTTTTTTTGATAAGTGATAAGTTTTATTGATATTTTAAAAGGATTAGATTGCAAAACATACATGCCTGCAAGCCTTGATTTTCAAAGACCCCCTTACAATGCACCATAATAGGCCTTCATGCCTAGATTTTCAACTCCCACCCTTAACAAACCAACAAAACATCATCATCAACCCCATCAAGCATGTGCATTCACACCCAATCCACACAAGACACCAATAAAGACACCCACAAACAAACATGGACCAAAGGATTGGCAGAGGCACAACACCAAATAGACTTGTAAGAAATATGCCTTATTATAAAAAATAGGCTATTGAGTGTGAACCAGAAGTCAAATCACCCATTCCTCTAGTGGGTCGTCGTGTCCTCCCTTGACTTAGTGAGCATCACACATGACACCTCCCATTGCTGGTGTCTTCCCCGTCTTCTAACCCAACATGAGTGGTGACACTTCTTTTGCTACTTCCCCTATGCCCCTTTCCCCGACCTTGCTTGGCTTGAATTTTTTCTTATGCTTCCTCTCCTTTGCCATACATTTTTGGTCCTCCTCCAATTTAGTTAAGTATTGGAGACAATTCATCTAGGCTATAAGAGCCTCACTCCTCCTCTTCAAAATTAGAACCAAAATGCTAGATATGAGGAAAGGTTGCACTCCTTTCTCCGATCCTTCCACACATTGTCAAACACCATCTACAGTTCAAAAAGTAAGACCCACTTCCGTCGTGTGAAGCCACCTTTGATACCCCTAGAGCTAATCAGGTTTCATGCAGATATCTATTATCTTTGTAGCTTCCTCATTGTTTTGGGCTAAAATGAAAACCCACACACAGAAAAGGGACAAGATGTCCAAATTTATTTATGTACGAAAATCCTTACCCATAAATTCCTTGCCTAACAAACACTTGATAATGCTTACAAATTCATCTTCTTGAATGTGAAAAATCTTACCTAGGTGACGTAGCATGATCTCATTGCTAAAACCTAGTGTTTGTTTCTTCTCGGGGGTTGATAAGTAATTTCTTTGCCTATATTTTCTCTTTAAGCCTTAAGCCTACTCACTATGGAAAGACAATGACATATGGAAAAAGATTCGATTTAACCTTTTCCTATGTTTAGAAAGTTCCCCAAACCCCTATGACACCATATTTGGTGCTTACTCCATGTGACTTTTTCTCACTATCTTTGTAGCCTTTACATGTGCCAAAGGTAATGACTTCAACCACCAACATACCACCTCACATCTCCATTACTGCGATGTCATTTCATTTGCTTGATCAACTTAGGAGTTTTGATTTTCAGATAGAACAATATTTGTAAATTCCTCTATCATCTCTTGATGTTTTCCTAAACTAACACTAATTTTGGCCCTTTTGTCTGCCAACTCAATCCCTCCCCTTCTAGTGTGGGGAATACGAAAGCTCTCAAAGCCATCTAGTAACCTTCAAATCTCTTTAATGTACTTATCTAGAGTCCAAGCCTTCATTTTTCCATTGATCACGATTTGTGAATCACTAACTAGATGAACCTTCTTACCTCCATGTTTCTTAGCAACACTGAGAGCAAAGATTATTGCTTGACATTTTGCCACATTATTCATCCCCTCCAATAAAGACTTGGCTCCTAGAACCATGACATTATTGTCTACATTCAAGAGTGCGCACCCAACCCTACAACATCCTAGGTTACCTTTGGAAGCCTCGTCAAAATGTACTCTAACCTAACCTTCCTCCATCTTTTGCTTTTTCTCTCTAGGATTCATCATAGAGGGTAAGCCCATTAACAAAGAATTATATAAAAAATTATTAATAATCAATTGTAAAGTATAGTTAATTTAAATCTCAATCTTAATTTTATTTGTAAATATAATTATTGATATATATTTTCTATTACATATCATATGGTACTATTATATTATAAATAAATTATAATAGCAATATAATAATATTTTTATAATAATAATATATAATATATAATAGTATTTCTGAAAATACTATATAATTTTTAAACATTTTTAATTGAATAACAAAAGTTACATTCTAAAAAAAATATAATGTCAAAATTTACAAATTTAAACTTTGACGTTCAAAAATATTAAACATTAATAAATCACATTCTCATAATTTAAAAATAGCTCTTAAAAAATATTATCCATCAATTTGGTCAATATAAGAGTTAAATGGACTCCAATCAAATTGCAAAAAAATATTTTATAAAAATAAATATTTTATAAAAAATACAAAGTTAAAAATCTCGCGTCTATACTATGTATTGATTTTCTAATAAAATTTAAAAATTATTAATTCTAATTGGTAGAAATGAAGAATTTTAATCACTGGGCAAAATGAATAAACCATGCAATAATTTTCTCATACGGGAAACAAGTCACTTGCCATTACAGCTCATCAATAATTTTCTCCTAGGGTAAAATGATTGCACATGAATAAACCATGCAATAATTTTCTCCTAGGGTAAAATGATCGCACATGAATAAACCATGCAATAATTTTCTCCTAGGGTAAAATGATCACACATGTACTAATAGCTTATCACACATGTACTAATAATGGACCATTTTTTAGTTTCTTTGATTGTTGATTGGTTCAATTGTACAAAAAATACTATTTTTTGGGTGAATGACTATTAGGGGGTCTTATTGATGGATTTCAATGAACATTTCAAAATAACACTTTTAGACCACCTTGCACTTTACAAATTCTACAAAGAGCTCTGTAAATGTGGAAAAACCAAAGGATTAGATTTAAGCTCCTCACCAAAAAAAGGAAGAAATTTAGACATAAAACTTTACATTTCCCCTTTTAATAATATAGATTATGCCAACATAAGTAGGTTTGAGCCCCTAATAGACTTGCACCTGTGCACATATTCCCCGGGCACATTCAGACTCCTCTTTGGAATTGGCTTTTTCAAAATCTGGATTTGAAATTTGTTGCATTTGTTGCAAAATTGGCAAAATGGAATTAGTAAACCAGACTTCTAATTTTGCCTCAAAACCAGTTTTCTCAACTTGCTACTAGCAAGTAGGAATTGAAAATCAAAATTGGTTATGTTTTTTAAGGAGTGTAAAAACAATAGATTGGACTACTTTTTGAAATTTGCCTTCAACTCTAACCTTAAGCATAAAAATGTGTCTTCACAGGCAATCTTCCCAGTGAAATAAACAGTTGAACTAAAGTCCCCAAAATAAAAATAAAAATTTGCAAAACTTTGATTTGGCTGAAACAAAATTTGTACAAATCCCCATTTTTAAAAATTCCACAAACCAAACAGACCTACCTGAAATCTGTTTATTGAATATGAAGCTTTAATACCGGCTGTATGAAGCTGTTAATTTAAAAAATAAAAATTGGACAGTCTTGAAAGCCACAGGAAACAGCAATGGAAACCCTAAATAAACATAAACTAGGGCCGATGGCTGTATATTGGAATTTTGGGAGAAGTGTTGTTGTCGCACTATAATTTTGCTAATTTGTTGGCCTTTTCGCCACCATCAATGAGTGCTGCGGGAAGAACACCTGCAAATTATAATGTCTTATTACATTACAAGTAAAAAGGCTTTTGAATTAAGCTGAACCCAATGCCATGGGGATTTCGATTGATAGGTTGAGCAACTTACCTGACAATTTATTGTGCTGCAACATTCTTTCTCTCCTTCCTCTGAAAGACGCTATTCGCTCCTCTGTCCTCTCCCCTAGATGGCGGCACCTCTGGAAGCATATGCCCTCTCTCGATTTCTCTCATGACTTCTTTCGATCGCTGAATCATCCAGACAGAGTGCGAACTGAATGCTTAGGATACCTAAAGCACATAGTCGATAATATTCTTGTCCGCCATTCCGCCCAGCTTGAAAGTTTTAAGTTTTATTTCGGGTATTCATTAAACAGAGTTAATGTTGAGAATATTGCAGAATGGATTGACTCCGCAGCTGCTAAAGGAGTTAAACATGTGGGGCTTGTCATCAACTTTATCAGAATGGGAATTCATATACCACCTTCTCTTTTTGATTGCCATTCCCTCGCGGGTTTGGAGCTTCGAGGTTTTGCATTTTCAGAAATACCTACTTACTTTGGGGGATTTTTGTCACTTAAAACATGCTCTTTTTCTTTTATTGAAAATTTGACTGATGACAAGCTTCAAGAGCTCATCGCATTATGTCCGCAGCTTCAGAAATTGGTGCTGGAAACATGTCCTCAGTTGAAAAATATAAGAATTAGGGCTCCAAATCTCGACAGCTTGAATTTAACTGATTTGGAAATAGAATCATTGACAGCAGACTGTCCTCGACTGGTCAAACTCGAAGTGGAGTATTGTCAGAGCCTATCTAAATTGCAGCTAAATTTTTGTATGATTCTACAAGATCCAACTGCTTCAGATTTTGGGTCATTTGTAGGAGTTTCTACTGTGAAATCATTAAAAATATTATCCTTTACGACATCGCCATTGCTTTTGCACACATTTCAATTCCTTTCACATCGTCTTTATCTTACCCTACTTGGCAGTTTTCCTGATCTTGAAGAACTGAGATTAACAGCCATCTGCTTTCAGGTTAGTAATTTCCTGTATCTTTCAGGTATCAAATTTAGAGTTAATATAAATAACCTGCACTTTTTAAAATCTCAGGACATGACATTAGGCAAGATGGTAGTACCAAGGCAAGATGTGGCAGCGGAGAACATGTTGGCTGAGACAAAGTTTCCAAATTTGAAGAAGGTACACACAGAAATATCATTTGAGATGAGTCAAATTGAAATAGCTTTCCTGGCTTTCCTTCTAGCAAATACTCCATCCTTGAAAGTTATGAGTGTCATTCTACCTCACTGTCCCAAAAATATTCACAATCAGATGTTCGTGGATCAAGTGCTGTATTTAGATAGGGTGTCTCTAGGAGCAGAGATAAGAATATTAAATAACAGAGAGGTAGTTGATGCGATCTGTATGGAAATGCCTCCTTCTGCCTCCGACCATTCACAGGATTCAGATTAGAAGGAAGGTGAGGCACTCTGTTTTAATAGGTTATAAGCAACCTAAATGAAATACACCAAGGTTAGACGTTCTATTGATAGCATGGGTAGTACAATATTTTCTGATAAAGAACTGCACCTAAAGATAATATACCGTTCCTAAATTTTAATGAATTCAAATTCAAGAGAGATCATTATGGCATGAAGTTTACAACAAACACTAAATTATCTTCTGATTTCGGATCAGAAACTAAAAAGGCAAAATGATAAGCAAGCGGTTTTAATGATTCAGTGGAAAGGGCAGCTCTTTGTGTTAAGAGTTCTTTGCAGCACCATGGCATTAAGCTGCCTAACAAGCTTGGTATTTGGCTTTGCTTGTCTCTTTTGTTGACTCTAAATTGTTAGTTTTTGAATTATATCTGTTGGTTTACACCCTTAATGTGGTTCATTCGGTTTGTTCATTAATGCTGCTGGGCCTTCTTCACTGAATGTTTACTTTAACCCAGAATTAAAATTAAAAAATATATTATTTGTTGTCAATTATTTTCGATAGGTTTTAACTTTCAAACTGTGTTACCCAGGGACGCATCCCAGGCCGAAAACCCTCGCCGAAAACCCCCATCCTTGTACCGGAAACATTTCAGGGACTTGGGGACAGCTAGGGGAGGTCCCCACCCTGTCCCCCTTTTCTGAAAATTCTCAAGAAACGTCCCATAAATTTGGGGACTTTAAAGAATTTTTTTGGCGACGTCCCTACATCCCGGGGTCGGTTGGGGACTCCTTGGAAGTCGCCGCAATGGATGGGTATCCCCAATTCTATAGACAACATCAGCACTAATAAAATAAATTTTTTTTTTAATATTAAAGTAGGCCCCTCCTTCCAAGTTTACCCTAACATCCTCATTACTGTTTGGTAGTTAATTCCTGCTATTTGGGGCCCTCTGATTAGTATTTGACAACATTGCATTAAGAATCATGGAATTAATATTGCTGTTATAGTCATTCTATGTGCTCAGAATTATATAGCAGACTGTTTGCAAGGTGCTGGGAAAGTCTGAAAAGTGCATTGTATTTAGAACATGTATCCTTATGTCATTTTCTAGCAATACACGAGTGCTTGGTTGGTCTTGGGTTGATCTGGGTCCTTTGTGGAAGATATGGTGAATATTAGAAGTCGCATCAAGATACCATCTTATTGTAACAAACCTATCATGATCAAAACTGTATAGTGGACTTTTTTGTATTAATATCAGTCCACTTACAATGAATTGAAAGTGTAGTTTCAGAATTAAATGAAGTAGTGTGTTTCGATTTGGAAGGTGGGTTATCGTTCTTGTTGCTATTGAAAATGAATTCTATATTATTTTTTGGATATATTTCAAAATTTTATATTATTATTTTAATATTACGTGCACATTGACAATAATTCCAAATTATAAATGCATTATAGCATATTGAACATTCAGTTTGATTATTGAAATATTGTATGTTAAGGTTCTATGATGTTAAAATTACATGGTTTATCCATGTCTTCATATGAATATAATGTATATATGTAAATTTCCTTATATATTTTATATTTTTTCTATACTTCTATAACCGTCCCACCCCAAATTGGCAAAAATATTTGCTGACCTGAAAAACCGTCTCACTGTTCCTTGCTGCTGTCTGCGTCCCAGAAACTCGGAGGAACATAGCTTTTAAGCTCCACTTTGCTCTTCGGCGCTTCATATTATTTAAGATTTTTGTAGAAGGTTCTAAGATTAGACCTTTCTTTTGAGAAATGCATATCATGTCAGTACAGGGGCACATAATGTAAATGAATGTTATAGTGCACACAATAGGTCACTTTCTAAAACAATGAGCACAGTTAACAAGTGTGTCTCTAACCCAAGAGGAATGAACTCAATATTTCTTATGATACTTCTAGATTTATCTGTGATATTGTTGATGTTAGTTTTTATACCACATAACATATTAGCAATTGAACATCTGATATGGAGTATCAAACACACAATTCCTCTCTTGAAAAGTTAATGCTCATGGGACATGAGAATAACTCCAATGTTCTTTACACTTGTGGATACTCACTCAGTTTGTTGATGTGATTTGTTGGTAATCACATAGGTGGCCTTATGCTAATTGTTGAGGATGACTTGGACTTTGGTGGGATGATGGAGATGGTGATTCGGTGTGGATGCTAGATGTTGGTGGAGGGTGAATGGTTCTTATGATTGGTATCTTTTTAACTCTCTTCGTCAAAATTCTAAGTCCTAAACTACTTGCTATCCTACTCCTTCTCCTATGGATGGAAGATTAGCAAATGGACTAGGATCGAATCTAATGAAAGTTAACCAGTGGCTCTACCTCCATAGATGCAATGATTCAAAGAAAAATAAACTAGTTTGCCACACAAAGCTTTCCAACAAGCCGTTAGGATGTTAGTGGTCTAGTATTGATCCCTATCAAACATCTACTAATGCTACCATGCAACTATTCATCTACTTTGCTCTTACTTAACAACTTGAAATGCAACCAACTTTAACAACTTGAAAGGAAATGTTACTCTAACTATTTGGAAGTAGAAACTATGCAATAATACCAAAGGCTCTTAATCACCATGCAAATCACAACAATGAGAAAGAAATAGCGAATTTTGGCATTATCTTTGCAACAATTTTCTCTGACCATTACAAATGAGAACAAATGGCCTTATATAGAGGCCAAAATGTACAATCGACGGTAGAGATAAAGAGGCAAAATCGACAATCTAGATTGAATCTTAGAAACCCTAATTAGGGTTGCCACCCCATCGGCCAATGAGAAGACACCACCTCTCCAATGGACCAATGAAAAAAGTGGAAAAGTGGCAACCAATAAGAAGGCACTGAAATGGTGGCCAATCAGAATTAGACACTTGTTCTATCCTAGAAGAAAGAGAAATTGCCACTTGGGCTTACATCAAATGATCTTCTAATATAACTCTCCCTTTTTCTTTCATTCTTTTAGCTAAGGCAATGAATTTAGCTAGCCTTTCGTTGACTTCGTCCATGGGAGGGCAAGATGTATGCTTTATCTTGAGCTCAGCCGATTTCATCATGCTGCTTGCTGCCTGTAGTGTCTTCTCATGGTCCTTCTCATACTCTTTTGTATATCAGATAAAGGCATTGAGGGAGGAAAGGGTGCCCAAATTTTTTTTCTTGATAGCAACCTTTCCTAACTCATCCAATCTTGATCCAAGTTTTGTCTCATCAATATCTTCTTCTTTGATGTCTTCAAAATCAAGTGCCACCCCAACGTCGCTCATCATGGTTGAAATAAAAGTGTCAACGCTTGGGCTGTGCTGTGCAACTGCACTCTATATCTCCTCGAGTGTTCTCAGTCTGGTAGTCAAGGCAACAAACCAAGACTCAACCGTACTCAATCCTCTTTCATCAACCAACCTGGCCCTCTCCAAATATGCCTTTGGAAGCCCGATGAACACCTACAACCTGGGAATAGCCACATCTTTGTCTAGGAGGAAATCTTTCCACTTTTCTTCAAATATTTCGAATTTGTTTCTAATAGTCACCAATGACTGGAATGTCAAGATGAAGGAAGACAAGAAATTTCACCCATCTTGGATTGTATTGTGGATCCAATCCTTGACTTTATGTAGCTGAGTTGATATTTCTTCTAGGTTGCTCCTATTGTCTTGAGGAAGGGCTGCTGGTGCAATTGTTAGATAGGTTGGCAATCTCTCCAATATTTGTTCTTGGCCTCCAACTTTACGATCCTTTCATTTGCCTTCCTCAACCTTTCTCTGATTGAAGCTATACCCTTTTGGATCTCTTCACATTCCATATCATCTGTGTTTCTTCCCAAGTTGTGTTCCACTATTTCATATTCTTGGGCCGCAATCTCATCCACTGCCTTGTTGACTGTTGGTATAGCAATCTGAACCTTTCAGTGACCATCATTGTCGCTTTTGATTACCTTTGCCACCGTTTTTGCCATTTGTTTCTGGTTTTCGCTATCACCCTTTTCTATTAATCCTTGGATGTCTTCCGTTGTTCGGGCAATTACTACCTCGCCTCTTGGCATGAGCATTTGTCTTAACCATAGTGGTGCGGTGCATCTCCCCAAATCTGGATTTGGTTTGACCAACAAAGCATCACCAACGGCCTCGGGTGCTTGATTTATTGCCTCAATATCAATCGACCCATCTTCGTCTCCGCTAGTTACTGCCATATCATCTCCTTGTTGGTTTTTTGAGAGAGGGGAGTACTCGGTGCTCTCACTGTAACCACTTGATTCTGAATTAGAGCTCACCTCTACCGTGGCCCCTTTATCACTTGAATTGACTTATTATGATTTCTCTTGAGGGAGCTACGTGCTGTCTCTTGGCTGGAGGTTCTGAATGTTCTTTGCTCTTCTCAACCTCCAAAGCCCTTTTCTTGCTTCTAACTATTTCTTGTTGCCGGCTACTTCCTTCACCCTTCTGTCCGACTAATTTTGTTGGACCTTCTTTCGGCCTCATCTTCTCATAAGGGGAATCCTTTGACTCTGTAGCTTCCTTAATCTTTCATTATACCACGACTCGGTATGCAAATCAATTGCTTTTGTAACTGCCTCCAAGGAAGGATCCTGATGGTCATCCCAATCTACTGGATTCAATTCTGTTCCTTCTATTGTATTATAATCTTCTCTCAACACATCTCTATCATCCTCTAGTTGACCGGGAATATCAAGGCCTCTCCATTTGATATCTCTCATCATGTTCACCGACAACCTTGAGAAAGCTAGCTTTCTCACACGAAAGTCATCCTTGGCATTGGCCCAAAAGTCTTCTATAGTGGGAACATGTTTAAATATATTGCCATGAGATACCTTGATAAGACCATTAGGATCGAATCCTTGCCTTGCTCTGTACCATCCTAGATGATACCATTCCAATTCCTTCTCCGTAGCTGCAAAGGCGACTCAATTGGGGCAACTATCATTGCCAATTCTGAATGAGAATGTAATCCCTGTTTTACCTTCGTTTCTCATTATTCTATCATAGTGCTCAAGTTGCCTAGCCAATTCCAAGAAAACTACCTTGTCAGGTGGGTATCTTGGAAACCTCTTGGGACAAACTATACTCCCTACTACTCTAATGTATGTGAATTGCGGAAATTGAATGAACCAACTCCCATACTTCTTTATCTTTGCTTTTGCTTTCGATGAAAGTCTCTTAGCAAGTGTCCCTTGTAATACCCTTACTGTCTTCATGACAAAGGCATCACAAAACATTTTGTAATCCTTGTTGTTGTGCAAATGAAGCTGTGGATAGCATTCATGCACCAAATATTGCCTCGGCCCACTGCCAACTTCTCCTAAGGGCTTAAGTCTCATACTCTTATACAATCTAGCAATTAGGTAAAACAGATAGGATCCTATGTAGAATTGCTTCTGGTTTTGTACGGTTCTAAGTTGCAACTCTAGGTTCTCGCTTATGATCCTAGCCCAATCAAATCTTCTTTTTCCTTTTTCAATTTCATCAATAAAGAAGTATATTTAGTTTTCGAATTGCATACCTTGAGCTAGGCCCATAATCCGACTGAGAAGCACAATGAGATCTCCATATTCTGATTTGAAGTCCACCATTGTAAGCTTTGATGATCTGGTTATGCCTTTCTTTCCCTCGTGAAGCCAATCCTGTTTTAGATGTGTAAAATAGGCTTCCTGGTTATCCTGAAATGATTTGGCTGCCTGATCCATCATCACCACTGTCATGCTCTTGTACTGGGGAATGTTAAATGCTTCTTCAATCACTTGTCTGCCAATGTTGGCCAACACCCTCTTCCCTTCATCAAAAGTGATGGATTTACTGATCAGATCAAACCTGGATGCGCACTCCATAACCACCTCTGGACATGGCAAGGTGGGAGGAAAAGTTGCTGCGTGCACAATTCTGCTTCTTTATATCTTCTTTGCCAAGGGGGATTTTCCTTCCTTTAGTCTGTCCTTTACCTGTAGCATATTTACTGTTTCGACATGGGTATCGATTATTCGCCTCATTTTCAAGAAGAAAGTTGTTTTGGGCATCATATCCTCTGTTTTTCTCAGTGTTTGTTCCCTTAGGGTTCTTGCTTGCACTAACATTCACCATCCTAAACACTTATTTCTGCCCCTTCGTTCTAAGTGATATGGACTACCCTTATCAATCTCCAATCTTCTTTTTATCGATGGATTCTACACTTATTTTTGCTTCACCAAATGCCCTATCACTACACTTATCAATCTCTAATCTTCAACCTAGGGGTGGGACTACCACTTATTTCTGCCTCTTCAAATGTCCTATCATGGATTCTACACTTATCAATCTCCAAACTTCAACCTATGATGGGATGATGAAGTGGTGGATGATGAATACAAGAAGAACCAAGGGAGACAATGTCTAGACAAGAACGAAATAGAGAAATCCGCTTAAGGACCCCTTTTAGCTCTAAATGATTTGAAGTTACCTTTACCAATAGCTGGGTCTTCTTTTGGAATTTAAGATCAGATTTGAGAATTTCAAATCCCTTGCAAATCTTGATGCTCTAGCTGGAAAAAAATCAGAATTTAGTGCTCTCGGAATTTTCCACCATTTGCCCAAAATCAGACCTTTATCATGTGTTTCTTCCTCCAAGGAAAATCGTCCAAACTTGGGAGAAAATTGCAGCCCTTAGAAGATATAAAATAAGACTTCAAAAATCAGCTAGGGCATGGAAAAAAAATCGCAGCCCTCTAGCAAATACAAAATCAGACTTGAATAACAATCAATCTGCCCTCCAACTTTGCAATTCTGAAAATGTTTCCCCTTGGTAAAACAAATTGTCAAGAATAGGAAGTCTGATCTGCATTAGAGAAAGTTGCCAATCATGGGAAATTTGACTTTAATCATGAAAAATCGCCAATGGTGCAGATCTACCCTCAATCATGGAAAATTGCCAAACATAGAGATCTCTACCATGAAGAAATTTGCCAACAATAATGCCAATCTGCCCTAGCTGGAAAAATCACCCAAAGAAGATGCCAATCTGCCTTAGGAAAATCACTCAAAGAAGAGAAAATCTGCCCTTAGCCAAAAATTGCCTAAGCACCAAAGAGGAGTGAGGAATGAGGAGAAAAGGGTAAAGAGTTTCTTCTTATACCCTACTTGCTCATCCTTCCTAGCTGGCCAACTGGGACCTTGGGAGCAAAAAATAAATTAATTAGAACACAAAATTGACCCCCAATTAACTGCTTAGCCTGAAATTAACTTTGCCAAGATGAAATTTACTTTTTTAAATTGCCAATTAGACCAAAATTGCAAAAAGAAAGTAAATAATGCCTTGGAGATGCTAAATGTTTCCATTTTATGATGATTTAGCAATTAATATGTCATTACAATCGGATTTTGGCTAGCCAAAAGCCATTTTTTTAATATTAAATTACTAATTTCATTAAAAGGCTTAAAATTTTTCAATGCAAATTTAATCCATTTAATGCCAATTTTAGCAATTCAATTCAAATCGGTTTTGCTAAGCAGTTTTTGTTTTGACAAAAATAAAATCATTTCTAGAGTCTAAAATCAATTTTGCAATTTGATTTCATCTTCACAAAAGAAATTTTTTTCTCACCAAAGAAATTCAAGATTTTCCAAAAACCTAAATCTAACAAAATTTCATTTTTTGAAAATTATTTAAATTTACACAATTATATCCAAATTTTCAAAAGAAATCGTCTAAGTACAAAATCTACAATTTTGTCCTGCCAAGTGTTGCTCTTTGAAATTTGTCCGGCCTAAGGATGAAATTGGTTGTTCTGGAAAATCAAGTTGAAACTGGGTGAAAATAAGTCTAACCCTCTCCCTTCTGGTCTGAAGGTGTCCAAGACTCAATTTTCAAAAATTGAATCAAATTTTTTGAACAAATTAAATTTTTTTGCCAAGGCGACCGAAAAAAAGGAGATCCCCAAAATTTTGGGGTGATGGTGTGAGAACCTCACAACAAATATCCAATGGAAACTCTTGGCTAAACCTTTCAAATTATCCTATTTTGAGAAGGGATGATTCCTATTGCCTCACTATATTATACTGTTTTCTCACGCCATATTCCAATTTTGTTTGTTCTGAGAGAAACAGGTGGTGCCTGAAGCTTAGATTTGTGGGCATGCTGACCTGCATGCTTCAAGATTATGGCTTTCTATTCTTATCTAGGGGCACTTTATTTTTTTGGATTTTGGTTATGTCTGGATTCATGTTTGCACGAGCACTTCTTAATCGATTCATTCACATCCATGTGCTTGCAAGATTTGTTGTGTTAGGAAGGTCTAATTTTTACGGCTGTATGGTTGTGCTTACACATTTTTGTCATAAGTTACATAAGATTTAGGAAGACTGTATGTAAAGGGCAATATATAGTGGATAACTGTCACCAAACGTTTGCTTGACAGGTAGGGTAAGCCCTCAAATATAGGACTCATTTGCTTGACAGGTGGGTAAACCTTCAAATATAAGCCTTGGGAGTAAGGTCTGTTTCTCCAATTCTCTATTCCATTTGCCTTTGCCCACCAGCAGTGTTGTATTGTAAAGTTCATGGTGCTATTAAGTGGTGGCATAGCAAGAGTTCAATAAGGAGGCGAGTGTGTAGCTTCCATGTAGCATCAGAAGGTACTAGACAAATGACTGTGAGAGTGAGAAGATGATTGTTGCAGTATGCGTGGGATTTCAATAGAGAATTTCCCCGTGGTTTGGGGTGGGGGCAAAAGCATGTGCTTACCACATGTTTTCTCCTCTATAAATAATTTATTATAGTTTTGGATAGTGAAAAGCAACAGAAACTAGGGCGCTGACCCCTTACAGTTCTGCAGCCCCAGGGTGAACAGTCACAGCACACTAGCAGGAGGAAAACACTGTTTGCAGGGCTGCCAAAATATCAACAAGACAAAACAAGAGGTACTAGGTGTTACATGTCAAGGCCACAATGGGTACATTGTCAGTAGATTTGCTTGCCTTTCTTAACAAGTGTCAGTAGATTAACTGCCTTCTTTAAAAGGTTTTTTTCAGAGCAAAGAGCCTCGAGAGGCTACCTATAATTCAGTAGCCAAGAGAGGTCGTTAACGATCGATAACCAGCAACCAGACAGGTGGGGTGAACTAATTGAGGGATTTTGAAAGGCCCTCCAAGCCTTCACAAAGGATGTCAAAGTGGTATCAAAAATCACCTTGCACTAAAGAACACCTCTCCAACTAGAGCAACACCCCCATCTACAAAACTCCTTTCTTGAAATATCCCAAACTAATATATTGTTCAAATCTGATCTCGGTTTTCAATTTTGCCATGTTTTTCTTCATTTTATTGCAAAATAACAACATGCAAATATATAAAGGAAACGATATATATTTCAAATGAAATAAGCAATTACAAGCACAAATCTATTGGTAATGATTCTGATATAAAACATGCATGGCTGTTACATCAAATATGCTATTGTTACAATGCTAGAACATGCATGACTTTTCCTCCAAAATCTATATAAAATGATGCAAATCTGCTCAATGATGAATCCTGAGTGAGCCTGCCTCTTAAGTAGTTTTTGGGTTTCTGTCCAACCTACAAATATCCAAGGGTTTCCGCCCTCAGATATGGCTGCTACTCACAAACAAAGGAGAAATTTTGAAGTATCAAATCAACAAATCATAATACCCAGAGAAGGAAGGAAGCCCCTTAAATAGATTCTGTAAATTGCCTTCGGATCTCAATTACGATGTGTAATTCTTAATAAACTTTTTCCCTCTTCCAAGAGGTTCGTCCAACTTCTAGAAGGCTTATTAAATAAATTCATTTTATAACATTGCCTTCATAACTCAATTCACTTTATTTTTAAAATTTGATTTTATAACCTGAAGTGACTTTTCTATTCTATTATTATTTTACGAGCTCATTATAATATATTTTATTTTTCCATCAATTAATAATTGGCAATGCTAGCCTCTTGTCCCTTATATCTCTAAAGTAGCCTATTGGGGTGACAAAAGAATAGGCTAATTGACACTTGAATGATTATTGAGAAGGGGACATTACAGTCGTCCCTTTCTTGGATTGCTTGCCCTCAAACAATCTGCACCTGCATGCCAAAACCAAATACCGGAGATCCCATGTCAACCTCAGGAATGCTGTTGTGCCAAAGTGCTGAGCTACTCTGATATCAATACCAATACACCACAAACCTTGAAGCAACAGGATGGAATCCATGTGAAACAATACACCCAACCAATCAATATCTGGACCCAAATATAGAACTTGCTGTAAGAGGTAAAGTAGTAATCTAATACCAAGGAATCATCATTAGTCGTCCAGCTGTAGGTATAGACAAACCAAAGGCTGTGATAAGCAACTCTCACATATTAAAAAATCAAAAGAGTAGGCCACCACATTTGTTGTTATATCTCAGGCTAGCAACAAATAGTATGGCAAGGATGTCATCATACCAAGGTAAAAGTAGAAGACTTGTCTCATGAGGATTTCCCATCAAGTAATTGTGTTCCCACAAATTACAATGCATTCCCATAGCTGATGTAGATCTGAACAATTTTCAAAATTTAGAGAACAGTCATGTAGCACACTTGCTTTCCAAAAAACAACCCATGCTATTTAGCTCAAATGCCAACCAATATGCAGCTCTTCCGTCACAAGAATTAGGTGCCAATATCAAATTTGGACATTAGATGCCATCACCAACACCCAATGTCAACTCATGAGTGGTTTGTCCACTAATGGTAACTTCCACAGATCCATTATGACTGCCAATATTAAATAATAGTAATTTGTTGCAGGGGAAACTTCGGTTGTTGGGCTATCAAATTAGCATCCTTTGCCTTCTCAATCGAACTCTCAAACATATCTTGGGACTGATTTAGTTCAATTGGTCCAAGGTGGACAAATTCAGTTCTCTTGGAGGATGCATCTTTAACCAATGACCCATGTTCATCTTTCAAAGCTTGAGTGCCAACATTAATGCCTCAATCACATTATCTTCTCCATGGTCATGCAGTGCATCACCTTGAGGATGAGGAGATATATCACATTTATTATAACAATCAGCACAGCTGTTAAGCACAACTGTCATGGATTTGAGTCGTGCCTCCGCCAACTTTTATTGGAAACTTCATTCTCAACACTTGCACTTTGAATGCCATGTTCTTAATATTCTTTATATGTATGAATTTTCTCATCATTGGAATCAGCTAACACACTAGAAAATGCATTGTGGTCACCCAAAGAATCCATACCATCATTTATATATCAATCTAATGCCTAACACCAAGAACAGTCATGTTTATCTCTCTTTTAGAATCCTCTTTGCTCAAACCCTCTTACAGCTGAAGTGAATTTCTGGCTTCTTCAAATGAATTCTCAACATTGGGATGATCTATATGCTCATCACAATGACTTCAATGTGTTCTTCGCTATTATGCCTCTTATTTATCTTTTTAGCTTCTTCCAAAAAGCAATTTCTCTAACATTATTGGCATCTGATTGATATTTTTGAAATGCTTGAAAGAAGTCATTCATGCCATTCATACATTTTCCATATGTCAATCATTTCTGTATGGGCTTTCATTATTTTTTCCATTTTTTCTTTAGCTGGTGAGGCAGGAAGGAAAGTAGGTAACAATCTCCCATTTTTCATTTTAGCCAATATTGTAACTTTTTATACCCCTGTTGTAGATATCTGAATAAACACAGAATTTGTTTGCTCTGTTCCTATCAATATACCTCTGAGTTCATTCATTATCCGCATGAGTCAAAAAAACTGACATGCACATCCATTACCTAGGACTGCTCGAAAATAGCATGCAGCGTTGACCCTCTTCATAAATTACTTCTTAACTGACGTGCAAGAGGAAACAACTCATGTGCAAATGAAAAAGTTGACATGCAACCTCATAGGATGACAAGATTTGTGGCTCTAATACCATTGAAATATCGCAAACTAGGATATTGTTTCAAATCTGGTTTGTTTTTCTTTTAAAATTTTGTCATGTTTTGCTTCATTTTATTGCAAAATAACAACGTGCAAATATGCAAACTAAACGTGCAGATGAAATGATATAGATTTCTAAAGAAATAAGCAATTACAAACACAAATCTATTGATAATGATTCTAATATAAAACATGCATGTATGTTCATCAGGTATACTATTGTTACAATGCAAGAACATGCATAAATTTTTCTCCAAAACCTATTTAAAATGATGCAAATCTGATCAATGATGAACCTTGAGTGAGCCCACCTCTCAAGTAGTGTGATGTAGGAGCATTTTGGGTTTTCTTGGTGGCTACTTTGGAGTTCTTGGGAGAAGGCTCAATAGTTTCTTTGGAGGGTGCTTGGACTAGTGCTTGGCATGTTCTAAGAGCTCGACATGGTCTATGGAGCTCGGCATGGTCTGGGAGCTCGGCATGGTCTATGGAGCTTGGCATGGTTTGTTGTGCTCGACATGTATTGGGAGTTCGACGATGCTTGGGAGTTTGCTGTCACTCAGCAGTTTGTTGGTGCCGACTGGAGTTCTTGGTGCATTTAATGCATGTAGCATGTGATCGTGTTGTGGATCAATTAGGGAGTTTGTGTGGACCTATTTGTGGTCTTGGTTATCTCTCCTATGTGCATTTGAATTTGTGTTGTAAACTTGGGGCTTGTCCTAAGTATTTTTGTGTGGTTATCGCACGTTAACTGTGGGTTAACGTTTTGTATTTAATGTTTGTTGTGAGCCGACTTGTGGCTTAAATATGCATTTAATACAAGGGGTTTATTTAATTTTGTAATTGCTAGGCCGACTTGTGGCTTAGTTGGGTATAAGTAAGGGGTCTTGTGGAGTCTTTAGTGATTTCATTCATAGAGTTATTTATTCATTTTGGAGGAGTGAGTCTGGAGAGTAACTGGAGAGCGAGTTTTTCTGAGACTGTGGACAGAGCGTCGAATGTGAGGCAGTTCATAGCAGGATTGTGATTATTCATCCATCTTGGAGAAGAGGAGATGGTAGAGAAGCAAATTTTTGAGAAGGCTAGTAGCTGAGGCTTGGAAAACAAGGAGATTTCTTGGTGGGCTTGCGAGTACCAGTTGGATCTTCCTTGGAGGTTTCTACTAGAGTGTGGATTTGGTCTAGCTAGTGTTTGGGTTGGATCTTGTAGAACTGTTATTGTAATTGCTATTGTATTTGGCCGTAACCGGGAAGGCCTTACAGCTCGACACATTGCATGTAATTAGTTATATCTATGAAAACATTATTGTGACTTGGCTTCAAATCTTGCATTGTGATTTATCTTCCATTGTATGGTTGTTTGCTGGAGGCTAGGACATCTCCTACCTTGCTCTGCGTCAAGTGGTATCAGAGCAAAGGTTGTTCCTGAGCGTGTAGACAGATCGCTGAAGTTGAGGCAGTTTGCACCAGGACCTTGGGAGGACAGGCAGATGGATCTATGGTTGTGAAGATGGAAGGTTGATCTTGTTTGGGAAGATTGATCTGTTGGTGATTTGTTGTAGAGGGTTTGCGAAGATCTTGGAAGATGGCTCCGAGAGGATTGGACCCTGGGATGATTGCAAATCTTCGTGATATAGTGGAGAGGAGGATTAATGAGACAATAGCTCGGGTGGATGTTGTTGTGGATGTTGCTTTTTCTAAAAGAGTTGAGAAATAGAAGGAGGAAGTTCTATGCTATTGGAGTTGGAGTCTATCAATCCAGAAGAGAGTCGTTTGGCTGGTTAAGAGACTTGTTCGAGAGAGAAGATGGCATAGCAAGGTCAAGGTGGAAGATTTTGGTTTTGTTGATCAGTTTGTAGAGTCTAATACAGAACCTACAAAGTGACTAGAGGCCGTTGATGAGGATATTCCTAATCTTGTTGATGCTGGGATAGAGATTGGTTTTCATGATCAGTTAGTTGGGTTTGACATGGAGATTGTAGAGCATTTAGTCATGGATAATCCGGTTGCTGTTGGTGGTGATTTGTATATTGCAAAGCATCTTGTTGTGAGCAATGAGACCACTAGTGTTGAGGGTTTGGCATGTGTTGATGGAGATCTATATATTGCTGCTGATATTGCTAATGTGGATTCACTAGTTGGTGATGTGAATGAGGTTTTGCTGATAAAGCATTATGTTTAGTTTGTTCCTGGGAATAAGCTTGTTGGTTGGATGGTTGAGATTCTAGTGTTTGACAGAATTATGCGGATGTGGATGATTTGCATGTTGGTTTTCTTGTCCCTGTTGGAGTGGAAGCCTTTGGTGAAGATGAAGATGGTTGTTGATCTTTCTTTGGGCATCAAAGTGTCGGAGACACTTTTCTATTTACTTGGGGAGTTTGATGCAGGAGCATTTTGGGTTTTCTCAGTGGCTACTTTAGAGTTCTTGGGAGAAGGCTCGGTAGTTGCTTTGGAGGGTGCTTGGAGTGGTGCTCGGCATGCTGGTGGAGCTTAGCATGGTCTGTGGAGCTCGGCATGGTTTGTTGTGCTCGGCATGCATTGGGAGTTCGACGATGCTTGGGAGTTTGCTGTCACTCGGTAGTCTGTTGGTGCCGACTGGAGTTCTTGGTGCAGTTAATGCATGTAGCATGTGATTGTGTCGTGGATCAATCAGGGAGTTTGTGTGGACCTATTTGTGGTCTTGGTTATCTCTCCTATGTGCATTTAAATTTGTGTTGTAAACTTGGGGCTTGTCCTAAGTATTTTTGTGTGGTTATCGCATGTTAACTGTGGGTTAATGCGAGGGTTAACGTTTTGTATTTAATGTTTGTTGTGAGCCAACTTGTGGCTTTGTTGGGTATAAGTAAGGGGTCTTGTGGAGCCTTTAGTGATTTCATTCATGGAGTGATTTGTTCATTTCGGAGAAGTGAGTCTGGAGAGTAGCTGGAGAGCGAGTTTTTCCTGAGTCTGTGGATAGAGCGCCGAATTTGAGGCAGTTTACATGAGGATTGTGATTATTCATCCATCTTGGAGAGAGGAGGTGGTAGAGAAGCAAATTTTTGAGAAGGCTAGTAGCTGAGGCTTGGAAAACAAGGAGATTGCTTGGTGGGCTTGCGAGTACCAGTTGGATCTTCCTTGGAGGTTTCTACCAGAGTGTGGATCTGGTCTAGCTAGCTTTTGGGTTGGATCTTGAGGGATCTTGCAGAATTGTTATTGTAATTGCTACTATATTTGGCTGTAATTGGGAAGGCCTTATAGCCCGACACATTGCATGTAACAGTTATTTTATGAATAAAGAGTTGTGATTTGGTATCAGATTGTGTATCTTGTGTTGTGTTTTCGCTACGTGGTTATTTGCTGGGGGGTTTGGACATCTCCTTTGGGGATTCTCTTGCCTTGCATTGTGTCATAGTGTTGGGTTTCCAACCAACCTACGAGGGTTTTCATCCTCAGATTTGTTGACAACCGTCAAGCCAAGAACGGGGACAAATTATCTAGTATCAAAACAACTTATCATAATACCGAGGAAGGAAACCCCTTAAATAGATTCTCTAAACTACCTTTGGATCGCAAATCACAATGTGTGATTCTCAATAAACTTTTGCCCTCCAAGAGGTTTGTCTCACTTTTTAATAAATAAATTTATTTCTCCATCAATTAATAATTGACAAGGTCGGCATCTTATCCTTTATTCCTCCAAAGTAGCCTATTAGGATGACAAAATAATAGGCTAAGCCACCCCTAGATGATCACTAAGAAGGAGAAATTACATTTTTACAGGAGTAGACAAGGAATCTGCCTCAATAGGAGCAGAAAAGGAAAAGATAATCTTGTTGGAGAACCAACCACAAATCCACCCTACATCCCAGCTGACATAGAAAGGAGAAGACTGCTTGAAGTAACAAATCTCCTCGTTTGTGAAGCAAATCCCCACCTCCATAGGAGACTCTTCCACCTCCATAGGAACCACAATAGAGGAAGAAATCCATTGAGTGTACCAACTTCTTACCATGGCCAGTTAAAAACACCCTACCACAACAAGGTCTAACATAGTGCCAATGTCAGCTACAAACTTCAATAAAAAATAACCTTAAGACCAAAATGGGCAACTTACTGGCCACTAGAAGAAACAAGATCACAGTCCATACCAGCTAAGGTTTTGTAGTCCGAACAAAAAAACATATACAAAAAGGAAAAGAAAACCCAATATTAACAACAACGTCCATCAAGATCCATCTACGTGTTAATGTTTTTGTAGCTGCGAGAGATATCATTCAGCAACCTATGCATGTGGAGATGTTTTGTATTCTTGTGTAACTACTATTGCACCGCTTTAATAAAGACATCACACGTGTCAGTAAGCATTTATATCAGATGGACAATGTCACACATAGTACTATGGACTTCCTCTTTCATGTTCAGGTGGATGTGACGTCGCTGGGGGATTCCTATTGTCTTCTCATTGGTACTGCTGACTCATCAATGGTAATGAATAATGGTCGACGGTTCATTATGAAACTGGGTGTGTCTTCTTTTATTCCTTGAAAAGGCTATTCGTTCAAGTGGGAGATTATATATTGGCTGGAAAACCCGTAAAAGCAGAGATGATTGTATTGTGATTTGTGGTGAAGATTGCAGGTGATTGGTGCATACTGTGTGTCTAAAGAATGTGATTTTTCTGCTAAAACAAGTACTGCACTTGATGGAGATTTATGTATGATCTGTATGTGATTAATTTTGCTTGTGCAATTCATTGTCTATGAGAGAAGTATCTGTGGGATACTTGCAGTTCTGAAGATTGTGTGCATACCTCTGTGAAGAAGTCATTCATCCAACTTAGCTTGTGAAGCACTGTATTGTATATTATGATTACCAATAAAGGATATATCTTGACCGTGGCTGGGTTTTTCCCTCGAGTAGGAGGGTTTTCCCAGGATAATCTCTGGTGTATTTGTGTTCTTATTTTATCTGTGATCTGTTATGTTATTCTGGTTCCAAAAACTAAACACTATGAAGGGCAAAGAAACTCAATCCTCAAAACTAGGTTAGACACTATCTCCAGGCTTGCAATAGGGGGAACAAAGAAGATCCATAAATATCCCCAAGCCCCTCAATAAGCTTGAGCATCACTTTTCCATCAATCTATAACACTGTACACTGCATGAAATGTCCCCTTTTCTGATTTGATATGGTATTTCATGCCTCTAATCAGATTTTCAAAATCAAACAACTGATATCACAAAGATCCTCCAAATTTCTCAAGAAACCCCAAATCGGGTATGCTGAAAATAGTGCAAAAAGCTTCACAACTTCACAAATTATTTAATAAATCTGAAAATGGAAATTTTTACAGAACTTTCAGCAGCATAACAGCCTACAAATTGACATTTCTAGATCCGTATAGCCTTTACACAACAGCTCGAAAATGTAGGACCAAAACTATGCTCATCGGGCTCCCGAAATAGCACAAAATATGCCCGGAAACACCATAAAAACACTAATAATCTATCTCAGAAGTTTAATCATGTCCCAATATATATATTCAGCTCTATTTTAACATTTAAAAGTCTGATATACAGCAGCAACCCAAACTGATATGAAATACTCAACTGTAAACACCAAACTCATACAAAAACACACCCGAAAACTCACAAATCTGCACTGTTCAGCACAAAGGCAAACTCTGTATGAACATGCACATGGAATGGCTTCAAACTCCCGTCCTTAGCCTTCCTGGAAACCTGCAAACTCCCGTTCTTGGGTCTCCTTGGAAACCTGCAAACTCCTGTTCTTGGGTCTCCTTCTCCACAGGTTTGGCAGCCTCTGAAGAATAACAAAGAATGAGCAAAAATCAAGTTCTGGAATGTGCCCAAAATGCCTCCAAACCCCTTAAAAGAGGGCATAACTGTAACTCACGTCCAAGAGAGGTTAATGAAACTTATTTTAATAATAATTTTCATTTATTAGTCCAACGGTTTCCAAAGATTAACCCCCTTTTTTCGAAACTTCACTTTCTTGGGCCTGCCTGCCTTAGCAAAGATTTTCTTTTTTAATTATTTGAAAAGGGGACATGACAAGTCCTCCCCTCCCAATCATTGCTTGTCCTCAAGCAATGGCTGAACAATAAACCAATCAATCCACCTGGATCCCAAATGTAGTCATGAACTATACTACTACCAATTAACACAGGCTCCTGCAATATCCTCTGCAATATGACAAAGAGGAATCCATAATCAAATTGACAATTATAGCTCAACCAAACTCCGACATCACCACTACCACAATCAAAAACCCATGAGGCACAAACTCTTAGAACATCAGAACCCAAGTAAAGTGGACAAATCAAACTACCAACATAGTAAATACCATCAACGCATCCCACTGGCCTATATGGAATGTACAATCCAACTCTGCAACAATGGTGAACCCTCTCGAATGAAACTGTACCAAGTATGGAGAATCCACACACTGTACAACTCCTGCAGTCAACACAACTCTGCAAATCATCGGCCACTATCTCATAACCATAACTCCCATGCACCCCTGATGGTGAAAAGCCATCACAAGATAAATAGCAAGAATTGGAACCCAAACCAAATCTTCCTGCCATCAACTCCTCAACACAAGGATCAAATGCTAACTGATGTACATACCTTGCAATATAATGTTGATAAAAAAAACCAACCTTAGTCAACAACTCACCATGAACAAGTGATACAACCCACTGTGACTGATCACCAGCTAAGTCAGGAGATGTCATAGCCAAAGGAGTAGAATCAATAACAACACCCACTGAAGCATCACTCTGAAACTCCTGCTCTAAGTCATGTATTATCAAGCTGTCAACTGTAGAACCTATCGCCATGTCATGCCCATCACAACTCTCATCTTGAGGCATCAAATTGTCCCATAACTGATGATAAGCACTAGGAACCAAAGTACATCTCTGTATCATTATCTTATCAACATGGTCATCAAAGGTAAATTGATGAGCATACCTCACAGTGTAATGCCGATAGAATGCACCAATCTCAGTTAGTGGCTCAGATTGCAATCCAGATGTAATTAACTGCAATCGATCATTAACCAAGTTGGAACTGACTACTACCTCTGAAGACATTGTGAAGGGAGTAGTATTACTAGTAGGAACCATGCCAACTATCAGCTCACCAACATCACACATGGTCTTTGATACAACATCTCTAGTCTTCGTGCCATTAGTACTAGAGGTCACCACCATGTCAGGCACACCACAAAAATTTGCTACAGCACCCAACTCAATTGAACCTGACTCTAGTGGGAATGAACCTGATATGCCAATGTTAGCATCAAGGATGGATGCATCCCCATCTCCACTGTCTCTAACAATCTCGGCCATGGACATCCTCGGATCACCAAACACCACAGCTTGTGACTGTATAGAATCAGGTAAAGACTGTAGTCGCTCTAACTCCATGGTCACCTTAGCCAAATGAAATTGTGACTCCTTGAGAGCCAACTGTGTACTCTCAAGAATCTCAGAAGTCACCTCAAGCTGCTCAGTAAGCTCACTCACCTCATCTTCCTTGGCCAACAACGCATCATATGCTGTACTGCCCCACTCCATAAGATAATCTCTGTCGACTGCCAACTGCATATAATTCTGTCTCAAAATCCGAATAGCCTCCCATAAAGAGTGGATCTCTGTCAAGGAAAGATAACTTCCTCCCTGCTCATCACTAGTAGGAGAACCCCATCCATAAACTGCTAACAACTGATGAGCAGCATCGAAATGTTGGCAAGTGATAGCAATGTCTTGGTCACTAACTCTCAACTGATTAGACACATGATGGCACTGGCTTGACTGTCTCCTACAAACCTCCTCTGATGCACTGTCTGAAGGAGTGTCCTCAAAGTTACTAGTCTCTAGAGTATTACCATCCATATCCTGTGAATCAAATCTAAAGCTCATATCAACATACGAAGTATCAAAAACATTAGCATTGCTGTCCAACTCCTCTATACCCAAGGAAACTAAGTCTTCAAAACTGCCCACTGCATCCTTCTGGATGTCATCAATGCCAATATGATCCTGGGACTCATCTATACACACTGCCAAATATGAAATATCATCAACACATTCCAGCAAGTATGGCCGACTGGATATATGAACAAAGCCCAACATTGGTGTATAAAAACTAATACCAACATCAGACAAGATACTGGCACAAGAAAAGACAACACCGTGTAATCTGCTAATCAAATCCATGATAGCACCCAAACAAACATTGCTACCAAAAAGTGTTAAAGATCTCCAGTCAACTGAATCCCAAATGCCAATATAACAATCTCGAGTCCATATCTGTAAACTAGAATTAGCTGGTAACTCAAGCAAAATCCTGACTTGAGTAATATGACCAATACCAACTAACTCCACATACCTGTCATGATGAGATAATGTAGTGACAATACTGTCTTCACTCACCTTCAGCTGGAGGGATAAATCATGTGAAGTACTACTAGCCTCAACCTCATGTGATGAAGCATCTAACTGTGCCTGGTACTCTCTCTCAGAAAAGTGATGAATGCTCAATGTCTGCTCATCTACACCAAGTATCTCACCATCATGCAGAACAACATCCTCATAATCCTCATCTAAACCCACTACACTGTAGTCACTGCCTGTTGTAACTATACCATCCTGAATACCTGTGGCATCACCCTTTGACGACCTGTAAACAATTGTCTCAATTTGAGTATCAAGTTGACCATTACTATCAATCTGTGTAATATCCTTTCCCACCACCTCCTGTGGAAGAGTAGAATCTGAGACCTCTACCTGGCTATCAGCTAGTTTCTCAAACTCCTCATGCAAGTTCTTGGGAATTGTGTCATCTGTCCTGTGAGAAAATTTGCGAAATAGAAATCCAGTCAACTTATCCACCTTAGCTAGGTCAGATAACATGTCATTCATTATACGGTGGTGCTCAACCAACTGTTTAGACATGTCATGGCTTATTTTCATAAGTTTATCTCGAATGTCTAAATAACCATCCCTTCTACTATTTTGACTCTGGCTATCAATTGTCCAAGATCGTTCCCTCTGAGACTCTGTACTATACCTGTCCATTCTGGATAAAGTAGAGTGTAACCCCAATAGGATATAACTTCTTCAAACACCAAGAACTAACATGCAAATGATTAGAAGTAGCATGCAACCATAGATTTGGACATGCAACTGATTAGAAACAACATGCAACCACCAAATTATGACATGCAAGATCTGGGTAGTTGTCAACTGACATGCAAACTTCTACAACCACCAAATTCACCAAGAACTAACATGCAAATGATTAGAAGTAGCATGAAACCATAGATTTGGACATGCAACTGATTAGAAGCAACATGCAACCACCAAATTATGACATGCAAGATCTGGGTAGTTGTCAAAACTGACATGCAAGATCTGGGTACTTGTCAAAACTGAAATGCAAACTTCTACAACCACCAAATTCACCAAGAACTAACATGAAAATGATTAGAAGTAGCATGCAACCATAAATTTTTACATGCAGCTGATTAGAAGCAACATGCAATCATAAATTATGACATGCAAGATTTGGGTAGTTCTCAAAACTGAAATGCAAGATCTGGGTAGTTGTCAAAACTGACCTGCAAACTTCTACAAACCCTCAGGCTGGCAAGAT
Source organism: Cupressus sempervirens (assembly GCA_028749045.1). Classification (NCBI taxonomy): domain Eukaryota; kingdom Viridiplantae; phylum Streptophyta; class Pinopsida; order Cupressales; family Cupressaceae; genus Cupressus; species Cupressus sempervirens. The sequence continues at coordinate 296,710,952 of CM053786.1, read as the reverse complement.
CATGGCTCTGATACCACTGAAATGTCCCCTTTTCTGATTTGATATGGTATTTCATGCCTCTAATCAGATTTTCAAAATCAAACAACTGATATCACAAAGATCCTCCAAATTTCTCAAGAAACCCCAAATCGGGTATGCTGAAAATAGTGCAAAAAGCTTCACAACTTCACAAATTATTTAATAAATCTGAAAATGGAAATTTTTACAGAACTTTCAGCAGCATAACAGCCTACAAATTAACATTTCCAGATCCGTATAGCCTTTACACAACAGCTCGAAAATGTAGGACCAAAACTATGCTCATCGGGCTCCCGAAATAGCACAAAATATGCTCGAAAACACCACAAAAACACTAATAATCTATCTCAGAAGTTTAATCACGTCCCAATATATATATTCAGCTCTATTTTAACATTTAAAAGTCTGATATACAGTAGCAACCCAAACTGATATGAAATACTCAACTGTAAACACCAAACTCATACAAAAACACACCCGAAAACTCACAAATCTGCACTGTTCAGCACAAAGGCAAACTCTGTATGAGCATGCACATGGAATGGCTTCAAACTCCCGTCCTTAGCCTTCCTGGAAATCTGCAAACTCCCGTTCTTGGGTCTCTTTGAAAACCTGCAAACTCCCGTTCTTGGGTCTCCTTCTCCACAGGTTTGGCAGCCTCAGAAGAATAACAAAGAATGAGCAAAAATCAAGTTCTGGAATGTGCCCAAAATGCCTCCAAACCCCTTAAAAGAGGGCATAACTGTAACTCACGTCCAAGAGAGGTTAATGAAACTTATTTTAATAATAATTTTCATTTATTAGTCCAACGGTTTCCAAAGATTAACCCCCTTTTTCCGAAACTTCACTTTCTTGGGCCTGCCTGCCTTAGCAAAGATTTTCTTTTTTAATTATTTGAAAAGGGGACATGACACTGCACCTCTAGTGACGGCATGAACATTCTTTCCATCAGCACAAGAGTCCAATCGACCTTGAGAGAAGCTTAGGTAAATCCATGGAGGATTAACACTGTAGACACAAGAAAACCCACACCCTGCTGGCATCATATCAACATCTCCAGAAACACAAGCAGCAGCAAACCCCAATGGCAGCACAACACCTCAGCCACAGAGGAACCAATGCAAGCAGAAGAACCATACACAGCTGGCGATGGAGATAAGAACCAAATCCATCAATAAGAACATTAAAGCAACAGAAGACTGCTTCCATTAAACTTCATTCATCTGCTTCACGCATGAATCTGATAAGGGCATCAACAGCCCAAGATATGGAGAAGAAACCCCAAGTTAAGGCCAAAGACCAGTGGGAGAGGTGAATAGGCAGCCATCCCATACAAGCCCGCCAACCACCAGCTAAGAAGTTCTCCTCTAAAATGTGAAGCCCTTTAGCGCAAACTATCTCAAAATCAACTTCCACCTCAAACCAAAGCTGTGACATTTCTACAACACCAGAGATCACAAACTTGGCATCCATTGCATTTAGGACACCCATATTCCTTCTTTTGACTTCCTTATCCTCTTTTAAAAGTAAGAAAGCAAAGAAAGCCCAAGCCATAAGATCCACCATTCCGTACACCTCACACATTCTCCAAGGCAATGAATAGCCATCACCCTTCTATTTCCCACCATGCAGAAAAGAGCTTCCTAGAACAGGGGGAACCCATCTCCTCATAGCAAGGACAAACTCCAACACAAAAATGTCATCCAAGCCCAAAGAAAGAGGGCACAAACCAATTTCTGCCAATGGAGATGCCAATAACAAATACCTTCAAAAGAAAAGGATAGCCTTGGCTACCACTAGGAAAAGCCAGACAGATCTTTGCATAGGAAAAAGCTGTATAAGCAGTAAAAAGAGCAACAGCATCCTAAACATTATTTGGGTCCAGAAAATGAGTAGCACATATCATAGACAGCTCCATAGCGCACATCAACTTAAACAGGTCATCCCTCATATAGAACAGAATAGGTGCATAAGGGTAGCAAGAATCACCCCTAAACACGCCATCCATCAAGCCAAACGGATCTCCAATCGGTAAGACATAGTCCTTTAGTAGAGGGGAAAAACCAAAAGCCAATCACAAGGTTAAGGAAACCCCAACTTCTACATATTGCAATGAAAACATACTTGTATTACCGCTCACAGAAGTACTACGAACACTACATTGGGCAGAGCTCCCAAAAGCCTAGATCAGAGAAGGTTGAGCAACCAATCCCAAATGCAGAGTCACACAAAACGGGAAAAAGACAAAGCACAAAGCATTACACAACAAGGGCATGTCCAAAGATACCAAATCCTGAAGAAAGAAATGGCATAAACCTTGTGCCCTCAAGAGCCACACCAACAGCACAGTCCTGCAGGGTTCGATAAGGCTCAGTGCTATCAGCAAGAACTCGAGAAAAAAGTCCAACTGCCATCACAAAAGGAGAAGCGAAAATGCCATCCCCGACACCAACAAGATCTTCATCGAAAACAGCCTCAGCTTTTTGGAATGAGTTAGAACCCCAACCTCTATCTGTCATTCTCTCTCTTCCACATCACCATAGACAAGTTCATGCAGGAAGACACCAAAAGTGTTTCCTGATTGACTATCACAGGCCAAACATGGCCAGCAGCTCACCCTCATGGGTTCTTGCATATGCTTAATTCCCTGTAGCACCATAGGCAAGATCATCACACAAGGTTTTGCAATTCAAAGCAAAACCAAGAAACACCAAGAGCTCCTTCAACAGCGCAGGACCTAACTTTGGCCACTCAACCACCAGGGAAGAAGAAAGAATGTTCACAGGTGACATTTTAGTAACCATAAATAACTGCTCCTTCCACGCCTATGCAGTGAAAAGGGACCCCAGAGGAGGGTACCAAACCTAGCACCCCAAAAAACTCCCAAAAGATGAATTGGGTCACCATCGCCATCCTCAAATTTGCTTCCCTGTGCTGCACTTGTAGAAACTCTATCCACATTCACTCTGCTCCAGCTCCTGCTTGTCATATGCTTACGGTATGTTTTGAAATATGCTTAATGTATGTTTTTTAGTGGTTAAAACTTAAAAACACCCAATAACAATTTCATAATTATAACAACAATTTTGCTTCCCCTAATCAGCTAGCCATCTATAGAGCCTTATTTGTGTGCCTCCACTTGCTGGTTTGTGTATTTCTGTTTGATTATACCTTATTAACTACAATTTGAAAGTATATAATTTCTCTTGTGCTACCTTCTGATAAGAGCAATTTGAAAATATAAGGAACTAGGCTTTAAACAACTGGTGAAAACACCAAAGAATTAACGATTAGCATAGCCAATGTCGAACGATCATCAATGGTCATTCCTTCTTGCTGATAACACATGCAAAATATAGGATATAAATAAGAAAAGGACAAGTTTTGAAAATATAGTAAACCAAGTTTTAAACAATTCATGAAGATAGCAGAGAGTTCAGGCCTGTAGAATGGCAAGTATCAAAGTGTGATCGTCAATGACCATTCCTTCTCATTGACAACACAAGAACAAAATGGAAAATAAGAAATTATGGAACAACAAATAAGAGCACGCAGAACAGAAACAAAGAAGCTTCGAGCTAGGTGTGTAGAACAAAAAGTAATCAAGCTTGCCAAGAAAGAAAGTTTAAACCTTTGCTTGCCTCGTTTTTCACTTCCTAGTGCAAAAATGTTATGATTCTTCTTAAGAAACATGTAACCAAAAAACTTTAGGAGCTAAAAAGTTGAGCGTAGGGACATATGCATGTCTTCATTGAAAGCTCTGATATACTGTTAGAAAAATTAGAAGTGCATTTTCGTGGCTGTATAGCCACAGGCGTAAATAAGTGTCTAAACGAAATCAAACTTTATATCCAAGTGTAGAATATCAAAATTTATTTTTCAACAGATAGGTTATATGTAAAGTAAAATTTATTTTTTTCCTGATAAATTGTAGCCTTTCTTAAAAAGCGTGTTGGATGTTATATTTTATTTATTTATTTATTTGCCTTCAATAAATTTATAAACTATTTAATTTTTTAAAAAATTTCTCTATTTAAATTGATAAGAATTTTTTATTAATTGAAGTAGTAAAATAATTGTTATGAAAAAGCATATAACATGCCTCAAGCTTTAGAACTTTTTAAAATCAATATATAATTTATACAACATAATACAATATTATAGTAATTAATATAATATTATTTATGGTTAACCTTAATTTCGATTTAGGATTATCTAATTTTATTATATAATAATATAATAATTAAGTGCAATATAATATAATATTATTTTAAGTGCACTTATTTGAATTTGTTAGAAGTCTTTTAATTTTTGATAAAATCAATAAATAATTTATATAGCAGAATATAATATAATAGTAATTAATATAATATTAGGCAAAAGCCTACAACACAATGGTAAATTATGAATTGTGAGCCTCTTTATGAATTGTGAGCCTCTTATCTAAGAGGTCTTGGGGTTGACTCTACACAAGCTTAATAAATAATAATAATTAATTAATGAATCTTGACTTCGGCCTCTTACTAATAATATAATTTTTTTTAATGTTATTGAAGGTCTACCTTTTTTTCAACCAAAAGTGATGAAACACTTATAAAAAGTGTACTTATTTAACTTTATTCTTGTCTTTTTTAATTTTTAAGTACTTTTATTTAATTTTAATATATAGTATAATATATTCTATGTATTGCAACCATTATAAAATATATTATATAATCAATTATAATTTTATCATAATAGGTTTAAAAAAAAAAAAATTAGTATATTTTAGATATATAATATAATATCTATTTTAAAAATAATAATTTATTTTTAAGTTCAAGCATAATTTTTATTTGAACTATACAATACTTAATGTTTAAATAGATTTAAATAGCAATCATTTTCTTTAAAATAATCAAAATAAGTAGAACATAATAAAAAATAGTGAAATGTTAAAAATATATAAAATGAAATATGGGTCAATGAGTTTGACTTGCTTTGGAAATATCTCATACTTATTGAAATTATTATTATTAAGCTGATAGATTTTTTTTGATTGGTAAACGATTGAAGTCTTTTATATTATATTATAACAAAAATATAATTACACGTTTCTCTGTTCAAACAGACACTGGTAGGAAAGAATGGAGAAAAAAACCTCCAGTCTTGCTCAAGACCTTAGTCCTTTACATATTACATATATAAAGGGTCATTCCTCAATTTTAGAGTTTGATTATCATATTACAAAATTCTATTCTAATTTTCTCCTATTACTAAGTTTAATAACTAATTTCCAATACAATTGGAACTTTGGAAGAGGATTCTTCCTATTTTTCTTTTGTAGGCCTTTTTAAATAAAAAAGTCCATCGATGTTTCCGATCACGACCAAAACCTCCTCTTAAATTCCTTTTAAGCTTTGTGCTCTATTGATGAAGCATTTCTTACTGATTCTCTGCAATCACAAACCACTTCAAACTTGTTTCTTTAAAAAGTTAGTTCTATCTATCAATTCATATTTTGATTTTGATTAGGAAAATTGGAAACTAAATTTAATACTTGACCATTTTAAAACTTAATACTCAAGCACTTATCCCATTTAACTTAAGTTAAAATTCTCTTAAGTTCAGTTCTATCTTTTATCTTCTTGATTATTAAATGGTTGATTTGATTAGGATAAATAATTTTCCTTGTATTAGTTCTAAATTTCTTACTTAATTATAGTATATGGTTACATATTCAATTCTTTACCAAATATATTTTGGATACCTTTCATTGAATTCGAAAAGAAAGAATTTAATAGTTTCTACTTTAGGATTGGTGACAACAGATCTTCTCTTTGTTTTTAAAGTCTATATTATGTTTCCTACTCATTTATGATATTTAAAGTTTAAGCTGATAGACTTTTCTTAGAGCTTTGCTTTAAAAAGTAAAATTGTAAGTTTGAAAGTTGTCATTTTTTTTCTAGAAGATCTTTTTAGATCTTAATTTTATTTATTTTTTGACTCATTTAAAACTATTTTTTCTTCACTCATCTTTAATTCTAATCTTATTCTTATCTTTGTTTTCTTGGGACCTTATCTCCATATCATATGTGAGATATATATGCACAAATTGCAATAAATAGATTCTCAAAATATTGGACAATTTTTTTTTTTAAGTCAAAGAATTATTTATGAATGTTTAACTATTTCTATAACTTAGGTTTTGTTTCACTTTGGAGCAGGGTAAACTTAAAGAAACCCCCCTCTAGAAAAAAGATATAAAATATTGGCGAATATTTCATTATTTAAAAAAAAAAAAAATATTTCTATTAGTGAACCTCTCAAATTTTTTATTTTAAATATTATCTATATTGGCAATTATTTTGGAATCATAATGTTTGTGTAGAAAATATTTGCAAATTTAAATAATAATAGGAAGTTCATTAATCACTTGGTATAATACAAATCAATATTAAACATTTTTTACCTCATGGAATATTATGAGGATCATTACAGTATATTGTAAATCAATAGTAAAAACTAAATATTGGTGATATGTCCCTAAAGTAACAAATAACTATTGGTGAGTTAATTTTAATTTCTCCAATAATATATAATATTTAGTGAATCAAATCTAATGATGTATCGAATATTGTGGTGAATCTTTAGTATATATTTTTTTAACAAAATAAATTATTGAGCGATTTAAAATATTTTAGAACTAAATTTTATAAAAATGTGGCGATTTAGGTTGCATTAAATCTTAAACTATTAGCCAAAAATTTTTAAAATTAGCCAATTGACGAATATTAGCCACTAAAAAATACCTTGTTTTGGAGAGTTGCCGATGAACTTTTTCTTATATGTTTCGAAAATCTTTTAGATGCGTCAATAATTTGAGTATTTTAATCCTATTTTATTTTAATTTGACATGTTCGTGCTCATTGTTGTTGGGTACATTTATATATAATTATATGATATATAAGTGCATGATTGAATTACACAGACACATACACACATATCATTTCATATGTATATATATATATATATATATATGATTAAATTTATTATTATATTAATTACCTGATTAACAAATAGACATGTCCCTTGAAGGGACATGTCTCTCTATGGTTTATTCTCAATTTAAATAAGAGATCGTTGTTATTTGGAACACACATACCAAATAGAATGGCAATACTTAGTACATTTGCATCGGTCTAAGAAAAATAACATGATATCAGAACAATGTTGCTTTCTCAGTACTTGTAGGATTTGGAGACAAGAATCACAATTAGAGCTAGCGAAGAAAGGTAGCTTATTAAACTACAAATTATTAGGAGTCATATTGTTGTGAGTGGAGACAACAAACACATAGCCATTGACGTAAACTGTTGGAGGATGATGGCCTATGTACTCTAAACAAAACGATGTGATTCTTATCCAACATTGACTATAGAAAATGAGTACTATGTTTTGATAGTTGATTTGCACAGACATGGAATTGATTTGATACGAATGAGAGACAAAATTGGAAATGGAGGATAACAAATATCTAAGAAACTTTTGGAGAATAATGAGCATCGACACAGAAAGAGTTCAGAAATGGTTGGCAGAGTTTATGGATTTCATATTCTGTTGACCTTTCGTTGACAAATAGGATATCAAATAAGAAGCTGAAAAGATCAAGAGCGGCCCATGATAAAGTGGTCTCTAATTGACCCCATTAATATTGGTTCATAATGATCGACAATATTTATGAGCTTTATATATTCATGTGATGTCAAGTATAGAATGCCATTGAACATATATATCAACAATATTGCCCAACTTCAAAGCTATGTTATATTATTGAATATTACCCTATCGAATAGGTCGGTTCACGTACAACACCAACCTATGTGGGCGGTATACCAATATGAATAAAATACAACCGATTACAAAGCGATAATTGCGGTGTTAGTAGATTAAGCATTTGACATGTACAAAGACATATAAAGGGTGTTTGATAGAACGCATACCAGTAGTTTTGAGAAAGGTGTCTTTGAAGCATCAGATAAGTATTTCCATCAACAACAGTATGGGTCATGTGTAGACCTAGGAAGGGATCTAAGTAGACATCACCACTATGGAACACTACAAACAGAGAAGTTGCAAGTGGAGAAATAATGTTGTCATATGTGTTGCAGTTGAGTGCTGAGGTGGAATTAGCATCTCACACCAAGTTGAAAAGCCACTTCTGACTTTATTTTTCTTTGTTGTATGAATTAATTGATTATAATGGACCCACTACCACGAGTGTGGTAGAGTAGAGATGTACAAATTTAGCAGAGGTTACGTGGATAGTTGACTTCACCAATCTTAAAATGATTCTCATGACAAAATAATAAGATAAATTCATGAGAAACTAAAGAGTATGAGGGTAATACATATCAATGCATCCATATGGAGAAAATCCTTGGCTGATCTTAATTGGGTTATTAATCATCCAAAGGTGCTTGGTATTATGGAAACCCTATATGGTGTAATAAGACATATTTTATAACTGAGAAAACACTAATGGTGTGTCATCCACATCATATTGGTGACAAATGAGTAAATGATCGTGTTGATAATAGCACTTAAAAGAGAAATTTCCTAAGTTTGATTTATTAATGGGACATATACGCTAAGTGACACAATTTTTTTAGTGAAGAGACAAGTGTACATAAAAGACATTGGAGATGTCCATTACCAAAAGACATAAATTGGAGCAATATGTGAAAATAAGTATTTTGCTATTCTTAAATATTTTAGATCATTGTAGTCTCTCTAATTTGAAATTCTATATTAGAGCTATTTGTGTTGTCTTTTCCTCTGAGAATGTTATAGCATGGAGATTGATATTAGAATAGAGGGAGTTTGACACTTCTTCAAAGGTAAATAAAATTGATGTTCAGAGGGAGCCTGCCATTTTATTAGAGATGACCTTGAGAGAAAGGGAGTAGTTAGAGGAAATGATTCAATCAACCTTCGGTGATTTCGATCATATTAGTTCATAGGGAGTAAACCATGTTGAGATGGATTCTCTAGTGATCGATAAATTATAGCAGTCAAGAGGACCATGATTCATGAATATACTTCGTGACTGTGATTTTAATGAGTCTACCCCTTGTGTACACCATGAGGAAGTGATGACTTCCAAATAATGTCACTTGTATTTGCAAAAGTTATTGAAAGAGGCCATTACATGTAGTACATGGTGAATGTGATGCAAATTGATGTTATAGAAGGCCATTACTCATAGTACTTAGTGAATATCTTGCATCTCAACATTCTGAAAGGCCATTACTCAAACAATATTTGGTGAATATCATTGATATTCTGGGAGACCAATACTCATGATATTAAACATTTTTGAGTAATTGGTGAATATCATGTATTTTGGGAGATTAATACTCATGATATTAGATGTGATATCAAAACTTTTTGAGTGCTTGGCGAATATCGAATATCGATATTTTGGGAGACTAATACTCATGAAATCAGATTTGATATCAAACCTTATTTGAGTACTTGGTGAATATCATGTATTGATATTCTAGAAGACCAATACTCGTGATATCAAATGTGATATAAAAATGTTGGATATCTTCTGATCAAAGATATCCTTAAAATTTGTCATTCCTAATATTACCAATGGTATATGTAATGTCCCCACCTTTTTTAACAACTTAGTGGAGTTCTTAGCCTTTATGTTCTCCAAAGGCTAAGTGGAGAAATAAGAAATTGATCAAATTAATTTCTTATAAGGTCATTAAATAAATTAAAATTAAAATGTGACTTTATATTTAATTAATTATTGTATTGCAAGGAGAAGCTTCTAGATAGTGCAATAATTATTGGAAGGGGGGAGCCTCTAGTAATTTATTTTTCTAGAAGCACAATTAATTATTGTATTGCTAGGGAGGAGATTCTAGAGAGTGCATTAATTATTGGAAGAGGGAAGCTTCTAGTAAATGCAATTAATTAATATTTTATTTCCTTCTAGAAGGGTGAAGGAAAAGTATAAATAGAGGTGGGAGCATCATTGTTTAGCATCAGATTATGGTGAATTGCATTTGATAAGAGCTTGGAAGTGTGAGTTGTAGATTTGTTCTTGGAATTAGAGGACGTCTATCCTCTCTTGTGACATTCTAGATGTCATTCCCTTGGGGTTTGGCCTTTGGAATTCATTGCTATCAACATCATTAGCAGGAAACTTGGGCGCATTTTCAGCTACAAGCAGATTGGGTGTAATTATTCTTGATCTTTATCAGTAGTTGGTTTAGTTCTTGGGCATTTTTAGGGTGCCCATTATAGTGGTATCAGAGCTTTCTTGCAAAGTGTTTGACGAAATTTCAAACAACTAAAGTATAAAAGGTTTTGGGGTTTGAAGAAGTTATAACTTGTTGGGGTCATTACAGTGGTGTCAGATCCCATTAAAGTGGTATCAGAGCTATGAGTCTTTCCATCCTGTGGAGGTCTTATAGGGTATTTGAAACAACATTTATGTTTGAGCATGCGACAAGGGTTTTATAATTTCTGCAATACCATAGTATGACAAAGTAGGAGTTCAGACTTGCAGAGTGAACAATCTAGTTCATCCATGCAAGGGGACATACAATCTAGTCATATAGACATAGAGGAGATATTCTTTGAACAAGACAATAGTATGGGTGACCGAGATGACAAGAGTACAAGATTACGTGGAGGCAGGAATACTAGTCCAGATCAGGGGGATGTAATGTTTAGGTTATTGGGTACATTAGAGGAGGGGCAATGTATGCAACAGGAGTAGAATAGACAAATGGATATGATGTTGCAGCTTATGGCTAGACAGATGGGCATCGATATTGATCCAGGTGATGCCAACAATGGAAAGAATAACAATGGGGGAAATGACAACAACAGGGGCAATGATAATGGAGACCGAGGCAACAACAACGGTCTTGAGAATAATATTAATGGTAATAATGGACATGGCAATAATGGGAATGAGGCTGATAACTTTAGACATGTTGCACACCCAACTCGAACAACAAGCTCAAGACCTCTTATACCCACCTTCCCATCTAGAGATCTAGTTTAACCAATTAATGAACTGCATATTACAAAGTTACATGATCAATTCAGGAGGGATTGGGAGGCTAGTGGACTATAGTTTTAGGTAGATATTTCCCTAAGAGATTATATGGAATTGAGGATGAGACACATGACCAGATTACGAGGGAGAAATCAAAACCTTGAGCTGAGAAAGAAAGTTGGGAAACTTTCTTTACCTTATTATGATGCTTCAGGGAAGATGACCGCACAAGCTTGGGTATAGAAGGTAGATACATACTTGCAGCTGAATCCTATACCTGAGGAGGAGGTTATAAAGTATGTGGCTATTCACTTGGATGGACCAACGCATGAGTGGTGGCACCATTGCATGGTAACCTTGGGGCATGATCAGATCACATCTTACGAGGAGTTCACTAAGAAGCTCATAGAGAGATTTGATACTAGGGATCCTGAGTTATAGTTTAAGGAGTTGGCACAACTCAAGTAGTGGGGATCAGTTGAGACATATATCGGTGAATTTCAAAGGTTAGCTGTGTTGGTCACAAATATTTCAGAGAGAAGGTTAGTAGTGTTGTTTATGGATGGACTCTCAGATCCCTTGCAAGGTTGGGTCAAGGGCCATGACTCAACTACGTTGCAGGAGGCCACTAAAAAGGCTCGTGACTTAGCACCTTCTTCTTTCAGGAGCAGATTTTAGCATAGGGATTCTTATATGAAAAAGGACAAGGAGAAGGACAAAAAATCTTTTCACAAGGATGCTGAGCCAAAAAGAGATAAGTTGGATAGTGACACCCTGAATGATTTGAGAAAGAAGAAGCTATGTTTTCATTGCAAAGAGCCTTGGGATTTATCTCATAAGTGTCCTCTCAAGGCTAAGGCAAACCAAATGGAGTATTTCTCAACAATGGAGTCATAGTCAGAGAGGGAGGATCAACACTCTGATTCAAATGAGGATAACACTACAGAGGGGAGCAACATTCCTGAGAATGAGAAGTCATTAGCACAATTAACGGGGGCTCAGAAGGCAATCACATTTAAGGTTAGGGGTACCATCCAGGGGCAGAAAGTGATCTCACTCATTGACACTAGGGCTACACATAATTTCATAGATGCACAATTAGTAGCCAAGAGAGGTTTACAGACTGAGGAGCATGCCGGGTTTAGAGTCATAGTAGTTAATGGTGACAAACTATTATGCACTCGGAAGATATTTAATCTTCACATCAGGTTTGGAGATGGCTATGAGTTGGAGGATGAGTTTTATGCAGTAGACATGAGAGACTATAATGTCATCCTCGTCATGACATGGATGACCTCGCTAGTCGAGTTTACACTCAACCTAGCAAAATTGGAGATGAGGTTTTAGCATGAAGGGAGAACTGTTGTACTTAGAGGACTTTCAGACGGGAATTGTAGAATAGTCTCCCTAAGGAGAATGCTGAGACTTTTTCGGCATAATGACATAGGGTGGGAAACAAAATGTTTGACTATGCCAGCTTTACGGGAGCCATAGGTGAAGAATCATCCACCAGATATCCAGGAGATACTTGATAGGTAAACTAAGCTATTTGGCAAGATTTTGCATGGGGTTCCTCCTAACAGGGAGATAGAGCATGTTATTGAGCTCAAGGAGGGAGCCAAACCAGTTATGATTACTCCCTATCATCATCCTAAGAAACACAAGGATGAGATAGAGAAGGCAATTAAGAAGCTGTTGGAGATGGGGCACATTAGGCCTAGTAAGAGCCCCTTTGCTTTAGCAGTAGTGTTGGTAAAGAAGAAGGATGGAACAATGCCATGTGCATCGATTACAGGGCATTAAATAAGAAGACCATTAAGAACAAATATCCCATCCCATGAATAGATGAGTTGATTGATGAGTTACATGATGCATGTTTTTTTACAAAGATTGATCTAAAGTCAGGGTGCCATCAGATCAGGATGAGGGAGGAGGACATTGAAAAGATAGCTTTTCGGTGTCACTATGACCACTTTGAGTTTTTGGTTATGCCATTTGGGCTAACCAATGCCCCTGCTATGTTCCAAAGTTGCATGAATTAGGTATTCAAGGAGTAGCTTAGGAGATTTGTCTTAATTTTCTTTGATGACATTTTAGTCTTCAATAAGACTTGGGAGAAACATTTGCAACGTCTTGAGATGGTGTTGTCCACTTTGGAGAAAGAGTCACTATATACAAAGTAATCTAAGTGTGAGTTTGAGATGACTAAGCTACTATACCTTGGGCATATCATCATCGTAGATGGAGTTCGGGTAGATCCGAAAAAGATTAGGGCTATTGTTGATTGGCCTACTCCTACGAATCTTACATAGCTTAAGGGGTTCTTTGGTCTCTGCAAGTTTTATAGGAGATTTGTTAAGGGATTTTCATAGATTGTTGCACCCTTGACAAACCTTACCAAGAAAGGGGCCTTCGCATGAACAAAAGTGGCTCAGAGAAGCTTCGATCATTTCAAGAAGGTGATGTCATCATGTCCAGTATTGGCTCTACCAAATTTCACGAAGCCATTTGAGCTTCATTGTGATGCGTTACGTGATGGGATTGGGGCAGTCTTGATGCAGGAGAAGGATCCTATTGTTTTTTAGAGCAGGAAGCTTCATGGAGTGGAGAGGAGCTATTCCATCTATGATCAAGAAATGTTGGCTATTATGCATTCATTGGCCAAGTTTTGGCCCTACCTAGTTGGGGGGAAGTTTGTTATCAACACTGATCACAACAACATCAAATACTTCATGAGCCAACGTGATTTGAATGATAGATGACATAAGTGCATTACAAAGTTGCAGGCCTATGACTTTGACATTGAGTTTGTCAAAGGTAAGAAGAATGTGGTGATAGATGCTTTATCTAGGAGACCTAATATTTGTGCTCTAGCTGAGATTATAGGAGATTGGAGAAATAAGATTATAGCAGAGTATGCGAGGGACACTTGGGCTTCTGGAGTGATTGCAGGCACCATACAAGATGATTGTTACGTGGTGATGGACAGATTGATCAATTTCTAGGGTAGGACATATTTGATTCCTTCATCACAGTTTAGGGAGGTAATACTGAAGGCATTTCACGATGCACCTATAACTGGACATCCAAGGGTCTTTAAGACCTACAGGCAGATCTGTGAATGTTTCACATGGAAAGGGGTCAAGGATGATGTTCAGAAGCATGTTAGGGAGTGTGTAGTTTGTCAGCAAAATAAGGGATAACACATATATCCTGCAAGGTTGTTACAACCTTTACCCATTCCAGATAGGAAATGGGAAAGTATTTGTATGGACTTCATCACTGAGTTACCATGAGTACAGGGTAGAGATTCAATCTATGTGGTAGTTGATCGACTGATGAAGTTTGCTCACTTCTTTGCTATTCCATCCACTTACACAACAACACAAGTGGCCGATCTTTTCTTCAAAGAGATATTCAGGTTACATGGGCTACCTAGATTTATTTTTAGTGATTGGGATAGTAAATTTATGAGCACTTTTTGGCAGGAATTGTTTGGGTTGTGTGGTATAGATCTTACACCTAGCACTAGTTATAATCCGCAGACAGATGGCAAATAGAGATTGTCAATAAATGGGTGGAAGGATATTTGAGAAACTATGTAACTGCACAATAGAGGGCTTGGGTCAAATGGCTACATATAGGAGAGAATTGTTATAACACCACTTATCATATGTCCATCAAGATGACTTCATTCATGGCACTGTACAGTTATGAAGCACCTAGTTTCATGGATCTAGTTTTGGGGAATAGTAGAGTGCCCAAAGAAAAACACTTCTTGCAGGATAATCAGGATATTTTGAGGCTTCACAAGGAGAATATACAACAAGCCCAAAATCAACATAAATTGTATGCTGGCCAGCACTGAATAGAGCACAGCTTTGAGGTTGGGGGTATGGTTTACTTGAGGCTACAACCATACATACAATCATCACTCAAGAAAAGCAGAGTAGAGAATTTGAAGCCTAGGTTATGGTTCCTATAGAGTGATTCGCAAGGTTGGTGAGGTGGCCTATGAGATTGAGCTTTCAGGGGGCAGTCGGGTGCATAATGTGTTTCATGTGTCAAGGCTTAAGAAAGCCATCGGTCAGAGAGTTGTGCCTTCTGCAAAATTGCCGCCATTACATGAGGAGGGGAAGCTCGTATTGATTCCTAAGGCTATTCTAGATACCATGGAAATGACTCTGCAAAACAGGTTGATTAAAGAATATTTAGTCAAATGGAGACACCTGCCAGAGGAAGATGCTACTTGGGAGAGTGAGCAAGTGCTACAACAAACATGATTGACATTGCTTGAGGACAAGAAATTTCAAGGAGGGTGGACTGTAATGTCCCCATCTTTTTAACAACTCAGTGGAGTTCTTAGCCTTTACGTTCTCCAAAAGCTAAGTGGAGAAATAAGAAATTGATTAAATTAATTTATTATAAAGTCATTAAATAAATTAAAATTAAAAGGTGACTTTATATTTAATTAATTATTGTATTGCAAGGAGAAGCTTCTAGATAGTGCATTAATTATTGGAAGGGGGGGAGCCTCTAGTAATTTAATTTTCTAGAAGCACAATTAATTATTGTATTGCTAGGGAGGATTTTCTAGAGAGTGCATTAATTATTGGAAGAGGGAAGCTTCTAGTAAATGCATTTAATTAATATCTTATTTCCTTCTAGAAGGGTGAAGAAAAAGTATAAATAGAGGTCGGAGCGTCATTGTTTAGCATCAGATTATGGTGAATTGCATTTGATAAGAGCTTGGAGGTGTGAGTTATAGATTTGTTCTTGGCATTAGAGGATGTCTATCCTCTCTTCTGACATTCTAAACCTCATTCACCAGAGGTTTGGCCTTTGGAATTCATTGCTATCAATGTCATTAACAGGCAACTTGGGTACATTTCCAGCTACAGGCAGATTCGGTGTAATTATTCTTGATCTTTATCAGTAGTTGGTTCAGTTCTTGGGCATTTCCAAGGTGCCCATTATAGTGGTATCAGAGCTTTCTTGCAAAGTGTTTGACGAAATGTCAAACAACTAAAGTATAAAAGATTTTCGTGTTTGAAGAAGTTATAACCTGTTGGGGTCATTACAGTGGTATCAATGCCCATTACAGTATAATATTTGTCTTATGTTTATTCTCCTTAGCTAAGGAGTGTTGATGTTTGATAGCTTATATAAGATAAATTTATATATAATTATATGAGATATAATTGAGATATAAGTATATAATAAATATAATAATGATATATACATACATATATATATATATATATATATATATATATATATATATATATATATATATATATATATATATATATATATATATATATGTGATTAAATTTATTATTATATTAATTACTTGATTAACGAATAGACATGTCCCATGAAGGGACATGTCTCTTCGTGGTTTATTATCACTATAAATAAGAGATCACTGTAATTTAGAACACACATACCAAATATAATGGTTGTGCTTAGTACATTTGCATCAGTCCAAAACAATACTCATAATATGACAACCGCATCAATTTCTTTGGGTTACTTATAACCAAGTTCTTAAGGATCTATAATGCCTTGTCTGGAGATCCTTGGAACAAAAGGATAAAACATGCACTTAATATTTTTTTTCCTCTTAAGATAAGTTACTTAACAAAAACATAAAGTAACCAAGTGCCAGAATGAAACATCTAAACACAATCACAAAATAGGGAACATGGCTAAACTCACACGTCCACCTACACCAACGGAAGTCTTACAAACACTTTCAAAGGTTCCCAAACACTAAACCATAACTTGCAATCCAAAGATCACATGAATCATGCGATTATACCAAGGAGATGTTCTTTTTTAAAACCCAACGTAAAAGTTCCTAACATAGTTAAACATACACATCCATTTTCAACTAACCATATCATAATCAAGAATTAAAACTAGAGACCCTTAAAATAGTCATGCACAAGATGAGGGCTCAAAGTTACAACCATTCATCTACTGGACACCATGATAAAAGAAAAATGTTGAATCCTTAAATTTGGCTAAGTCTAAAATCTTGAAACCCCTAAAATTTGACTAATCTGAAATCTTGAAGCCTTGAAATTTTCTATAATCTTTATCTTAACTCTCGGAGGGCTGGAACCTATCTCAAATGAATCGTCACATATGTTAAAATATATCTTAAATGATATATTTTATACACCTTACAACTGATCTATTCTAATATGGAAAGATCCAAGACCCAAAAGGCTAATCAAAACATTAATTCACATATTCTCAAACTGTGTGCAAACACTCACTCTTTGCCATGCAAGAAAACAACAAGGATGTTCATGCGAGTTAGGAATTACTCTTACATGAGTATTCCCAGCAAGCCGCCTGAGTTTCCCCATCAGACGCACACAAGATTTTGTCTTCCTGTGTGAGGGAGAAGATACTCATGAGAGGGAAAGCATGCTCGTGCGAGAGAATACATACTCGTGCAAGAAACTACTCCTCCCATGCGAAAAAAGCTAACAAAGCATCAACAAAGGAAGAAGCAAATGCGTAAAAACATGAAACCTCTACACCAGAGAGTACCGCCATCATGTAATTTGGGGAATAATCACTCGATAACATAAAAGTAGATCCAAGAACTTGAATGAAGATAAATACACATTGCAATAGCATACATCCATCTAATCAACAACATTAATATAAGAAATGAGCATAAGCAACATCATAGTGGAAAATGAAGAACACACATGAAAAATAACCAACTCAATGCAACTGTGCTCATTTCCTCCCTACCATAATTACATCATAAGATCTCAAAGATCCTAACCATACCCCTAAGCATGAATCTCAAATTGCCAACAAGATAGTTGGAGTTTTCTCATGAGATCTTTTTTACCAATAACCATCAATTAATATCATAAGAACAAGTACACACAACATGCTAATCTACCAATAACATCATTAACCCAAAGCAGTGGTAAGAATTCTCAACTAAGCAACATGATACAACAATGTGATAAAGGAATGAACCAAGTAACATGCTAAACATCATCGTAACATAGTATCCAATACATCCAATGTATTGAGACAAATAATATGTACTATAAATTCAATTAATAAATTAATATTAAACTTTAATTGGTTTATTGTTATAAAACCACTTAGTAATTGTGCACAATAGACTATTCATCAATGCAATTTGTATTATTATTTAATTAATTATCATAATTACCTCTTATATCATCATCCATTTGTATTTTTATGATATTGAAAATTAAATTTGACACACCTTTCCTCATTACAATATAATTTATTTGTATATATAATTATTGTATTAATTACTTTAAAGACTTAACAATTTATAAAATGGCTCCACAAGCACTTGCCACTCCTAATTTTTAAAAAACTCTTAATTTAATTTTCTCAATTTTTTCATTTCAATGTTTTATCTAACCTTTGTTGTTTTATTTTAAAAATTTAAATTTATTATTAAATTATCAACGAATAACACAAAGCTAAATAAATACTAAAACAATTTGTTTCCTCTTATTGTCAAACATAGTAAGGCATTAGAAAGTTCTTTAAAAGAACATAAAAACTATTATCATGTAAGTCATATGTATAATATTTATTATTATTAAACTTTGTACAAAACTTAAGAGAAGATATATTCTATAAAATCTTTCTATAATGAAAGAGATAAAATCTAATACAATGTATAACGTAGGGGAGCAGATTCAACACTGATGTGTTCTAATAGCTCTTGATTTAATTTTTACATTCATTGATTTGATACTTGTTGGTAAACAGATTTGTCACTGTAAGTGCTTATGTGAAGCTGACGCTGTTCGCCCTAAGGGCAGTGACAAATGTTCCAATAGTTGGAGAGATTGCAACCAATCACTATTAGATTACAATCTTCCTCTATGTTTGAGAGGTGCAGCTCCCTCGTATGATGGGTATATTTGATTTTTCAACATAAATGAATTCAAAATTAGAAAGATAAAAAGGAAGCTACTAATGATGAATTCACCAAATGACGTCAAAGATTTCCTCGATTAACTTAAACCGCTAGAACAATCAAGAGCTATGCTTGAAGGTTATCATTAGCACAATATTGATTATGATTCATGAACATTTGCATAACACCATGAAAACACTCACTGCAAAGAGAATTAACACTTCAAAATTTCAACAATTTAGATTTGTAGAAAGAGAACCCAAAATGTGCTTTCCTTTATTTTCTTATACCAAGAACATAAGAGGAATTTGTGATTACAAAGTCAAAATCTGTACACACTTTCCAAAAATTGTCTTGCTACCAAAATTCTAACATAAGTATTCTTTGATTCCATAGTCCAAAAATGTTCCCCCCTTTACAAAGAAAAATGATCCCTTATATAGACATGAGGTTAAGAAACTATCTTTATGTGTTTAATAACTGCCTCCCAATTACGTGTTTTTAGGGAGGTTAATTAACTTTGCAAAAATTAACCAAAAAATGACAAAACTCACTATTTTCAAAGACAGAAAATTAAAACCATTACATCACATCAAGAATAAGGTATTGGAATTATCAAAATGGTCTGTACAAGAGAATCACTCATTCCTTAGTGAAATGAATCTCTAGTGTGTTAGATGACAAACTTTTCAATTTAATTGGAATTATGTCTTCAAATCTACAAAATAGAAAACATGGTTAGTAAAACTATTTGCATTTTCTCTTTCTAACATCCATGAGATTTCTCTAATCCATTTTTGATTTGATCTATCTCAAATTATGCTTGTGAAATATTGAATCATATATCTTCATGCATTCCTTTTTAGCTTCCATATCCTTCATCCTCATGTAGAATCGTCAAACAATTCACATCTTCCCATTAACTAGTTCCTCTATCATATTCATTTTCATATTTAGGTTGCAACATCCTCTATATGTTTCCAACATCCACTTTTGGAATGAACAGATTTGGGTCATTTGATTCACCATCTGACAATTAATTCTCTATCGATAGTTGTTCATGATTATTCATTCATCACATCATTGGACATATATTCTTCTCTCATGTTTAACAAAAAAGGATCATACTTGATATTTCCTTGCATCACGCCAATCTCGAGCCTTTATCTTTGATGCAGGAGCATTTTGGGTTTTCTTGGTGGCTACTTTGGAGTTCTTGGGAGAAGGAACGATAGTTTCTTTGGAGGGTGCTTGGATTGGTGCTCGGCATGCTCTGGGAGCTCGACATGATCTATGGAGCTCGGCATGGTTTGGGAGCTCGACATGGTCTATGGAGCTCAGCATGGTTTAGGAGCTCGACATGGTTTGTTGTGCTCGACATGTACTAGGAGTTCAACGATGCTTGGGAGTTTTTTGTCACTTGGTAGCCTATTGGTACTGACTATAGTTCTTGGTGCATTTAATGCATGTAGCATGTGATCATGTCGTGGATCGATCTAGGAGTTTGTGTGGACCTATTTGTGGTCTTGGTTATCTCTCCTATGTGTATTTAAATCTGTGTTGTAAACTTGGGGCTTGTCCTAAGTATTTTTGTGTGGTTATCACGTGTTAACTGCGAGTTAACATTTTGTATTTAATTTTTGTTGTGAGCCAACTTGTGGCTTAGTTGGGTATAAGTAAGGGGTCTTTTGGAGTTTTTAGTGATTTCATTCATGGAGTAATTTATTCATTTTGGAGGAGTGAGTTTGGAGAGTAGTTGGAGAGAGTTTTTCCTGAGTCCGTGGATAGAGTGTTGAATGTGATGCAGTTTACAATAGGATTGTGATTATTCATCCATCTTGGAGAAGAGGAGGTGTTAGAGAAGAAAATTCTTGAGAAGGCTAGTAGCTAAGGCCTAGGAAACAAGGAGATTTCTTGCTGGGCTTGTGAGTACCAGTTGGATCTTCCTTGAAGGTTTCTATCGGAGTTTGGATTTGGATTAGCTAGTGTTTGGGTTGGATCTTGAGGGATCTTGTAGAACTATTATTGTAATTTTTATTGTATTTGGTTGTAACCAAGAAGGATTTACAAGCTGACACAATACATGTAACAGTTATTTTATGAATAAAGAGTTGTGACTTGGCTTCAAATCTTGTATTGTTATCATCTTTCCGTTGTGTGGTTATTTGTTGGGGGCTAGGACATCTCCTTTGGGGAGTCTCCTGCCTTGCATTGCGTCAAGTGGTATCAGAGTGAAGGTTGTTCCTAAGTGTGTAGATAGTTCATTGAAGTTGAAGCAATTTGCACCAAGACCTTGGGAGGACATGCAGATGGATCTATGGTTGCGAAGAAGAAAGGTTGATTTTGTTTGGGAAGATTAATCTGTTGGTGATTTTTTGTAGAGGGTTTGAGAAGATCTTGGAAGATGGCTCCGAGAGGATTGGATCTTGGGATGATTGCGAATCTCCATGGAATAGTGGAGAGGAGGACTAATGAGACAATAGCTCAAGTGGATGTTGTTTTGGATGTTTCTTTTTCTAAAAGAGTTGAGAAACAAAAGAAGGAAGTTCTATGCTATTGGATTTGGAGTCTACTGATATGGAAGAAAGTCATCTAGCCAGTTAAGAGACTCTTTTGAGAGAGAAGATGGCATAGCAAGGTCGAGGTGGAAGAGTTTGGTTTTGTTGATCAATTTTTGGAGTCTAATACAAAACCTGCAAAGCGACTAGAGGTTGTCGCTGAGGATATCCCTAATCTTGTTGATGTTGGTATGGAGATTGGTTTTCATGATCAATTGGTTGGGTTTGACATAGAGATTGCAGAACACTTGGTCATGGACAATCCAGTTGTTGTTGTTGGTGATTTGTATGTTTCAAAGTATCTTGTTGTGAGCAATGAGACTGCTACTGTTGAGGGTTTGGTATGTGTTGATGGAGATCTACATATTGCTACTGATATGGAGTTTGTTGTTGCTAGTGTGGATTCACTAGTTGCTGATGTGAATGAGGTTTTGCTGATGGAACATTATGTTTAGTTTGTTCCTGGGAATGAGCATGTTGATCGGATGGTTGAGATTCTAGTGTTTGACACAATGATGCATATGTGGATGATTTACATGTTGGTTTTCTTGTCCCTATTGGAGTGGAAGCCTTTGGTGAAGATGAAGATGGTTGTTGATCTTTTTTTGGGCATCAAAGTGTGGGACACACTTTTCTATTTACCTGAGGAGTTTGATGTAGGATCATTTTGGGTTTTCTTGGTGACTACTTTGGAGTTCTTGAGGGAAGGCTTGGTAGTTTCTTTGGGGGGTGCTTGGACTAGTGCTCAGCATGGTTTGGGAGCTTGGCATGGTCTATGGAGCTCGACATAGTCTAGGAGCTCAACATGGTCTATGGAGCTCAACATGGTTTGGGAGCTCAGCATGGTCTTGGAGCTCAACATGGTCTATTGTGCTCGACATGTATTGGGAGTTCGATGATGCTTGGGAGTTTGTTGTCACTCAGCATTCTACTGGTGCCGACTAGAGTTCTTAGTGCATTTAATGCATGTAACATGTGATCGTGTCGTGGATCAATCTAGGAGTTTGTGTTGACCTATTTGTGGTCTTGGTTATCTCTTCTATGTGCATTTAAATCTGTGTTGTAAACTTGGGGCTTGTTCTAAGTATTTTTGTGTGGTTATCGCATGTTAACTGCGAGTTAATGAGATGGTTAACGTTATGTATTTAATGGTTGTCCTGAGCTGACTTGGGGCTTAAATATGCATTTAATGCAAGAGGTTTATTTAATTTTGTAATTTCTAGGCCAACTTGTGGCTTAGTTGGTTATAAGTAAGGGGTATTGTGGAGTCTTTAGTGATTTCATTCATGGAGTGATTTATTCATTTCAGAGAAGTGAGTTTGGAGAGTAGCTGGAGAGCAAGTTTTTTCCCAAGTTTGTGGACAAAGTGCCAAATGTGAGGTAGTTTACTATAGGATTGTGATTATTCATCCATCTTGGAGAAGAGGTGGTAGAGAAGCAAATTTTTGAGAAGGCTAGTAGTTGAGGCTTGGAAAACAAGGAGATTTCTTGGTGGGCTTGCGAGTACCAGTTGGATCTTTCTAGGAGGTTTCTACCAGTGTGTGGATCTAGACTAGCTAGTGTTTGGGTTGGATCTTGCAGAATTGTTATTGTAGTTGCTATTGTATTTGGCCGTAATCGAGAAGGCCTTACAACCCGACACATTGCATGTAATAGTTATTTTATGAATAAAGAGTTATGACTTGGCTTCAAATCTTCCATTGTTATCATGTTTTCGTCGTGCGGTTATTTGCTTTGGGCTAAGACATCTCCTTTGGGTATTCTCCTCCCTTGCACTGAGTCAATCTTTAGATACTTGATTGACATGATCATTGCACTTCAGGAAGTAATTGTACATGTATAGCTTGTGAACTGCGATACCTACAAGATCACAACATAGGAGGACACATCCCATCGAAAAGTTTACATGCTTTATCGATGCTCCCATATTTTACATGCATTTCTTCTATGGAGCTCACAACATCAAAAAGACATAGAAACTTCCATTGTTGCATAATTGAACTAATAAGCTTTGTAAATAGAAAGTTGAGAATTGAGAGTTCCTCTGATGATGGTGTCTCGATGGATTTGTTTCTTTACTTCAAAGCTATCCTTTTGGGATGGGGCAATGTCTTTAATATATTGACAAATAGATGAGTGCAACTCTATCTCTATATGGTCCTCATTTTTCTTTGTGTGTCCACATCCCGAAACCCACTATATATCACATTCACATCTTCTCACCTTGGCATATTTTCTTGAATGTTCTTTGACTCGAGCTTGGCATTTAGGTTGAACATGTTAGAGTAAATAATTATTTATTATTTATTTATTATTTTACTTAAGTTTACTTAGGTTAATGCATTTATTTAATAGTTGTAGTTGATGAGTTGTTGACAACACGCGAGTTTGTTCCTATCTAGTCATACTTATCCTCTCACCTTGATCGAGGATATCCCACCTTTTGTGGACGTATGCTTAGTTGTTAACCTTATCTTCTAGCTCTTTCCAGCTTGTTCTACAAGCTTCCTTGAGGCCTTTATATTTAGGCTCTCTCATTGTATTTTCTCAACTCATTTTCAAGGCATATTGTATAGCAATACATTTTTCTTTGTTTGCAATATCTTCTCTCTTAGTCCGTTTAGTGTTTTTCCATGCTCCACCTCTTCCTTCTTTGGTTTCCCTTCGACAGGTTATTTGCATGCAGGTGATCTTGGTGCACTGTGGAGTTGGATTTCATCAACTTCTACATGGTATTAGAGCCAGGTTGCTGCTTCTTGGCTGAAGGATTTTTGAAGAAGCAATTTGAATACACAAACCCTAATTTGTTTGTGCATTTTTCTTCAATCCGGGGGAAGATAAATTTTTTGGAGCACTTTGGGCCTAAACAGACGCTACCATTGAGTTTAGAAGGTGCTTTATAGTCAAAATTCATATAAAGCTTTTCGATTTTAGCTTTTGGGCATCTATGAATTTTTTTTGGCCCCCTATAGGAAGTCATATAGTCGATTTAGTTTGAAAAAATTAAAAAAATACAAATTTTGGGCACCTCTGGGCAGCCACCACTGCACCATTATGCGGTCGCTGTCGCGTAGCCCACACGCTGGTGGCAGTACTGCAGGGCAGCTTGGGCCCGACTACCATCAGCAAGTGACCCGTCCATTGCCCCATCCAATAGTGACACCGCAAGCTACCACCTCCCCCGATCCTACGCTCATTGCACTGCCTCTGCTATGCCCACCTGCTCATCTTCCCGCATGACAATCTTTTGACACTTGGCGTGATTTTGACAGACATGTGGCATGGGTGCCATTTTGGCATCTGCTACATGGACCCTGCCACGTCACCCTCCAGTGCAGCCTCCTACCACGTGGTATCATTTTTTGTTGCGATGACCCTAGGCCGTCAAATTTAACCTAGGGGTTTGCTGATGTTAACATGATGTCACCCTGCATTAGTACCCCTACTAGGCTCTCTAGGGTCCTTTTCGACCTACTTGCAATTTTTTGGCCATAACTTGAACATATGGAGGTATTTTTCTGATCCAAAAGAAGCTTTGAAAAGATGGTTTTGAGACAGAGACATTGGTGCAGGTATTTTTAGGTTTTGATGTAGTTTTGTTGCTCGTTGTTTAGTCAAAGTTCAAAGTTCTATTTTTCACTCCGACAAGCATATCTTTTGTGTCCCATGTTTGTTTTTTGAAAATGTTATATTTTTGGAAAGCCGATTTTGTCTACTTTTCAAAAATTCTATCATTTCCGTCAGATTCTCCCCCATGCTCTTTCTATCATGTTTTTGGAATTTTTTCTCTATGGCGGATATCTTGGGTGTTCCAGGTTTGAGGATTGTTTTCATGGCATGGGATCTTTTGTTTTGGGCTGTACTATCTTTTATATCAACTTTTTTCCTTTTATGATCATTGTAGCTATCATTTGTGAGCATCTTTATGTATACACACTAAGATAAAGTGTCACTCTTGCATTTTGAGTTCATGAACGTTGTTTTGAGACAGTTGTACTCACACTATTTTATAAAGCACCATGGGGGGATATTTGTTTTCCATTTTTGTGCCCTCTTCCTTTTTGTCTCATGCATAGTCAGTGTGACCATGCCTTTATAGGTGTTTGTACCTCTTCAACTCTCTCATCATTCTTGGTTGTTTATGTAGGAGAATTTTGGCCCACCTTTTCAGTTGCCTGCCATCTCACCTTGTTTGCATTAAGGAGGCCAGTTATTCTATTGTTCTAATGCTTCTTTGGTTCAATTGTTCGATAGTGTGAGCTGTGTATTCAGTGGTTGATCTTGTAAACTAAGAGATTGCAATGACTGGCTACCTATGTATTTCGGTGAGATGGATCATCTACAATATAGACACGCTTGGTTCGTGCCTTCTTCTTCCATGGAGGTTCTTTAGATTAGTAGTTTCTTTTTGATGATAGAATTTGTGGCTTCTTCATGCTTCAGTGATGCTCTTCATGATCACTCTTTGTTCCTATTTTATGGGATATTCCTCTAGTTGGAGACTTCTTCAGTCCTTCACTAGATTTTCTACCTCTTTTTGGGGCAGGCTTTTTCCCATGTGATTTTCTCTCTTCTCCCATTTTCAAAGGTTGCATTTCTTCGTATTGTTCATTGGTACCTAACATGGCCTTGTTGTCGAGACCCATTCTACATTTCATCTAGTTTTTGTGAGCTTAAGGCATTCCCCTAAGTTGCACTTAAGGGGGGGTGTTAGAGTAAATAATTAATAATTAATAATTTATTCTTTTACTTAAGTTTACTTAGGTTAATGCATTTATGTAATAGTTGTAGTTGATGAGTTGTTGACAACATGGGAGTTTGTTCCTATCTAGTCATACTTATCCTCTCACCTTGATCGAGGATATCCCACCTTTTGTGGATGTATGCTTAGTTGTCAACCTTATCTTCTAGCTCTTTCCAGCTTGTTCTACAAGCTTCCTTGAGGCCTTTATATTTGGCTCTCTCATTGTATTTTCTCAACTCATTTTCAAGGCATATTGTATAGCAATACATATTTCTTTTTTTGCAATATCTTCTCTCAGTCTATTTAGTGTTTTTCCACACTCCACCTCTTCCTTCTTTGGTTTCCCTTCGACGTATTATTTGCATGTAGGTGATCTTGGTGCACTATGGAGTTGGATTTCATCAACTTCTATAGAACATATAAGAGACAGAGTTGGCAGCATTGGATTCCATTTCTGAATCTTTTCTATCACATCAATGACCTACTCAAACTTGGCCACCCTTAAACATCGCACACTAATGGTAAAATTAAGCTTGGAAAAACAAGTCAACTCTGATTATTTAACACTTTTAACCTAGGATTGAAGCCTTAGTGTGATGTTGAAGCCATCCACTCAAACTTTAGGTTCTTACAATATGGATACCAAGGTTGCAAACTGAAAGAAGGTGGCAGACTGCGATTTGATTCATGAAAAATATTTGTACCATGAGATGACGTGTATATTGATGTACTTCAAACAATGTGTTTGAAGAAACATCCATTTCATCATGTTCACTAATCCAAGTCAGATGTTCTATCCAACCATTAACATGTTGATGCTATCCACCATGAGTTGGGCTGCTCGATGGCATTCCTCATGTACTTCATGTTGTGCATGAAATATAATCCCAAAGTATAGACGAATTATCATCCCTCGATTTGTGCAAATAGGACTAATATTTCTTTGTCCAAAGTTGGAGCAACAAGTTGAGGCCAAATCCCTTTGCATTCTTAGAAACTCATATTAATTTATCTCCAGAACATTTCAGGTGCAAATAACACTTATGACGATAGAGCTTCAAGTTGGGTCGCATCATTCACCATATTCTTGAGCTCATATCATGCACTCACAAGGTGGACATTGGTGGAGATCATTCAATTACACCCACAAACTGTATGGACTCAAATAATTATGTGTGACTTCCTTTGACACAATACTATTGCATTGTCTAGGCATATCATCAAATAATTTGTGTGTGTTATATGGCCACATCTTATCAATGTATTGTTTGCACAAATGAATGAGGACCATAGATGAGGAATCCATTGGCAAGGTTGGTAGAGCAATCAAAGGTGGCAAGCCAAGGCTTCATCCATGAAGCTATTCATACCATGAGATGACATGTAAATTATATATATGTCTCCATGAACATCCATTTCACCACCTAGCATTCGATCAAGTAGAAATTATGCTAAACAATTGGTGACGTCTTCTTTACCAAAGCCTGGACGTTCACCCAAACACATTATACACAACCTAATGCTTATATTTCTCGGTGGCTATATCAACACAAGCACTTCTACCAGTGGTTTTTGAAATTCTTGAATTGAACTGTGTCCATGGGTTATCAAGTACTAGTTTTGATTTGAGGTGTGTTCTTTGCTATGCATCTTCAACTCTCTTGACTACTTCCTTCACCAAATTAATTTGGAGCATACCGTGTTATCTTCATAAAAACATCAACTACCTTATGCCTAAGAGTTCAAATAGTGTCATTTCTTCTTCCATTAGAATGATCTGATGCTACATCTTTCTCCAATTTGGCGTGAACATTCAGATGATTAAATCTTATAGAGATCAATTAACCTCTTAATCTTTAATCCATACGAATTGGACAAACAAAGAGGTTGATAACTCTCTCTAAAATACATGTTTTGAGCTTCAGACTTAACCTTTTTGGTTTTTTGGTTTTTGGAGGTTAAGGTTTGGAATTTAGAACACATGTTTGGAATACTTTTCTTAAATATTTTTGTGATAAGAGGTTAAGATTTTGAACCTTAACCTTTTAATTTTTTAAAGGTTAATGATGTAATGAAAAATGTGTGTTTTTTAAAACCTCTCATTAACCTATCAAATTTGAGACTTGGGTGCCAAATTTTGGGAATTCGAAGTGCCAGACGAAGGATTTGGAATCATGAAACTACTCGAAACCTCTAACCAATTTAAATCTTGAATTTGGATGTTCGTTTGCACATTTTGAAAGAAAATTTTGAAATTTGAGTGTGGTAAAAACCAAGTCAACAATACTCATACTTCATACTTTTGGTTTAATGTCCTTTTTTTTTTTTTGACAATAAAAATATTATACCAATAGTTGTGATCTTATAGTTGTTATTGATATGTTGACGCTTAAAATCATAATAACTGAATTTGGATGTTCCAACTAGAGCCTATAAAATCATAAAGATAATACACATGAAAAATATATTTTAAACTAGTACAACAATGTGTCGTTAGGTGTTTAATAATATTTTTAAAATTATAATTTAATGTACATAAATTAAATTATTTAAAAAATAAAAATTAAGTAAAATAATTTTTAAAAAATAGACCATTTTTAAATCTAATTTATCATCTAAAAATATCTTCACATAACAAATCTAGTATAAAAATTTAATAGGAGTATAACATGAAAAAACAACATGCATAATAATAAAAATTTAACTAAAATAATTATAAAAAGTAAAAAGTAAACTAATTTAAAAAACTATAAACTAAGTTAATTTAAAGTATGCCGGTTTAAATATATAAATAAAATAATCATTAACTCTAACTAAATTGAATATATATATATATATATATATATATATATATATAGCAAAAAAAACTAACCTAATTTTAAAAATAAATTAAAATAGGTTAAACTAAAAATCAATATACAAAGATAAATAATCTTAAAAAATTAAATAATTTAAAAACTAAAATTTAAATCAATTTTAGAAACATAAGAACTATGTCTTAATTTTTCACTTCTTCTCAACTACTAAAGCTAAAAATAAGATAAACTAGTAGTCGCATGCTTTTGTGCATGCAACAATGAGCCGATAGGAAAAAATGGTTTTGAAGGAGTAAAATTAGTTGTACAACTTGCAAAGTAGATCACTAATTGTGCACACAAGAAATTTGAAATAAAAAATATGCTCAATAAAAATATATTATAGAAATTAATTCAAAAAATCAACAAATTAGTTTAAAGATATCAACTCCAACCATTTATAGGGTTCACTTCTATAAATAATTATTTATTTGTTGCGACCCACTTGAGTTGAACAAGAAAAAGTCATAGACTTAATTCATAACTTGACACCAATTTTGCAACTCAAAAAAGAGTTTTAGCCCATAATATCAATGTCCTTTCAAGATAAAGATTAACACTTACTTAAATATATATGATTTCTTAAAACTTGGTTCCTCTTTACAAGACACAATTTGGTATAGGAAAATCATTAAATAGAGACTTGAACACAAAGGAAGGTAATTTAATGTATGTAGATGACGTTAACCTTTTTCACTAATAAGGACTACAATGGAGACACAAACATATCACCAATGACAGTAAGCATGGTACTTGGAGTTGTACACATCTTAGAATGATCATAGTGAATTATCAAGGTAAATAAGTAAAACAAACCATTCTAACAACATGTATTCTAACAACACAAATAATAGGGTTATACATTGTAATTTAGTGCGAGTAAATTATCAAAATAGCCATTATATATTCTATAACACAAATTTATATTATAAGATGGAAATATGATTTTTATGAAATATAATAAAAAAACTTTTCTAGTTGATAATACACTTCCTAAAAAATGTATACAAGTAAAGTACACAAACAAAGGCACATCTTAAATTTAAAGAAAATAGTTATAACCAAATCATTTTCTAATATGGTTTCATTCATTTTTAAAAAATCAGATGTATTTCCTATCTTAAACACTCATTCTACAATGATTTAGTTTTATTAAGACATAGTAGAGCACATAAGCATTTGAATAAAACTAAAAATAAAAAATACAAGATAAGACATAAGACCCATTTTTAATGGTCTTATGTTGTCATACATAAGACTATGAAAAATGGGTTTGTCTTACATTATATTTATTCTCCTCAATATATTTTATTCACACACCATCACATATTAAAAAAATCAAACTATAGAATGCTTGAATTCAAGGGAAGCTAGTGGTACTATCATTTCATAAAAGTTACTATGAGCAACACAAAAGAACCAACAAGAAAATCATCACCACATGCAACGCATACCACAGAATGGTAGTGCAAGAACAAACACACATGTTGCTACAGTACACATTAGGTAAGTGTTTAAACCATACATTTATATTTTTGTTTTTACCATATGAATACATAAGACTTCAACATTCATGCAAAAAATAAGAAGAATAAGACACAAAATGAAGATTAATCAAGTCTTCAAACAATTATGGGATGAAAATGGGATGAAAATGATTCAAGAAATAAAAAATAAATCAATAACAAAAAACACAAGAGATATTATCATTTGCAATTAACAAAATAGTTATTTGTAGCATAATAAGGAAACGTGCCATTTCACTTATTACTTTTATTAATTAGTGCAAGAATTTGCCTTAGGGAAAAATTCACCCAAGAACTAAGAACTCAAACACAAGCACAACTGTAGACCATAAAGGACTATGATCAAAATAACAATGTATTCAATTCAATATGCCTTTAGAGTACACTAGGAGTGCCTGTATGTAAAAGCCTTTGAGATGCATCTAGAATACCTCAAAATTAGCTACATGATAAGTCATACAACCAGGCACATGTCCACCAAATATGGGTTATCCTCCATTAAGCACGAAAGTTAGTGCGATGATGAGAGGATAAGCCTACAAGGGTGTAACACACAAATCAGTATTGTAGACAACATGTGCTAAAAGGGGACTGCGAATAACTGTGTTGTCTTCATGACAACTCAGTGAATGATGCAAACTCTAGTGTTGTAGACACCATGTGCTGAAATAGAGTTGCATACTTCTATGTTGTCAACATGACAACTCAAAAAGGTACACAAATTCCTAAGTGTCTCACAAAATAAATAATAAAATAATGCATTAACCTAAGTAAACTTAAGTAAGTGTAAATAGTAAATATGCATTTACACCAACACCTCCCCTTAAGTGCAACTTAGGAGAATTCCCTTAAGCTTACAAAAACTAGGATGAAATGCAAAATTGGTCTCGGTTACTAGGCCATGTTAGGTACGCATGTACATAATGAAAATGCAATCTCTCATAAAGTGGAAGAAAGAGGGAAAACCTCATGGGAAAAACCCTCCCCCAAAAAGAGAGATGAATAGGGATGCATGGATGGATGGAGTAATCAAGACCCCCCCATTAGGACATACATTTAGTATACACAATACTGAAGAATGAGAAGAACAAGACCTCATAAGAGGAAAAAGTCCCCCCCCAAAAAAAAGAAAGAAGAGGAAGAGAGATAAGGTAGTCCCCCACAAATGAAGAATGCCTATCAGTGAAAGCTGCTCCAAGGAAGAAGTTGGTCCATGAATGTTGAATGATGTTCCTCCCCTTTGGAAGAATATATGGCAAAGGTGCAATGCTGAAGATGTATGCTGGTCCTAAAACTTGCTCAAGTATCCATGTGTTGATGTTGATGTTTGTCCCTTCCAATAGTGCTGAGAAGAATGAATACAAATCTGGTAAGGATGTCTGTTGAACTTGTCCTAATGAGGCAATTGTATCCTGAACTGATAAAGAGACCTCTGACAACTGTTTTTCATAAGGATCCACAATCATACCAACCTGTAAAGATTGATCATGTAGAGAATGGACATGAGGGTCAGTGAGCCCTTGCAACAACTATAGAAGAACCATCTTCATCAAAGAGAAGATGTAAATCATCAAGGCTGTCTCCCAAGGCTGCGGTGTGTAACTCCATGAAAAAACTTGCAGTGTTTGTCAAGAAGTCATCAACTGTTGCTGGAGCTGGAAGACAACATGTGCCCTGCTGTGCTAGACCTTTCATTGTGGCAATATAAGCATGTGGACTATACTAATGATGTGACCTCAGATTGCAACCGTCAATAGAACCCCACGTGTCTGAATCTATTGAAGCACTATCGCTGGTGTCACTATTAGTTTCCATAGTGTATGAAGTGTGGAGAGGAGTAGAGGATAAGCTTGGTGAACTTTCCTCAAAGTGTACATCCTTCTCCATAAAAATCTCATGAGTCTCTGGATCCAGAAGTCTATAAGCTTTAGCATTGTCTTCATAACCAATGAAAGTACAAGGCCGAGGTGATGGTGCCTTGCATCCCCTAGAAGATAGGTTTTCCCATGCTAGACAATTGAAGACTCTAAAGTGGCTCACAACTAGTTTTCTTCTACACCATGCCTCAAAAGGAGTCTTGCCATCTAAGGCATTATGAGGAGACCTGTTAAGTATGTGAGTAACACTACTAATGGCTTCAACTTCAAGTGTTGGATCAAGAGACTTGGCTTTTATCATGCAACTTGCCATGGATTTGAGAGTCCTAACCCTCAGTGTTGCAACATCTGTCTTGTGCAAACTAAATGTTGGTGGATTCTAAAGATCAATTTCCTCAAGTTTGCAAAAGTCTCTAAGTCTTCTGTTCACATATCTGTTCTCATTGTCCATCATTTAGAACCTTGATGACTTTCCTTGATTTGTGTTCAACATGAGTCTTAAAGGCTTGAAGCTTATCAACCACTTCATTTTTGTGATGAAGGAAGTAGACCCATGTGAATCGTGAAAAGTTGTCAACAAAAGTAAGGATGTAGCAGCCTTGGTTGACTGAAGTCACTACAAAAGGACTTGCTAATATGATGTGAACCAACCGGAGAACAACTAGTGCTCTAGAAGACTTCCCTTTATCAAGCTTCTCCTTGAGATGCATATCCACTAAACATGATGAACACTCACCCTTAGAAAAGTTGATGTTAGGTAGACCTTTGACCATGCATTTTGAGCAAAGTTTCTAAAGATAGTGGAAGGCTAGATGACCAAACCGCTCATGCCATAATGTGGTTTGTGAAGTAGAGTGAGTCAACAAGGCTTGAGAAGGAGACTTAGGCACAAACTGGGAGAAGGTATAAAGTGTCTTGTCATGATTGACTTTCCCCACTGGAACCAAGGAATCATCTCTAAGACTACGCACCATCACTGAATCTAGAAGGAACTCAATTTTGTGACCATCTCCAAGTTGAGTGATTTGGTAAACTGAGAGGGGATTGGAGCTAAGGTTTGGAACATAGAGAACATCTCTGAATTCCCCATTTTCCATTTCCACATGTCTTTTTCCTTCAACTTCCATTTTGGTATCATCTCCCATGAAGATGTGTCGTACTTGTGATTGCTTCAATGAAGAAAAGTCTCCCTTTGAAGAACCCATATGATAGGAGGCACCTGAGTCAAGTATCCATTTCAAAGAACTTGAATTTTCCATAAGTGATTTCCCTTTTCCCTTTGAAGAGGTTGGAGTTGAATCCTTGGAAGTACCTAGCACTTTAATTTTGTTCTTCTTGAGTAGATTTTCCAACTCATTGATTCTTTTAGTCTTGCAATGATGCTCATCATGATTTGAATTTTTGCAATATGCACAAAAAAGTTTGTCCTTTTTATTACTTCCTTTCTTGTCGGAAGAAGAATTGCCTTGCTGTGAGGAGGATTGTTGTGTCTCAGATTATGATTTCTGCTTCCACTGCTTCTTGTTATTGTTGCTACAACTTCTTCCTCCTTGACTTGATTGGTTCTCATCACTAGCCACCAATGCTTTGGTCTTTGATGTCGTGTGAAGTACCAAATCTATCAAATGAGATTGTTCAACAATCAACATCTCTGCAAATGCATCAAATATAGGCTTCTGGTAAGCAGTTCCCATGGTTAACCTATGAGTATTAAAACTTGAAACAAAGGAAACATACTCTAAAGGTAGCCTCTTCGAGATGTGATGAATCAACTTGTCATCCTTCATGGGATTTCCATAATCTTTAAGTAGTGCCCTATACTCATTGTATTTGTTGATGTAATCTTGAATTGTGTCAAAGTTCTTTGGATTCAAGAGAAGTAGATCTTCCTTAATCTGAAATACCTTTTCCTCATCCACCTTACCATACAATGATTCAAGTTTGTCCCAAGCAGGTTTGGATTTTGTAAAACTAGCAATGTGGAAGAAGAGATCTCTATGTACACAACTCATGATAATTCCTAAAGCTTGTTGGTCTTATTTTTTTCAATCAACGAGTTCTTTAGCATCAGTAGGTTTGGTAATTGTACCATCAACATAAAGACTATATTCTTTTTCCATTAATCTACTCCATGCAATATCTTTCCATGTAGAATAATTACGTGAAGTTAGAAGTGGACATTTAGGTGAACCCATGAGGCAGAAAATCAAAAGAGCACACAAAGAGATATAAGAACACAGTACACCCCCCCCCCCCCATTTTCACTCAATCAAAAGACCCCCCCAAAAAAGATGCTTTTGACACTTTATATGTAGTGCATGTACAATAGGCCATTTGTCAAAATCTACAAAGTGGACTTCTAATTTGCTTTTTACAATTGCCTTTTGAGGCTCAAATTTGTCACTAAGCACTATAGCTAAGATGTACAACAATTCTGAAAAGTAATCAAAGCACTATAATGTAGAAAAAGTCTTAATTCTGAAAGTGAGATTTTTGTCCACACAACCTTATAATCTAATTGTAGATCTAGAAAGTAGACGAAAAAATATGTACTTAAAAAAAAAAAAACTATTTTCGTGTCCAGATGAGCTCGTACGGAGCATTTGAAGTTGCAAAATGTAGGATTGAGTAGATATAGTCACTAAAAAATGCAATTTCTAAAAAATCTTTGCACCAAAACTAGAAAAGAACACCACCACTGGAAATTTTAGGAAATTCTACTCAAATAAAAAAAAATCGCACTTGATTTGGAGTCCGAATGATCGAGTTATGGCCTTTTCAAAGTCAGGCTGCCAAATCAAAAAGCAATCTAAAGAGGGGTTTGGGATGAAAATAGCTAGCTTAAATTTGATAGTCAGACGGTCATCGCAGTAGTTATAAAATGCTTTATTTTGACGATTAAACGATCATCAAATTTAACATCATAAAATGTTGATGTCACTAAAAAACAACGCCTGGGTAATGTGGTAGTTGACTGGATCGTATGACAGGTACATAATAGTGACACATGTCAGTACGTACTATTGATGTGTCTGGTGACATGGCTATATGGCTGCTACATGTCAATGCCGAGGTGGCAAATCTACTATTGTTGACTGGACGCTTACTGGATGTCCATGTAGGCAACAGTCTGCAGACTGTGAAGGATAGTTGACATGTCTGTGTGTCTGCGTTGGGGATTTCTATGTGGCAGGTAGGGTGTTTGGTCATGTGGATTGGTGAGTAGCCACATTTTGGTTCCATGTATCAGAGATTTGATCACCCAGGGTTTGGCGATGACTGAAAGTTGAATGTCACCGGGGTCAGTTTTGTGGAGTGCTGAAAAATTCAGACAGTCGCTGCTAGGGAAAGCTACGTGTTGGTGAAACTTAAACTATGCCAAAGATAGAAGATGACATCGAAAAACACAAAAACAACAATTGGGAGGATTACTTGCCTAGCTAGAAATTGTCCTTGTTGGAAGCTAACGATTGGAGGGGTCGAAAGACTGTGTACTGTCGCCAATTTTTCTTGTCACGCTCGGGCTATTCATGTCAAAAAAAAGCACTCAGAACTTATATATTATCCCACATTGGTGAGAAAACACTCATGCAAAGTGGTTTAAAATAGACCTCCGCCCAAATGAAATCACAAAGCGGCTCGCCCGGTGAGTGAGTTGTCCGCCGGTGGATTAGTGGCCAGTTCGGTAGAAGATTATGCTGTTGAGATAGGTGCTTCTGCCAAAATTATGGTATGACAACCAGATTATGTAGATCCACCTGTAATATGCCTACCAAAAAATAGGGAATATTCTGTGCAGGGCTAGGGTGTGACTGCTCAGTACCTGTGAAAAAAAAATTTCTCTACTGCCCAAAGGGCAAATTTTTTTTTTTGAAAAAATATAGTCGAAAAAACAAAGAAAAAAATTCTAGATCTAAATAAATAATCAATTAGATCTACAAAATGACCATACCTGAGTTGCAAATTGGGGCCTTTAGGTGTCGATTTGCAAAAAAAATTTGCCTCACGATCAGCTTTGGCCTAAGGTAGCAGAGTTTATAGTTGATTTGTATCGAATCAACATTCTAGATGCAATGGAGAGGTTAGATCTAGCTCTAGACACTCCCAATTTCTACAGTACTTCAAATTTGGGCCGAGGTGCTGAAGCAACAAACTAGTCTCGAACCACTATGTGAAGAGAAAATCTCCAAGCTCTGATACCATGTAAGAATTTTCCTTTGGAAAAAATTCACCCAAGAACTAAGAACTCAAACACAAGCACAACTATAGACCAGAAAGGAGTATGATCAGAATAACAATGTATTCAATTCAATATGCCTTGAGAGTACACTAGGAGTGCCTGTATATAAAGACCTCTGAGATGCATCTAGAATGCCTCAGAATCAGCTACATGATAAGTCATACAACTAGGCACATGTCCACTAGATATGGGTTATCCTTCATTAAGCAAGGAAGTAAGTGTGATGATGAGAGGATAAGCCTACAAGGGTGTAACACACAAATCAATGTTACATAGACAACATGTGTTAAAAGGGGAGTGCGAATAACTGTGTTGTCTTCATGACAACTTAGTGAATGATGGAAATTCTGATATTATAGACACCATGTGCTGAAATAGAGTTGCGTACTTCTGTGTTGTCAACATGACAACTCAAAAAGGTACACAAACTCCTAAGTGTCTGACAAAATAAATAATAAAATAATGCATTAACCTAAGTAAACTTAAGTGTAAATAGTAAATATGTATTTACACCAACAATTGGTATTAAAAAAATTTATGAAATATTACAGTATTATTAAATAATAGTAGCTACATATTTTTGTGCATGCAACAAGTGCACTGATAGATAAATATAATTTTGAAAATATTTTCAACCACATTCGTAACTCTCTCAAATTTGAAAGATAAAAAAGAAAATTATTATTCACTTACACACTATTTTAGCTGATAGGCTATATGTGAGAACTTTGTTCCTGTAAAATTACTTTTCTGGTTGGAAAATTGTCAATCTTTGACTAGAAAATTGTTAGCCGTTGTCGTTAATTATTTTCTGACCAATTTTACCTCACTCCAACTTTAACTCTTATTTTTTCCCTATTTATTTCATTTAATTAGCTATTATCTACACTGTTAACTCTTTTTTTTTTCTTATTTATTTATTTATCTCCATTTTGAACTCTTGTATTTAATTTATAAATTAACTTATCTATACTTTTAGGTCTCTTTTTTTTTTTTTTTTAGAAAATTGATTCATTGTTATCTCAACTTTCAACTCATGTTTTTCTTTCTTTTTATTTAATTTTGATTTTTGAAATTGATTGAAGTTTTAGTTTTTAAATTATTTTAATTAGTTTAGTTTTTTTTACTTTAAATATTAATTTCTCATATTTATTTTTAGAAATTTTTAAAAATAAATATTTTATTCATATATTTAAGCCAATTGACTTTAAATTAGTTAAGTTTTTAGTTTTTATAATTATTTAATTTTTTTTTTTTTTAAATTAGTTTATTTTTTCACTTTTAATATTGATTTTGAGTTTAAGTATTTACCACTACATAGCATCAAATAAAAAAGACTACTGGTGAAAATGACTGCCAACGAAGTTTTATAGTGGAAACATGCAAAACAAAAAGCGCAATTTTCAAGGAATCAACATGATAAAGGGCATGAGAATTATTTACCAAAGAAATGATAAAAAAATCTACCAGAAACCTTAAATTTGATAGTGTGAAGCAAGGATCCTTCCGATATCGACTTCTTGCAAATCACACTGCCTCTGCTATTGAGACCTCCAACCCATTTTTGCCATTAGCAAAGCAAGATACCTTAAGGATACAAAAGGTAAAGGAAATACAACTTGAAGGCAAGAAAGCAAGCATCAAAGATGGAACTACTCCCAACCATGTCGTTTTACTGCAACAAATCTGAAATCAAAGGTACATGGTTTGCGCCTAATTATTTTCACTATTGAAAAACTAGACTAGCAAATTAGATTTTACAATCACACCAAATACGTGAAGGGAAGGTTTCAATAGAAGTCAACCTCTGGCTTAGCAAGCCCAAAATCACCAAACCCTCATTCTGCCCTAGCAAGGCCTAAATATTTGCCTGCATATATTCTGCCCCACCGAAGAAAGGAAGATTTCAAAGTAGCTATTTTTAGCAAAAATGCAAAAAAGGGTTTATCCCAAACAGCTACAAAAAAAACATAAAATACTATTATCAGAAGTAATCAATGTAGTGAAAAATGTTGGCAAGAATTTTAGGAAATAGGTGTCTTCACCTACTAGAATGGTCCAATAGTAGAATTCAACAACCTAATAGATTGGTTGGAGGATTTCTGCCTAGATCAGGTAAGTATCTCTCACTTCACAGAGAGACTAGCTTATTTGCATTGCTCAAATGAATCCGTTAAGAAAGAGCTTTTACATCAATCTGACTATTTTTTCAAAGGATATGCAATCAAATTCTTCGAGTGGTTTCCAAACTTCAAGGAGGAAAACTTAAATTTTTCCATTCCAACATGGATTACCCTTCAGTCGGTACCACCTAAACTGATGCATTTAGAAATATTTAGGAAAATAGGTTCTTCCTTGGGAGACCTAATAGGAATAGATGTTTCTTGTGAATTTTGCAATAGTATTAGAATATTGGTGAATTGTAAAGTAAATTATTTTTCTTTTAAACCTTTTAAAATCATCACCAATTTAGCAATATATAATATTAAATGTCTTAGAAAAGAAACTTAGATATTTGAGATTATCAGACTAGATGACGAAAGCATAACAAGTTTTAAGAATATATAGCTAACATATGATCTTGAGGATGTCTTTCCTATGATTAATATTAGAAACCAGAAAGAATAGCAAGAGCATGATACAGACCTCCTAAGGCCACAATTGAAATCAATTGTGGTTAAAGATACAGACAAAGAAAATAGTCCCAAGAAGGCAGATAAATTTGCCCAGCCTCTCTCAAGCAACAAAGAATTAGAAGTAACCCCCAAGGAAGGGCATGGGAGAACAAAAAACTCAAAAATGGAAATGCAATAGGCATCAACTCAGGAGAAATCAATATCCCAAGAAGAAAAGTCTAGAAACAGAAGTAAAAAGAGGAAGAGAAGCAAAGGAAAATATAAAACAAAAAATAAGGAAACTCACAATTTCAGCAAGGAAAAGGAAGATTCTGGTAAGGAAAATGAAGACCCAAACAAGGACCTCTTAATCAATAATGGAAAATCAGCACAAAACACAATAGTATCTGAATCAAACCAAGAATTGGCAAATAATTTAACTATTGAATCTCCTTTATAGAAAGCAGGAAAAAAGCTATCAAAGTTTTGGCAAACACCAGAGATCCACAAAATCAGTGAAAGCAAAGAAAAGTCTAGGAGCCATAATAAAAATATTGGAGCAATCACTCAAGATTTTTGTGGCTTTTTGAATAACAATACTAGCTACTTAGAGGATTCAGACAAAGAAGGAAAAGAAGATGAGAACCTGGAACAACTAACAGAGGATCTAATACAAGTTTTCAGCTAGGCAAATATAGACAAAAGCTACTCAACTCA
Organism: Cupressus sempervirens; assembly: GCA_028749045.1. Taxonomy (NCBI): domain Eukaryota; kingdom Viridiplantae; phylum Streptophyta; class Pinopsida; order Cupressales; family Cupressaceae; genus Cupressus; species Cupressus sempervirens. The sequence goes on along the minus strand of CM053786.1, from coordinate 296,670,792 downwards.
AAAAGAAAGCCTATTAAAAAGAGTTCTTAAATTGGGAGGACAGGACTACTCCTTTGAAGATCTAAGACAAGATATAATAAGTATAGAAGAGGAAGATAAAAACCAAAGACAGTATTCAGATAATTTCAAAAAAGATGATAAAATGGATCAAATTATAGACAAAGTAGAAGAGCAGATTATCACTGTAGAACAAATTTTACAAGAATTTGAATATGAGGAAAGAAGTGATAATGAAGGAGATCAAAATGATGATATTAACAATGCCAAAGAAAATATTGAACAGTTGGGCATCCTAATGAATCAAGAAGGAATTAAGGTACCTAGTTATGGAAAATCAAAAGTCAAAAGAGCAAAGAAATCATTGAAAGAGCTCAGAGAAGCAGATGGACAAGCCAAAGAACAACAGAAGATCAGTCAATTTTTTAACTTTGAGAAGGGGAAGATGCTTCCTAAGGCATCATGAAGATCACATCCTAGAATGCTAGAGGCTTAAATGCCCCTAGCAAGAAAAAACTTTTATGTCAAAGTCTAAAAGCCTTTGAATCTGATATAATTATGTTGCAAGAAACTAAACTGAATAAGGATGAAGGTCACAGATTAGAGAATAAAATAAGAAGATGGAAGCTTCATCTACAAGAATCTAGAGGGGCCTCATGAAGTCTGGGTATTATCTAGGATCCTAGGAAAGTCACCCTCAATATCATTGAATCAAGACACTCATTGATCAACAACAATATTAAAGGTATCAAATCTAAATTACAGTTTATTTTGATTAATGTATATGGTCTGATTCAAAATATAGATAAAAAAATTTTATGGGAGGAAATGAGTTCTTTTGCAAAGAAATACAACAATGACTTCATCCTCATTGGAGGAGATTTTAATACCATATTAAGTTTAGATGAAAAGGTTGGAGGTACACAACAAATCTCCCTAGCATCTATAGATTTTAAAAATTGGGTAGACAACAATTACCTAGTTGATATCCCCACTAGCAATGGTAAATATACATGGAATAATAGAAGGAAAGATTTTAGTTACATAGCTTAAAAACTAGACAGGTTCTTTATCAAAGGGGATTTCAGCAATTTTGATTTTGATATTCAATCCACTATTCTTCCCATAGCAGGATTAGACCACTATCCTATTCAAGTTGTCCTATCTAAACCTAGTAAACCACATAGGAACCCCTTCAAATGTGAAAAAATGTGGTTTCTTGATCAAAATTTTATGAACCTTATAAAAAATTGGTGGTCTCAAGATAGCTTTAAAGGATAAAAAATGTTTATCTTTGTGTCCAAAATGAAGTCTATCAAAGAAAAAATTCTTAGATGGAATAACGAATACTTAAAAAATATATTCAAAGAAAAATTAGACATTAAAGAAGAATTATGTAAATTTAATACTGAAGTAATTAAAAATGGTATGAATAACAACTCCTACCTCTTAGAGAAAGAATTATTAGTTAAACAGGAGAATATCTTAGCAAAAGAAGAAATCTTCTGGAGACAAAAGTCAAGAGAGAAACGGTTAAATGAAGGACATCAAAACACCAAATTTTTTCACAACAACACATTATTTAATAGAGCTATTAAGAGTATCACCAAGATTAAAGACTCATCGAGAGTTCTTACAGATAACCCAAATTCTATAGCTGAAACTTTGGCTAGCCATTTTTGTAATATTCTTAATAATTTTGAAAGCTCCAATAGGGTAGCATAAATCAAAATGTTAGAAGCTATCCCTCAATTGATAACAGCAGAAGACAACAAAAGTTTTAAAAAACCTATTTCTATGGAAGAAGTTAAGTCAGCCATTTTTAGTATGAACCTAAACAAATCTCCACAGGAAAATGGTCTTCAGGCTTTCTTCTACCAGAAATGTTGGGGCATCATTGCTTTAGACTTGTGGAAGACTATCGAAGCCACAAGAAATGAAGGTTTATTACTATTTGAGATTAATTTTTCATTTTTGACCCTAATATCTAAAATTGAGAACCCAAAAAATCTAGGAGATTTCAGATCAATAGTTTTGTGTACTACTATATATAAAATCTTTTCCAAAATTCTATCTAATTGATTAAAACCTCTTTTATCCAAACTCATATTTGAAGAACAGACTGGTTTCATTCCGGGTTGAACTATTCTAGATGGTATTTTATTTATCTAAGAAACTATACACTCAGCCATTAAGAACAAAACCCCAAGTATGTTTATAAAACTAGACATTCAAAAAGCATATGACATGGTCGATTGGAGAATTCTATGCAAAACTTTAGAAGCCTTTGGTTTCTCACATCAATGGATAAATCTTATATTTCAATGTATCTCTACCACTAAAATTTCTATTCTTATTAATGGAACTCTTGAAGGTTTTTTTGAAATCTGGAGAGGTTTAAGGCAAGGAGATCCCTTATCTCCTTTCCTTTTCATCATTATGGCTGAGGCACTTGGGAGAGCCTTTTCTAAAGCCCATAAAGAAGGAAATATTAATGGAATTTCTATCACAGACAATATTTCCAACATAACACATCAACAATATGCTGATGATATGATTCTTCCAAGTGAAAGCTTAGTTACAAATGCCCTCAATATTCAATCTATAATAAAACTATATTCGAAAGCATTAGGACAAAGAATCAACACTACCAAGTCTGAGATATTTTTTATCAACACTAATCCAAAGGTGGAAAAATAGATATGTAATATCATGGGTTTCAAAAAAGGTAATTTCCCATGTAAATATTTAGGTATTGGATTAGAAAATGGGAATAAAAACAACAAAGTTTGGAGCTAGGCCCTAAATAAATTAGATTAAAAAATTGGAGGATGGAAGGATAAATGGTTAACTAAAGCAAGGAAGACTACCAAAATTAGAGCAGTTCTATCAGCCTTGCCCATTTACCCTTTATCTTGTCTTCCTCTCCCCAAGTTTATCAATAAAACGTTAGAAGCAAATCTTAGGAATTTTCTATGGAGAGATTGTGAAGAAGATAAAAAGTTTGCTCCCATTAAATGGGATAAATAAGTAAACCAAAGGAGTTGGGAGGTTTAGGCATCAAGAAATTAAATTGGCAAAATGAAGCACTAGGTGCTAAGTTAACTTGGAGGCTTTTTAGGGAACAAGATCATAAATGGACTAAGCTCTTGTATAAAAAATATCTTAATGCTAATGACCCCCTCTCTATCTTCAAAATGAAAGCTCTTCCCAAAGGTTCTAATAGCTGGAACTTTATAGCAAAAAGTAGACCACTCATTACTAAATACCTCTCATGGGATGTGGGCAATGGACAAGAAGCTCTATTCTGGGAAGACTCTTGGGATGGTTATCCCCCTATAGATTCCCTGGGGTTACTAGATAATAGTAAAGATCTTCTTATTAATCTATGGGGAACCAAAGTGAGTGACTATAAGACTCTTGTCTCAACAAATGAAGGGAACAAGTGGGTATGGAAACTTGTACATAATTTAGATTTAGATTGAGCAGCTAAAGAAATATTTAGGAATATTATCCACAAAAGGAGAATCAAGCAAGTACCTAAGGAAGATAAATTAATATGGGCAGCATCCAAAGAAGGTAAGTATAGTGTTAAAAAGGGATACAGATAAATTATTAACTCACAGAAATGGGAAGAGGCCAATATCCCACTCAATCTCTGCTGGGATGCCTCTTGTCTACCCAAGGCAGGATTCTTTCTCTGTGTAATGCCCCGCTCGGGAACCCAAGAGAAATAAACCTAACATGTTACAATGTTTACTGAACTATTTTTTTTTTCTTAAAAGTTTAAACAACATCAAGATAACATTAATGCAGAAGCAATAAGAACATACACATCAAATACACATTTGCAATTACATATATAGTTTCAATTCCTCAAGGATTCCTTTACGTTGAGTCGCATTTAATAATTTTAAATTAATTAGTTTAAGTTCCAAGTACAATGTCTCAAGATCATAAAGGAATAACAGATACATAATCGCATAAGCAAATGCATAAGTATACTAATACAATGAATGTACATCCACTAAATAACATCCACTGCACATGTCGCAAGGTATGTGAAAATAGATACAATACATCAAAATACATGATAACATATATACATCATCTAAAAAGAAGTCTCTGAGATAAGAAATAAGAATGATAAGGGTACATCTTCTGCAACGAACATCCAATAGCTGGCAATGTGAAGGGGGACCCAAATGGTAAGAAGACACTACCTCCCGACTATGTGGTTACCTAGTCAGGCTTCCACTCTCACCGTGCAGGGAAGATAATGAACGATCCACATACGGCTAATCAAACATAAAACATTCCTAGGCAAGGTACCCCTAATAGCCAAAACTACCTCAAAGGTAACACATGCTACTCAAGAAGATAAAATAATCCAAAAGTATGAACACTCAATCCAATACCAACTCCACATAACCAACATCATAACGAACCAAGTATAAACCAAATACCAAGGTCATAAGATAAAGTCAACA